>JAIVES010000028.1:0-125805 GCA_032441835.1 Slavum lentiscoides
ACAAAAATTTGTTATATTAACAGTTTTACCTAGTTGAAATGAATACACACGTTTATTATTTTGAAACTTGTGACATGTTATCATAAACATTGATCATTTTTTATTTAAAATAAAAATTCTATTCCTCACTAATTTACTAATTATTAATTTATTAAGGAATAATTTTAAATTTGATGAAGTACATTATTACAAATCAAAATTATACCAATACATAAAACAAATGTATATTTATAATATGTGCAAGTTATATAAAATTAATAACCATTTATAATTTACATATAATTATGTAGTTCACATATTTCTATACAATAAATACATTAACGAGTTTCATAAATATTAAGTACAAAAAAATTTTAAAAAGAAGATACAACGTTTAACTGTAGTCATAATATTAATATTAAAATAAAATAATTAATAAGTAATTAAACAAAAAGAACATTATTGATAATGCAACTAAAAAATTACATAATATATAATATAAATAATAATTATATGAGATGTTTTAAGGTTATAATAATAATGTCAACAATTTGACATTATAGCAAATTAAATTCATACGAAAACAAAAACACGACCGACGCATTCGTATAAACGTCTCCCGTCATAGTATCGTAACCGTTTTCCGGTCGTAGAAAGACAGATTTTTTCGATGTCGAAAAAGAAAACGTTAGAAAATACTGTTAGAAAATCGATAAAATAAAAAAAAATACGAAAGACGACTGCATACACTATCGCACGCGTCGTAATGCGTAATAACGTGAAAAAAAACAAAGGAAGAACCATAGAAAAAGTGCGAAAAAAAATACAACAAATCGAAAATCGATCGCGGCGGCCGGAGACCGCATCGAACATTGATGACTCAGACACGGGCTCTCTGAGCACTGTTCAACGATAACTGTTCCCCGATTCGTTTTACATTCGTTTCCGTATCGTTGATCGTCCGTTAAGACGGGTTTACACGTTACGATAAATGCTAACAATTTATCGTAACGATCGAATTGTTTCGATTTATCGTTGCGTATAAATAGGACATTGTAGCGATTTATTGGAATTGGAATTGGATCGGATGATTGAAGCCGAGCGGCATCAATTTCTGCAAATCGTAACGACAAGTTGGAACATGTAAACATGTAGCAACAATTTATCGCTACAATTTGATTTAGTTTGCATTGGCCGTTCACGGAGGATAGTTCGTTTTTTCGTTGATAATTTTTTTTATTTTTACTGAAATTATCATGGCAGAACAAACACCTCGTGACAAGCAAACACCTCGAGACTTCTTGAGAGAATTTATTGAGCTATATAAAAGTTTTCCCTGCTTGTGGCTTGTTAAAAGCAAAGAATACTCAGACAGAAATAAAAAAAGCCTTGCTTATGAAGAGATGGTTAAAAAGTACAAAGAGTTTGATCCTTCGGCAGACAGAAACACTGTTGTTAAAAAAATTAATGCATTGCGTACGGTTTATAAGAAAGAACTATCAAAAGTTAATAATTCGTCAAAATCTGGGGCTGGAGCGGATGAAATCTATAAACCTAGTTTGTGGTATTTCGACCTTCTGCATTTTTTGAACGACCAGGACTCTAGACCTACTAGGAACACAATGGATGACGAGGATGAAGAAACACAACAATATATTGTAAGTCAAATTATTTTTATTTATAGTAAAATTAGCTTAATAATTAATAATAAATTATAATAATAATAATAATAATAATTTATAATAATAATTAAATAATAATTAATAATAATAATGAACAATAATTATTAATAATTTTATATAAATGTTATATAGTATAATATTACTATATATACTATATATACTATATAAATGTTATATAGTATAATATTATACTTTACTATGTATTAATGAATTAATGATAAATAGTGTTCAAATGAATTGTCTGTAATCTAGTACAGCGGTTCTTAACCTTTTGTAGAACACGGACCCCGATGAAAGATTTTTAGAGATTTGCGGATTTTTAGAGATTACAAGCAGTTAATATGATGATCTTTTTTCAAGAACTGTATTTCAAATTTTTTTTTTTTTTTTTTTTATATTTTATTTAATATTTAATATTTAAATAAATATTTAATATTTTCAAATTTCAAACGTTCAATGTACTTTTTTCTTGCCAAGGAACAGACCCCTCACCGTTGAAATATGTACAAAACTTTTCTCGAATAATTTTTGCTCTTTGTAAAACTTGACCTCCTGAACGTCGTTCGAGGTTGTGTAATATATCGGGATTACACCTTGCACCTAGTTGAATAGTACCATCCATAGTATTTTCGTGATCAAAACATTCAAGAGATGTGTAGGAAACTGATTTTTTGCGTAATAAATTGTGCAAGGCACAGCATGCGAGAACTACTGATTCAATAGTTTCCACTTGTAAATTAATTGCAGTGTTAAAAATACGAAATCTTGATGTTAAAATTCCAAAACTGTTCTCAACCACTCGCCGTGCTCTCGATATCCGATAGTTACATATTCTTCTCTCATTATTAAGTGAATCTCGACTGTAAGGCTTAATAAGATCAGGTCGCATCGCAAAAGCATCATCCCCCACAAAAACATATTCCAGGTCAAGATCGAAGCTTACTGGTTCAGGTGCAGGAATATCCAATTGGTTATTTACAAGTCGTTCGTAGAAAATAGTGTTATTTATCACACCTCCGTCAGATATTCTACCGTTCGTTCCTACGTCACAATATATAAATTCGCAGTGAGCGTTTGCAATAGCCATTAAGACTATACTATGTGTCTTTTTGTAGTTATAGTATTGGGAACCACTATCCTTTGGTGGAACGATCTGGACATGTTTGCCATCGATCGCACCCAAACAATGAGGAAATTGCCACTTCTCTTCAAAATCTGAAGCGATTTTCATCCACTCATTTGCTGTTTTAGGAAACTGGAATAAAAAAAGTTTCTTTAGATTCTGAGCAGAGCGATGTGTGTGTGTGTGTGTGTGTGTGTGTGTGTGTGTGTGTGTGTGTGTGTGTTTTCAACAGTATCTTTTCTGATAGGAAAGTGAATCTAGTACTAGTTGGTACTTTGGGGGGTCAAAAATTAAAACTTCCAGTAGTTTCCATAATATTCACCGGTAAAAACAAAACAAAAAATTAAGGAAAACAGGAATTTTTACGCAAAATCGATTTTAGTTTTTGGTATAACTCTAAAACAAATGTTCGTAGGACGTAGATACATGACATTTTTACTGAATGTTTATAATTTTATATTAGCATTTTCTATACACCATACAATTTTTAAAATATTTTGACTTGTCTTAAGCTGTTTATGGACATTTTCAGTTTTAAGTAGTTTTAGTTTTTTTTTCTATGAATGTCAATAAAATTTGATTCGTTCAAAAAACTTGAAAAGTTAATACAAGGCTTTAGTTATGCAGTTGAAAAATATCAAAAATACTATGCATAATTTTTTTTAATTATTTAAAATTAAAATTTTGAAGTTTAAATTTCTACAAAATTAACAAAAATTGTTGTGTCTACCATAGTATATTCTTATACTTTTTAAGGCAACTAAAAATATATGCTCTATTATATTTCAGGAAGATTCTGAATCTACGGACTTAGACCATTCCTACCAACGAGAGGTCACCACATCAGTTGTGCCAACATCAGGTGATGATAGATCAACTACATCACGAAGTGTGACACCATCACCTATCGGACCGCAGCCAAAGCGGAAAAAGAAACTAACTCCGACAGATGAGGTGATGCAGCTAGCGGGACAACAACTAAAAGCTATTCGTCCCGATGATGAATTTGAAGCCTACGGAAAGTATATAGCCCACAAGCTACGTTCTCTTAAAGGAAACCAGGCCGTATACGCTCGAAAACTCATAAATGACGTGATTTTTGATGGGGAGCTTGAGGCACTCACTAAAGATTTTAAAGTAATGAACAGTCAACCACACCATACATTCGAAAATAATGACTTGCTACAATTTAATCCTCAACTTTATCATCCTACATATATACCTCGAATATTTGAGCATCAACTGCCAAACTCTCAACATCTCTCAAACATGACAATTCCAAATGCTCAACATCTCTCTAATACGACAATTCCAAATGCTCAACATCTCTCCAACATGACAATGCCAAATGCTCAACATCTCTCTAACACGGTAATGCAAAACTCTCGACATCTCTCTAATACGACACCGCCAATCTCTCATACAAACGAACCAGAACAAGCCAATTCTAAACAACCAAATATTCAGCAACCAGAATCTCAACAGCCCGAAATTCAGCCACTCATTTACTCAAACTACATGCCAAGCTCAAGTAAAACGATTAACACAGATCTCAACCAATCAATGGAAAACAATGTTTCTAGTTTCTTTTCAAAATTCATTTAGTAAAAGGGCATTTTCACGTGTAAAACATATTCTATAATTATTCACTTTATATTGTACCTATTACATTTGATTATAAATTATAATATTTGTATTGTCTATGGTTTAAAAGTAAATAAAAAAAGTTTAGTGAACATACCTGTATGTATTTTTTAATACTTTGTAGATCATAAAAGTATCATTTTTCACAATAAATGGAGAAACTAACCTTAACAACTACACATAAGTGTCTTCATCCATTCTTAAATAATTCCGCCAGTCATTGGGTTTATTTCGCAATTCTTTCAATAACTTTATATGAGAAAATGTCTTTTTCTTCAACAACCATTGGCGGTTCCACTTTATTCTTGGTCTTCGCGACTTCATCACTTTTTTTGATAAACAAACAATATATAACGACCACAACAGTAGTACTTCCTTCATGGCAAAAGCTGATGACAAACTGAGGTCTGAGTGAACCGCGGTCGACAAAGAATATTGGACAAGAAATCGTAGCGTGTTAACAGTACTCACTCTTTCGATTAATTTGAACAATAAAAATGACAATAAATCGTCAATCACATCGTTACGAATTATCGTAGCGTGTAAACCCGGCTTAAAAGTACTCGTCGGAGAGTTTGTACGTACGCGGAACGACGCAGCGACACCGATAATTGACGTTCACACACGCATGAGCAACGACCGGCACCGAATATACAATTCGCGCGACCGCGAGTATAATCCGATTAAATGTGGTCCGTCAACGATGGAGCACACGAACGGTTTCGTAAGGACTTTGTCGGCGTAATAACGCTAACACACGTACAATCCGCACTTTTGAATATGACCACGACGACGAACGACACTATACGAAATTCGTCGCCACCTTCGGCAACGCATCAGACACCGAGAGACACGATGGACTCCCCTAGGTGCTGAGTCAATACTGTCCGATAAAAACAATTTTATCATCCTGGACTTTGCACCCACAAGAGCAAGTGGCGCGAACATTAAAGTCTTGAGAAAAAAATTCAATTATCATCAAAAATATAAAATTTATTATATAAATAACTTATGAGACAAATGTACCTAGAAATATTTTTTTGGTAAAGTGATGAAAAATCAAATATATTTATACTGATTTTATTTTGGTAAACTAATTAAGTTAAACAAATAATTTAATATTTTATTTTAAAGTTTTAGAAAATGAAAATTTCAGTTTTAATCGTAATTATATGTTAATAAAAATATGGTTATGATTAAAAACCTACGACATTAATAGAATTTGGAATTATGTATAAAACTTACCGGGAACTAGATTTTACGTTCCATAAATAATAAATAAAAATTGAAATTTTAAACTTTTATTAAATGACATAATATTGTCAATTTAGAAGAGCAGAAAGAAATAAACTCTTAATGTGCGAAAACTTTAAAGAGATTCTACCACAAATAAAAGATATTATATAATAATAATAATAATAATAATAATAATAATAATAATAATAATAGTAATAGTAATAGTAATAGTAATAGTAATAGTAATAGTAATAGTAATAGTAATAGTAATAGTAATAGTAATAGTAATAGTAATAGTAATAATAATAGAATAGTATTGATTTTATTGTTATTATTTCAATGTAGTAACTTTGACTTTTATTTATATATTCCACACCATAAAAATTAATTGAAGTATTTTAAATTCCAAACACGGTGCTTTTTAAAAAGTGTTGATTATATGGTAAAAGTAATTAAGAATGTAAAATAATGCAGCACTGATCACGAAAAATATATTATATTAAATAAATAGTCGCGTGCACGCTGTGTCACATCCGTGTCACATGTCTACAATAACGCTCCCCCTGTTTTATTCATTCTTCTTCTCTTTCTCACCGTACATAAGCGTATGATACACTGAAAAACCCGGAAGAAAAATACCATGCTGCATAAAATCTCAGTTTTAAGCGTTATTGTATATCAATAAAATATTGTTATGATTAAAACCTTAGATACATTTAATAAAATTTGGCATTCTGCATAAAACTTACTTCCCTCTAGATTTCATATTTCATAAAAATTAAGAAAAGGAATTAAAACTAAAACCCATACATATTCAGAATACTTTTTTTTTGTATTCAGAATACGTATTCGAATACTTTTTCTTAAATGTATTTAAATACAAATACAAATACTTTTGAAAAGTATTCCGAATACTTTAAGAATACTTTTAAATTTTGTAACTTGTTAACTTTTTAATAATTTTTATTGTATCTTCAATTCAATCTAGGTCGTTCAATATTTTTATTATGAGTTTGATTGTCTCAATTTGGTTTATTATAATTATTTGTATTGGGTTCATTATTATTAAATCTGTCACTATTATTGTTGATATATTTTTTATACTGGTTATTAGTTTTTAAATGTCGTTATTATTAGTAATTCTTGTGTTGTTAAGCTGTTCTTTTAAATCGATACACATTACTTTTTTTTAATACTAAATTTTTTTTTTGCTTAAAAAATATTCAATAAAATAAAACAATTATAACACACATGCATATATTATAAGAGAATAAAAAAGTGTTATCGATGTGGACGATGTGGCGAAAAGACTACTTTTTTAAACTAGCTCAGTTTAAAGTATTATATTTATTATTGGATTTTTTTAGAAAAAAAGGAAAGTAATATTTTGTTAATTGATGTACTAAAATCTATAATTTACCCGTAATATAGGTTAGGTACCCAAAAGTTACGTTCAGACGGCGACTACTCAATTCGATTTTTTCACGTACAAGATTTTATCGAATACGAGACGATGTTTCACACGGGACTAATTTTCTATCAGATTTTTTTCACGTATACGGGTTTTGAGCATAGATGGCAGTCTACACACAGTCTTAGTACTCACCATATTCTTGTCGTTTTTTTCCATATTTTGAATTCGGAATAAACTTTATTTAAATATCTTCCACGAATTTTGTGTGACAGCTTTATTTTTATAAATGTCCAATGATTTATCTCAAAAATTAGCCCGTTCTTCAATTCTTTGACTGATACTGGGAAATCTTGAAAAGATTAGAACAAGTTCCTATATTTGACGCACGACAATAGACAATAATTGTGAAATATCGAAAACTAGTTCGAAATTCGGGAAATTTTTGTTCGCGTGAACGACACAAAAATATAAAAATAAGCATTAATTTATCACGTATTAAATAAAGACGTATATTCGAGAATTTTCAAATAGTAATGACAAGTTCGTACGGTGGTACGGAGTACGGGAATAAAAATTTCTCAAATATGAGACTTTACCGCATGGTTCTAGACGTTCTAGTGTGAACGTACTAATATATTGCTCATTACCACTGTTCTATTCAATAAAATCCCGTATACGTTATACGGAAAAAATATCGTCGTCTGAACGTAGCAATAATAGTTACGAGACATCTATGAACTGACACAAACACAATAATTATTACTGATAATGTATAAAAACGTGTATATCGGTTCGGTGGTATTTCCCGCCCGCATAACTACAGTGGACGATTTTGACAATAACAATAAAATATTATTAAATGATCTTCTAATAATAATAATAATAATAATAATAAAATTCCACATAATAATGAAATAATTGATGATCAAAAAAATAGTTATATATGCCCGACGATAACGACTTCATGCTAGGTTGCTATTTAACAGACAGTCGCTAAATATTAAAGATGTAATATTTTATAAATCTAAGCACAACAATGTGAAACTATTATTATTGATATTTCGTAACGTTCAGAAAAGTATTTTAATTTCGAATACAAATACCAAAAAAAAGTATTTAAAAAGTATTTAAAATACTTAAGATCATTTGTATTCGAAAAGTATTCAAAATACCGAAAAAAGTATTTGAATACTTTTATTCGAATACTTAACATGTCTGCTAAAACCTTCTATTACATTACGAAATATTGTGAATGTCAAAAAGTAAAAAGAAACATGACTCTAAATTTGTGAAAACTGTCAACAGATTCCATAACAAATGACAAACATTTTTATTATAATAAAATTGTTATTATTTCAATCTAGTCGCGCTGACGTCTATTATGTAAATATTCCATACGATAAAAATTAATAGTTAATTTCAAATTCCAGACACGGTGATTATTACAATGTGTTGATAATTTGGTAGAAGTAATTAAGAATGCAAAAAAATTCAGTAAACTTCACATTAGTTAGATTATACTCGTATAACAAATAGAAAAACGGGAAATCAAATATAAGTTTCGACCTTCATTTAATAGAAAGGTGTGAGAAAAAAATGAAATTAACATCACAAATATAAAATAATATTTGACAAAAATAACAATTGGGACAATTGCACTCGTACCTAGATATATTTTTTTAGTACATTGAAAATATAAATACAATTTATGTATATTGATGTTATACTAGTAAACAGTGTTGTAAAAGGTACATTTTAAAAGTATTCAAACACAGATACAGGTACTTGTTTTTAAAAGTATTTAAAATACGTATTTAAATACTTAATAAAAAAAAGTATTCGATTATAAATACAGATACTTAGTAAAAGTATTTACAAATACTTTCAAATACTTGTAATTCAATTTTGTTTAACATTAGATTTACTAATGATTGGACTCTTAAAACAAAAATCACTTACTCCCTTTGACCAAAACATGTTGACACTGCCTATAACTTTTTGTGCGACTAATAATTCACATAATAATAACACAGACGACACAATTCACGGCACACACGAGTATGAAGTAACATACGGGAAAGAAAAATTATAAAAATATAATTTTATATATTATTGGTTATGTTATAAATATATATATATATAAAATATAAGTTGACCATTAACAATGGACTTCGACCAGTCGCGACCTGGGATAACAATCTAATCGGTCTAATCGGGATTACCTACATCGCTATGAAAGATACAACGATACCCACGATCAAAATAGTTTGCCAACTCATCATAAATAATTATTACAAAAAAATGACAAAAGTATTGTTTCATCATAGACCATGTAACTAAGAATAATTTAAAAACATGTTTGATTTTAAATACAAATACTCTAGAAAAGTATTGAAAATACTACTTGCATATACTATATTCAAATGTATTTAAAATACGTATTTGAGTACCATAAAAGTATTTGAGAACTTTTACTTAAATACTTTACAACACTGCTAGTAAACTAACTAAAGTCTTCGAAAAATTTAATTTTATTATTTAATAGCTTCGGAAAATTAAAAATATCAGTTACAGAGGTAATTATATGCTAATTAAAATATTGTTATGATTGAAAACCCTAGATTCTTTTAATAGAATTTGGAATTTTGGACAAAACTTACGGACATCTGAATTTTACGTTCCATGAAACATAAATTTAAAAAAAAATAATTTGGTAAAAGTAATTAGGAATGCAAAAGAATGCAGTAAACATCACAAAAATTATACTATAACAAATAAAAAAAATTGTCTTTAATAATTTATGTGTAATTCTATGCTAATTAAAATATTGTTATGATTAAAAACATAAGACATTAATAGAATCTGGAATTAAGTATAAAACTTACCGGGAACTAGATTTTATATTCCATAAATAATAAATAAAAATAGAAATTTTAAACTTTTATTACATGACATAATATTGTCAATTTAGAAGAGCAGAAAGAAATAAACTCTTAATGTGCGAACACTTTAAAGAGATTCTATCACAAATAAATAATATTAATAATAATAATAATAATAATAATAATAATAATAATAATAATAATAATAATAATAATAATAATAATAATAACAATAATAACAATAATAATTGTATTGATTTTATTGTTATTATTTCAATGTAGTAACTCCGACTTTTATTTATATATTCCACACCATAAAAATTAATTGAAATATTTTAACACTTTCTTGTCTTTTTCAATACATCCTATTTGTGGAGCATAAGCACTTACTACATTCATGACCTTTTTCTCAAAAATTAATTTTTCCTCTATTACTCTATCATTCTTCCTTACTACGTCTACTACTTTACTTTTTATCTCCTCGTCCATTATTAGTCCCACACCATTCCTTGTACTAGTCTCAACTGAATATATTATTTTAAAACTATTTCTTATTTCATTTGATTTCTCCCCTTTCCACTTTTTTCCTGTACACAACAAATGTTTATTTTCTTCATTTTCAATAATTATACTAACTCTCTACTTCTATCAGTTAACGTTCCAACATTCCACGTACCGATTCTTACGTTATATATCCGTATATCCGAGAAAGAAAATCACAAAATATAATTTTATATATTGTTTTTTTTTTTTTTTTTATATAGCTACTAGAAACACTATAATAGCTCAACAATTAAGATAATTAACTAAAACCTATTCATTAAAAGCAAAAAAAACAAAAACAAAAAAAAACAACAAAATATAATAATAACAAAGAATAAAAATAAATAGATAAATAAATAAGTAAATAATGGATTAATAAAAAGTAGAAACGTTAAATCATGAAGCCAGCTTCCAAGATAAATGACACGATTAAATGAATTACTATTTCGGATTTAGAATTAAGTATAGCAGGGAGATCGATTAAAATATCTAACGATTTGAGGGAATTAAATAAATACATTGTTTATTATGTTATACGTATAAAACATACGGTGACCATTAACAATGGACTTCGACCTGTCACGATCTGCGATAACAATCTAATCGGTCTAATCGGGATTACCTACATCGACTTGAACGGAAAAATCACAGCAGTGGACAACGATACCCACGACCAAAATATTTTGCCAACACGTCATAAATGACTATTATGAAAAATGACAAAAGTTTTGTTTCATCATAGTTCATGTCACTAAAAAAGATTTAAAAACGTATTTGATTTTAAATACAGATACTCTAGAAAAGTATTTAAAATACTACTTACAAATACTCTTTTTAAAAGTATTTAAAATACGTATTTGAGTACCATAAAAGTATTTGAATACTTTTACTCAAATACTTTACAACACTGGACAATGCTCATGCGCGACAATGGCAATTCGACGACGGAAACAACTAAACACGCGCACGGTAAATATTACGATTTTACGTGGCGCTGGTGCAACGAAAGAAAAAACATTACGACGACGACAGGCACGAAAGCGCGCAATTTCGGATATCAACAAGACGGGTACCGAGAGATGATAGTAAACGGCGGCTACGACTGAAGTGGTATTGCCAACCGCAAACATTGTAGAAAATCTACAGTTCCCGCCGTAACGCATGAAAGTGCGGGCGACACACAGACGCTCCTCGCACAATCGATTACGATTACGCCATCTATGGACCAATAAAACGAACGACGCGCACTATCGGAAGCGCGTACTCAACAATAATAATAATAAAATGATAATGATAATGATTATGATTATGATAATGATAATGATAATGATAATGATATTAGGCGTGTTTTCGCGATTAACCTGGTTATATTTATTATCAGTCATGTTTAGACAATTTTGGTTATTGGTTAAAGATCCGCGAAAACAATGTGTTTGTGGTTATACACAGTTATTAGAGATAACAGAAAATAGTTCATATTATAATAAGTCAATGAAATGAATTAAACAATGAATATATACAAATGTGTTCAAATGTAATGTAATATGTATAGTACAGCAAAATATAATAAAAAATAATGTTAAAATATTTAATTTATTAATATATCCCATTATCACATTTCCTATATCAATAACCAAATAACATAACCATTACATTTGATCGGTTATAAAATATCAGTAACCTATAACCAAAAGTTATTACCAAAATTATAACCAAAACCGCGAAAACGGCTTGTTTATAAACAACAGTAACCTGGTTACATTTGGTTAATCGCGAAAACACGCCTAATGATAATGATAATGATAATGATAATAATAATATTAATAATAATACGAACATAGCGGAAACTGTTTATTTGATCACGAAATAAAGTAAATGCCATGCTATGGGATATGCGTGTACGACTAGCACTTTCCTTGTCCATTGTATACTGCCTGTTGGTAAACGGCCGCCGCGCCGCCGCCAAAAACTACTACAAGTTTTTTCAACGTTTGTGTCCAGAACTAATCACGCGCCCGCAGCGTAGCATAACGACACCTTCTAAATAACGCGCCACCGAAAAACGGTGCAGTGAGCAATCTATAGTATTTATAACCAATGATATAACTAATTTTTATATTTTCAGCGAGTTGGAAGCAGACCTAGAGGATGCTGCGTGATGATATGTTATTATTATTATTTTTGTTCCTATAATGGTAAAGGTTATAAATAACGAAACGCGTAAATGTTTAAGAAACTCGTTTTTGTTAAATATAATTTGTAAACCATTTTCTTAACGCGAACACTTTGTAAAACGTACAACGTTTCGTGTTTAAATTCATATGAAAAATACAACAGGGTAATCCGTCTTCGACGCATAGTTGATCCAGTCGCGGACATCCGAGCTTCTCGATGTTGATAACATTTACTTGGGGTATAAAATTGCCAATAATTTTCTGATTTTGTTTTCCTTTAACGTATGTACAATGTACATTCGAAGGTCAACGAGTTTTATATCCTATTGATTTCTTCGTACTCGACGTCGCCGTATTCCATCGAGAGATTGTGATAATGCTGCTCGAAAATTTATTCGTTCTATCGCTCTTCGCGTCCCCCGAGTGCTGTTATGGTGATTGAAAAATCTAGTGTTGCGCCAACCAAGTATCGGTATCTACAACCGACAGTTATTTAATGAGGTATTTCGAATTTGCGCCGAGAACGCATTGAATATCTAATATAGCCGACGACATTGCACGTCCTGTCTCATTGACTTCTGTATTAACACTGAGTTTGTTTATTGCTTCGGAATATATTTTTCTATCTGTTTTATTTTTTCTTTTATACTATTATACTATTATACTATTACTATTACTATTATACTTTTATCCATTATACTATTCTCGAAATACATATCGCTATTTAATTTTCTATTATCTAAATCTTTAACGTACTCTTTCGTATTTTCTATTTCTCCTTTTAAAAATTCGATATCGATTTGTAATTTACTAATTTCGAAATTGAATTTGGTAATTAAATTGTTTATACTTTCTTCGTGCTTATTAGTAATATCTTTCTGCGCGTCTAACGTTTAACTGTTTATCATTACATTAGACTTGAGTATTCTGTAAGATTCCCGAATTTAAGTTATAGTTTTATTTCCGCGTTCGCTGATCGAGTTGTTGAACACGTCCATAACATACAGTTTTGTAAACACTACTGAGATTTGGGATCGCTAGCTTTTATCCAACTGATATGCGATTTATCGAAACCTAACCACTTGACGAATACCTCGTCCCCTCTTTTCCGCAAAACTTTTTCAACCAAATAATCGTCGGGATAACGCGTTTTAGATGATTCTTCGCTATAAAAACATCCGACAGCGGGTTTACCGGTACCGGTTTCTCGTGCACTAAATAATTTTCGCCTATACGGTTTTTATGTATTCCAGTAACATGTTTTGCAAGAATTATCCATTTGGAACATTTCTGATCTTTATTCTTGGGGTTTATAACTGCTTTTTTCGTTATTATGCTTTTTGGTAGTTTAATATATGATGAGCCACTCATAGGTGTATACCTATATATAGTTAACAATAATCCATCGATTTTCTCTAGAGAAAACCCACTACCTCTACTCATGTATATATCTTCTTCATAAAGAAGGGTAGCAAAGTTGTCATCTATTAATTTTTCAATATCTGCATGTATGAAAACTTCTTTTTCCGATGTTTTAAATGCTCTGTTCTCTGAAGAGTTTTCTACGTGTGGTAGATTGTAGCTGCTTTCCAGTTTCAAATTACACTGCGTTACCTGAAACAAAATGGCCGACTGATTTTTGCCGCCGTCCTATACTACTTGTGTTATTTCTTATCAGTGTCCATTCTGATTGTTTTATTCTGTGCTATCATCTCTCGGTACCCGTCTTGTTGATATCCGAAATATTTCGCGCGTTTTCGTCGTCGTCGTCGTCGTATTGTTTTTTTTCTTTTCGTTGCTCCACGTAAAAATCGTAATATTTTCCGTGCGTGTGTTTTTTGTGTCGTACGACGTGTTTTAGTTTTTTCCGTCGTCGAATTGCCATTGCCGCGCATGAGTATTGTCGTACGACGTGTTTTAGTTGTGTCCGTCGTCGAATTGCCCTTGCAATTGCCGTGCACTACGTAAAAGTACCGTGTAGACCTAGTCCGTCGCGTGTCGTATATTCGCCGCGTCGTTGTCGTTCCGGTACCGTTGTGGCCTTGAGCATTGCGGGTCTTGGTAGCCCGTCTTGGCGTCCGTTGGCCGTCATACGTGCCGCCGTTGGTGTTCCACGTGAATTGGTGGAATTTTGGTGTGGTGTAACACCACTGGAATCGCCGTGTCCCGGTATCGCGTGCGAGTTGCCGCGTTTGGCACGTAAGGGTGATCCGGAGCTATTCGAGCTGTTCGAGCTGTAGTCGTTGTGTCGTCGGAACTTCTTTGCGCCGTGTTATTGGCGCCTACCGAACGTGTCCAGATATAACCGGTCAATCGTTGTCGTCATCATCGTAACCGCCCGCTGCTGGGTTCAGGTCAGATCATTCTTTTTTTTTATTGTAAACATTTTATTGTTCCATTGTCTAGTATAGACCAAATAATCGCGTGTGATGTCGATTTACATATGTGTCCCCCATGTCCCTATTAGTATATAAGTAAAAATTACATTGTTTCTTTTGTTTTATTAGAGTTAATACAGTCCACTTTGTTTTTCATGTTAATTTGCAATTGTTGTTTCATGTTTTTAATTTAAGTATTTTGTCCGTGTTATTCCTATTCTGTTTTCAACCGTTATTTGTTCCACTGACCGGCAACTTAGCGTTGTGCGCTTTGTTCTGGTATCCCTCCCGCATCCAACTACTTAACGGGAGATTCTGGTGCGTACAATTATTATTATTATTATTATTATTATTAATTATTTAAATAATAATACCTTTTCGGTAACGGAATATAAGACGAGCCGCACATAGGTGTGTACCGGTATACGGTTAGCATTAATCCCTTGATTTTTTGTAGAGAAAACCCGCTACCCTTGCTCGTGTACGCATCTTCTTCGGAAAGGAGAATGGTAGAATCTTCGTCTACCCCTTTTTCTACGTCCGTATCGCCGAAAACTTCTCTGGCCGACGTCTGAACCGCACTGAAGAATCACCGGTAACCGTATTCTACTATTGACAAATATTATCACAATCTACCACTATTATAGTACACCCCAGGGCGGTTACACATGGTGGTGCAATATACTATATAAAATATTTAATACCATCTTATATAACGATGTACGCCACCGAATGATTACACGTAATACACGAATATTCTAGAACATAAGGGTGAAAACAAAATAGTATTAAAACGATTACACATAATGGTGCAATATACTATAGCCTAGTAAATAACGTGTGAAAGGTAGTCGTTGTAGTTAAACATCATTAGAATAGGTAGCCACCGCAGTAGGCGACCACGTGACTCGTGTTTAGGATAATCGCGGTCGTGTTACGGGTAACTAAATTATTACAATAACGCAGTATAAAATAGATAACGACGAGATATACTACTGGTAAGAACGATACGATAGGTAGGTGCAGGCTAATAAAGCCAGCCGACAAAAAGCCAGCGGACAAAATACCAGTGATAAACGACAACAAATCAGCGCCAAAAGACCATTTCTCAGTCATGCCAACATTTACGATATTTTTTCATCATAATTTAAAACGACAAAGAGCCAGCAAAATAATTATGAAATGTTGTTATCACAACCACAGAATAGATTAAACAATTCATTTATTATCATTTATCAGTCATCAAAGAAAACATTACCTAATATCACAGATTTCTATAATACACTAGATAGCGAACTCTCGTTATCAGTTGAAGCATGAGTAATCTGTAGCCGCCATGTTTTTGATTGGCAAAATATTACTTGTGGTGTAGATGTTGGTAATATACAAGGTTTAACTCCTAAAAACGACATAAAGTCAACCGACAAAACACCACGCTGGCTTTTTGTCGGCTGCCGTTTTGTCTGCTGGCTTTTTGTCGCGTTTCGCGATAGGTAGCCACCGCACCGAGAGTAAAAGTACTCGTATAACTCGCTGGTTACGGTCACTGACAGTGAAAAGGTAGCCGCCGCAGTAAGCGGCCACGTGATTCGGGTGGCCGTGTTTAAGAGATTCAGGCGACCGTATTGAGGTATAGCAGGTTTACGCGGTTGTGTTTAGGAAATTCGGGCGGCCGTGTTGTGGTATAGCAGGTTTGGGCGGCTATGTTATAGCATAGGAATGATCCAATATACAGAGTGGATATTAACATCCTGTATAGCTACGGTGGTTCATCCTGTATAGTAGTAGTCGCCGCCGTGGTAGCCGCCGTGGTAGCCGCCCTGTTATAAGTATAGCACTGCCACAAATACACGGGCGAAGCTATGGCCTAGAACTCTCCTTTTTATCCTACTAATGTAAACTTAGTATTACAGCAAAAAAATTATGAATAAAGTTTTCAAGTTTAAAGTAAATATAATTATAACAAATAAATGTAATATGTTTAGGTAAAATGTATTCATTTTATTATATTTCAATTAAATTACAAGAAAAGACTATCCTTCGAAACATTTATTTGATTTTTGAATTTTGAGCACATGAAATTTTAAATTTTTTTCATTATATTTGATTAACGATATTAAGTGATTGAAAACAATTTTTATAAAGCATACTGATAAAATTGGCAAATTTGAATTTGTAAATTACTTTATATAAATTTCATAATATTTTTATCAGATTTTTTAAAAATTAATTTTGTGGTTTTCGATTAAACTTACGTGTTGGTGTAAATCTCCCACCTTGAAGTTAATCAAAAATTTTCAAATCTTAACAGGACATTGTAGTACATACAGATCGTTGATAATTTGTAAATGTGGAAAACAGACATATCTCAAGTTTCGTTTATTATATGTTTGTGAAAGAGGAATGCTGATAATGAAATGTAATGAGTCATTATTACTAATGACATGAATAACTATAGAAAAATATCCAAACCAGAATTTTTGTTTTTTTTTGGAAAAGTGGAAATAAAAATAAAATAAATTTATATTGATTTTATATTAATAAACTTATCAAACCACCACAATAATTGAATTTTGACATGTACGTGTCTACTGGCTGGGATCAATCTATAAATTTAACCGAGAGCGTTACCATGTTACCATAGCGACGGTCGCATAGCAAGGGTATTTTTATTTTATTATAATAAAAATATTATATTATATTGAAAAATATTAAAATATTATATTATATTGTACAAATACATTATGGCTCCAAAACCTAAATCGGAGTTAATGCGAGAATCGCGGAAACGTAAACGCAATAATAAATTACGTGATAGCGACGTATTCATTAACTTTCTTCGTGATACGCCTTTCGGTTCAAATACAACGGGTCCCGCCGGTAGTGGCAAAAACTTTACGATGAAGATGTTAATGGAAATGGTGCCGCGAAGCAGATTAAGACGTTGCTTAACGCGGATAACGCTCGTCAAGCCGTTTTTTCTCAGATTCAGTGCGAGTGGCATTTTAATCCACCGGGCGCGCTACACTTTGGCGGCCTTTGGGAAGCGGTAATTAAGAGCACAAAAACGCATATGAAGAAGGTTATGGGAGCACAAACATATACTCAGTGCTTGACTTGGGAAAAAAGTAGTAGAGGTATTCTAGCTACTTTTTAAGAGTAGCGTCCCTAGCATTTTAATATACCTCACATTACCGCTGGGGGGCTTCGCCCCCCACACCCACTTTTACAGTCCCCTAAGAAGCATTAATATAAAACCATTAAACACGTATCATAGCAAAACAAAATATTTTAATAATTATTAAAGTACCCGAATTTATAGATAATGAATGGTTAACATTGATGGCTACTTATCAGTTATCACGTATGAGGTATGATATATTCCGATATCAATATACTTTGTAAATATTAGAACATTTTGTAAGATTTATATATTTAATACAAAAATGTAAGTTGAGCAATTATATAAAAATATAAAATTATATAAAAACCCATCCCATGCGTTCTGTTTTAAAAAATAGTGGTACGCTAGAATATCCAAAAAATTAGTTGAGGTACTCAGTCCCCCTCAAATTAAGCACTGACCGCCCCCACGTTCCTACTTAAAAAAAATAGTAGAGGTACGCTCAAATATCTGAAAAAATAGAAGTGGTACTCAGTCCCCCCGCGTTCCTCCCCCAAATCAACCACTGCATATACTATCGAGGAGCTGACTACATTAGTGGTAAGAATTGAAGGCGTTTTGAATTCTCGGCCATTACAATCGATGTCCAATGATCCAAACGACTTAGGAGCCCTGACTCCGGGACATTTTTTGATCAGCCAACCACTCCTAGCTATGCCTGAAGATAACCTCACAGGTATTGCAATCAATCGCCTAAGACGATGGCAACTTATTCGACAGGCGCTTCAATCATTTTGACGTCGTTGGAACCACGAATATTTACACACTCTTCAAAGAAGCAAGAAGTGGTTAAAAAACAGACAATTTGGCCGTAGGAGATTTAGTCGCGATCCATCCCCCCAAACGTTCACCGATATCATGGCAACTTGGGCGCATCACAGAAGTACACCCGGGTCCAGATGATGTCGTCCGAGTTGTAACTATCCGAACAAGTGACGGTCTACTCAAGCGGCCGGCTGTAAAGGTCACTAAATTGCCCATATAAGATGCTGCATGTACGAAAAAGGGTACGTATGGACGTCCCATATCCCACTACTACTCTCTTATTCGTTATCCATTACTATAATTTTGTATTAAGGTTGACTGTATTATTATTATTATTTGTTTATTTCACTTTTTTTTTCTCTTCATAATTTTTACCTACTTAAATATGATTTTTTTACACGTATTATTTTCATTGATTTGTATAAATTGATTTGTATAAATGTATAATTATTACTAGCGTATTAGGATTATGTGTAATGACGCTGACCGCGTAGACAAAGAGGGTATCTTCGGGGTTTGAAAGCCTGTGACTTTCAAAGGCGGGAAGATGTTCGGTATCGGTATCGAGCATCGTGCGACAAAGGCGATACGGGAATATCTCGTTGACCTCCTCCTACACTGCTACCTTCCGCGATAAGAGCCGTTATACAACCGTCCGTGTTTTTTCTTTCGACCATTTTTTTAGTCTGTCGAAAATATTCGTAACCGATCGGTCGGTTTGTATTGCGTAATTAGGCGTTTAAGGTTTTTTTATTTTGCTTCACGCTGGACACGCCATCGTGGTCGCAAATCTGAAATCACGCGTCGTGTTCGTACCCACATATTTAATTTGTACGCGAGGAGTGTGTCCTTTTTCTTCTTGACGCGTTTTCTTTCGGTGCGTCTCATACGCGGAGCGGCTGTTGTATGACGACATACACGCGGACGTGTATCGTTCGACGTAATTAGTGAATTTTTTATTGTTGCTCGCACAGGGGTGCGAGATTTGATGATATACAATTACATTTCTTGTTCCGACGTCACAGCAATATTCATAATAAATGTGGGCGCCGCAATTCATAATATTTTGTTCATATGAAATTATTTATTTAAATCGTGTTAATTGTCATATTTAATATACAGTCCCCTTTGCTTATTATTATTAGCTGAATTCGTAAATATGTTTTCTTTTTTACATTTTTTTACCTTTATTTTACCTTTACAATTACGCGATAAACAACCATTGTGGCAAAGAGAACCGAGAATTAAGGACCGAGTTTGCTCGTCTTGAGCGTCATCGTTTGAAAACGATAGGAAATACGTGTCGCGATTTTCTCGATCGTTCTACGCAGTCAGATTCTACCTCGCTTTCGCTTTGCACGTTTAATTCACACGCTCGATATAACTACTGATTTCGTACTTCCACGCTGTAAATAACGAATACATTTCCGAAACGTGGATCGCAAATGATCACTCTCTCGAAATATCGAGTTTTCGCATGGTTTCGCGTTTCAAACGAAATACGATTCGTTCGGGCGATGTCGCTATACGGCAAAACCGAAAATATGAGTACTTGCGACAAGTTGCAATCAATCGAGAACGATTTGTTTAAGTTCAATCGGGAAAATATGAACATGAAGCGAATTTCGACATCTTACGAAGATATCAGCGACATTTACTCAGTTGAGATGACGATCAATGGTAAACCAACCATCCTTGTGTCAGTTTACATCTCTCCGAATACATCGTTTAATAGAATTAAAGAATTCTTTGTCTTAAATCTTATGGAATACAGTCCTAAATTAAAATATTTGCTAGAGGTAATCAAAAAATATAATAATCACGATGTACCTATGATAATTGGTGGAGACTTGAATTTAGATTTACGAGAATTGCACGGAACGGAATTTATTGAATTTATGCGTACCGAACTAGGATTACAATTAAGCAATGATTTTGCAATTTCTAATTCACGCAATTCAATTTGCATTGACGCTGTATTTTATAGAAACATCAAGCAGCTTGAAACACGCGAGTACATTTCGTATTTCGGTACCCACTGACCACCGTTCTTTATTATCCGTTACTACTACCTATTAAATATCTTAGATTTTGTTATTCGAAAATGTAATAGAAGCAATAATAAATACACGTTGTCTTTAAAATTCGTTTGTTTATGTGACATATACATGAAATGATGTATCTGCATACAGTGTAAATACTGTTTCATTTTTATTTGAATAATGGTATATGCAAGTCTAAGATTTTAGTTTAACTATACATTATTAAAAATATTATTACGATAATATAACATTATTCATTGTTTATAAAATGTGGAATTTTGGACAATTCGTAAAAAATTCAAATCACAGGCTTAAGTGTAACAGTATGATAAGGAAAATAATGTTATGATTAAAACCATAAATATTATTTATAGAAATTGAAATTCTACACAACACTTTTTTGGATCTAGAATTTACGTAGGACAAAAAAATTATTAAAATATGAAAAATAACAATCTTCAAATAGATTACGAATTTTAGTAAATTAGGAGAGTATATAGAAATATGGCAACACATTTTAGGAACATTGTGATGAGTGAGAATAACAGAATAACAAATAATAAAATAAATATTAATAATAACAAAATAATCATAATAATAATATTAATAACATTTCTATAAACTTTTACATACCTTCTACTATAATTTATAAATGTGTATATTAGTTTCATATTATATTATATTATATTATATATATATTATATTTCCAATTTCCATTCATATTATATGGAAATGAATGGAAATATGTATATGAAATCCCAACCATACTATTTATAACAAAGGGTTGATAATTTGATAAAAGTAATTAAGAATGCAAAAGAATTCAGAAAAAAAAACGGGAAAACAAGTATAAGTCTCGACTTCATTTAATATAAATGTGGAGAAAAAAATTCAATAAAATAACAAATGTAATATATATGATTAGGTAAGATTCGGAAAATGCGAATTTCAGTTTTAAGCGCAATTATAAGTTAATAAAAATATTATTATGATTCAAAATATACAATATTAATAGAATTTGAAATTATGGACAAAACTCACAGCCAACTAGATTTTGTGTTCAATAAAAAGTAAATAAAAAAATTAATATTTAAAACATTTATTACATGACGTAAAATTGTCAATGTAGAAAAGTCCAAAAAAATTTGGTCTAAATGTACTAAAAATGGCCCCTAAGGGCCTGTACGCACGAACGATATTTTATCGCACAATTTATTTATCATATGAAAATATTATCGAACGATATTTTAAGAAACATGGAAATAAATGGAGTGGTTTCATAGACATATAAAACAACTAGATAGCCGACTCGACATTATTACAGAAGCACGGCCGCCATTTGTGATACTGGCAATGTTTACATTATACTGCTTATCAGTTATTACCGCATCATATTCATATCTTAAGATATAAATAATAATTCAAATTTAATCAATTGTTTTGTGATTTGCGATCCTCTCTTTTACGCAGAATTCTTAATACTACTTCTTATTATATTAAATATTGTTATACATCTAGTAGAGTAAAATAAAGAGAAATATGGTGGCATCTTATTCTGCCCATGGCTGCGTGAATAGACAAATAAAAAATATCAAGAACCATTAAATATTATTAACTTAAATAAAATAACTTTACGTCAAGTCATCAACAAATTTGTTTTAGATCAATCTATTTTCCTGGATTTATGTTGTGAAAATATTTCCATATAAGAAAGACCACATAAAATAGTAATTATTACCTTAATTACAAACAAATTTCTTTCTATCCGTTTAAAATCCTATGGTAAAATGTTTTCTATTAATATTTTAAATCCACACAGCAAATGTCACAAACTTACTAAAGAAATATTATTCTCAAACCAATAACCAATTTTTTTATTATTACATTTTATATATGACATCAGACTTGGTGTATCATATGATTTATATTTATTGTATTTTAATCGTAAAACATATTATTTAATGTTGTTTATTACTAATTTATGTTGAAAAACGTCAACAATAAACAGGACTCTATCTACCGTACTGCAAGCACTGAATAAATGTTATACATATTTTAAATTATATATTTATTTATTTTGTATTCACTATTCACCATAATGGCATAAGCTAGGTACATTTTTAAATTATATAAAAATTAAAATATAGGTACGTTAAGATTAATAACAGAATAAAATAATTATTATCTTATTCTATGGTTTTATTATCAATATATGTTATCATGATAATTTATGTAAACATTGCCAGCTTGACAAATGACGACCGTGCATCAAACTCGTGCACTACGTGATATAGGGACTCGGCTATCTAGTTGTTTTATATGTCTATGAGTGGTTCACACATGAACGATATTTTATCGTACGATACTACGAAAACTGTCGGACGCATTTCAAATTCTGTACGATAAAAATATTTCCATTAAAATGTACAAAAATAAATTGATTAGAACACACGAACGATAAATTATCGTTCTAAAACTTAGAAAATTTATAGTATCCACCATGTCTTCGGAGGAAGTACGTGACCGCTCTACTGGAACCAACTCGCCGTCAAAATCAATCGAATTTGTGGATGAGGATTTAAGTATTGATATTGATATTCTCATCAGCGAAGTCCAAGCAAGGTCTTTACTTTGGGATAAAAGTTTAAGTAATTATTCTAATAGGTATTTCAAAAGAGCAGCTTGGAAAGAAGTTTTTCTTTTGTTATATCCAAATTACGAAAAAGTATCGAGTCATCAACAAAAATTAATAGGCAAGTACAAATCTAACATAATATTAAGCCGGAATCCCACGGCACGTGGCGCGTGGAGTGGCGCACGGCGTGTTTATATAACGCGTAACAACACGCGCAAAGTTCATATGCGAGTATATAAAATGCACCTGTCACGAGTCACGACGCATTTACTATGACGCGCTTACACGTTCTGCGCGCCACTCCACGCGCCACGCGCCGTGGGATCCCGGCTTTTGATTAATTGAATTGAATAATTAAAGTACAAATCTAACTAATGTCAAATATAAATTTATTTAATATTTAAGTAAGTCATAGGTACATAAGGTGCATAGTAATAATAATAATACATAATAATAATGAAAATATTAAATAATATAAGTACATTTAATAACAATTATTTTATAAGTAATATATTACCTACATAATATTATAATTATATATAATAATGAGAAAAACTTTTAGTTAGTATTTTGGTTAATTTATTAATATTATGGATATCTAAGTTATTTACCATGTTGCCACGGTACAGCTCCTATAGTATAAAAGTAGTCGGCAAAAGTATTTCTTATATCATTTGCTACTCTTCCTCCACGGTTGATGTTATTAATAGTAATTAGGGGTTTATCAAATTCTTCAATGGTTAATGTGTCTTGAAAATCGTACCCATTTTTTTCTCGAACGTAATTGTGTAAGACACAACAAGCTTTTGTTATATTTACAGCTAAATCCGTAGTGACGTTCAATGGCGTGTGAAAAATCCTCCATTTTTTTGACAGAATTCCGAATGCGCATTCAACATATCTTCGTGCGCGTGATAATCGATAGTTGAATATTCTTTTTTTTTCTGATAAGTTTCGTCCTCCATAGGGCCGTAATATATTTTTAGATAAACCGAAAGCTTCATTCGTTATCCGCACTTTTAACAAAATACAATACAAATAAATAGGAATTATTTAAAAAATATTTTATTGAATTGTTTTTAAACATGTTTTGTGTAAATTATTGAGAACCAAAAAAATTAAAATTTTTTTTTATTATTTAAAAGAAATTTTGTTATACCACATTAAATCTCAACAATTATCTAAATCTACAAAATAAATAATACTTACAACAATAAAACAAAACAAATAACTAAACTGACCAGTGTTGATACTTATCTAGATAAATTTATCTAGATAATTCATCTAGATAATATTTTTTATCTTTTATCTCATCTAGATGAATTTTTTTACTTATCTGAAGGCTATCTTAGATAAAAAAAATTCATTATCTTTCTTGTAATTATCTAGATAAAAAATGTTAACCAATTTACTTATTTTTTTTTTAGTATTTTTGCAATAAATAAGAAAAAATGACCTGGGAGACTTGGACACACACACACATAATTTATATGTATATAAATATATGTGTGTGTAATTATGTATACCTGTATAGTGTATATTATACCCCTTGTAATAACTAATAACACGATTATTCAAATAATTTGTTGGAGGGGTAATAGGCCTTAAAAAAAAAACGCTAAACGTTTTACTTTTACGAGGGAAAAACTTTACTTTCAAAAAAACATGAAAAAAAAACATACATACAACGACACACATTACGCAAACTCGACCGAACGACGGAATGACAATTTTCGCGCGTCGGCGGCCGCATTTTATATCAATAAAACGGTTTCGAGAATATTCTCGAAACTTCGCGAGAACGTGACGGTACAAAGTACACATTTTCGATAACAGTGAAACCACATTAAAAATAATAATAACAATACTAATAATAATAACACAGAAAATAATACAACAGCTCGGCCTACCTGACATCTGTTCGACTCGAACAGCACAATTAGACAATTAGAATTTCTTTTACAACAAAAATTTTTTTTTTTTTTTTTTACATCTAAATTCTAGATCATACAGTACACAAAAAAAAAAAATAAAAAACTATGACAAAACAAAATAATAAGTACAATACAAATGAAAATATTTTATAAAAAAAAAAAATTACAATTACGATTATTTCTGACGACTTCTGTCAATTATAACATTTATAAGTACTTAAGTATAGATTATATCTTAACCCATTTCTTCATTTGATCAGGACCGATTATACCTTCAAATGGTCGCTGTGTAATTTGATTACCCTCGATATCGCAAACAACATATCGATCGTTACCTAACACTTTTCGTACCACATAGGGGCCTTTAAACTTGGGTATCAATTTTTTATTTACACCAGTAGTTACATCAACATTTTTTATCATAACGTAATCACCAACTTCATACTTTATAGATTCCTTCCGATTACTATCATACTGCGATTCACTTTTTCTTTGATTTTTAATAATTTGTTCTGATGCTTTCTCTCGTGTCTTGGTCAAATCTAACACTTTCTCGTCTAACTCTTCCAAAACATGTCGTATCTCATCACTAACATCACCTACCTGATTAATACCGAATAGTAACCTACTAGGAGTTTGTCCAGTTGATTTGTGTGAAGTATTATTAATAGCAAACTCTACTTTATACAAGATCTCATCCCATTTGTTTGGAGCCTCGGTCAATTTTGCCAACATTGGTGTTATTGAACGATTGACGACTTCTACCTGACCATTTGCTCTTGGTGTACCTGTCGCAACTGACACTTGTTCGATAGATTCAGACACTGAAAACGTTTTAAAATCATTCGAAGTAAAGGCAGTACCTCGATCAGAGATTAGACGCATTGGTTTTGAATAAGTACGAAAATAGGTAGTTAAATGTTTTATTACTTCTTCTGTCTTCGTTGTTTTACACGGAAAACAGCGTACAAATTTCGTAAACCCGTCGATTACAACTAAAATAAATTTATAATTCCTTTTCGTTTTCTCCAATGGTCCCAAATGATCTACGTGTAATGTTTGGAACGGTCGTTCGCCTTTTGGAATACTATATAAATAACCCTCTCGTTTACCAGTTTTGGGGGAGTATTCAATACATTTAAGACAATTTAATATATAATTACGCACTTTAGTCGTCATGTTAGGAAACCAATAAATTCTTCTAACGTTTTCAAGCACCTTGTCAACTCCTACGTGAGCCATGTCATCATGACAATTCCGTATGACATTACTTTCCATTGACTGCGGAACATAAAATAATAATTTTCCCTTATCTTTACGATAAACCAATCCTTCTCGTAACTCGAAACATTTACGATCTCTCTCACTTGCAAATCATTCCTAATTTTTACAATATTTTCATCTAAACTTTGTTTAATGGCTAATAACTGTTCGAAAGTATTAGCTTCTAACACCAAAATTCCATGACACCTACTTAATGCGTCTACGTGTCCCATTCTAGCTCCTGGACGATGAATAATAATTTCAAAATTATAATTTTGTAAGAAAAGAGCCCATCGAGAAATTCTAGGATTAATGACTTGTTTGTTTAACGTTAAACGGAAACTATTACAATCGGTTATTACTTTGAAATGTATACCAGCCAAATATACATGGAAACGTTTTATAGAATAAACTACAGCCAAACATTCCAATTCTAAACTATGATACCGCGATTCGGTCGGTGTAGTTCGCTGGCTAAAGAAAAATATCGGGTGAAACTTCCCTGAGGCCTGTTTTTGCAACAATACTGAACCAAATCCGTGAGAACTAGCGTCGCAATGTAATTCTGTTTCTGCAGAAGATTCCGAGTACAGGGGCTTCCAAAAGTTTTCCTTTTAACGTATTAAATGAATTTTGCTCTTCTTTGCCGAATGTAAAATCAACTGTTTTTTTCATTAAATTATGCAAAGGTTTGGCTATCAACGAGAAATTCGGTATGAACCGTCGGAAGTAGCTCGCCAATCCGATAAATTGTCGGATTTGTTTTTGATTTTTCGGTATCGGATAATTTTTTACGGATTCAACGTTTTTAGGACTTGGACGCACACCAGTTTTATCAACAATATACCCAAGATACTCAACACTTTTATACAAAAATGAACATTTATCCAAACGAAATTTTAAATTAAATTTTGCCGCCAAACTAAAAACTTTTTTCAAAATATCTAAATGTTCATCAATAGATTTTGTCGCAATTAATATATCGTCCAAATAAAGTGTTATTTCTCCCTCTCTAATTAAATCATTGAATATATATTGCATAAATCTCGCAAAAACTTTAGGGGCATTCGTTAATCCAAACGGCATTCTCAAATATTCAAACTGACCTAGTGGTGTTACAAAAGAAGTATATGGAATTGACAATTCGTTCATTCGAATGTGATGAAATCCGTTTTTCAAATCTAACAAAGAGAAATACTCTTTACTTTTCAGTCTATCAATCTGATCATCAATAAGCGGGGCTGGAAAATTATCTTTTACTGTAATTTTATTTATCTCTCGATAGTCTACACATAGTCTAATATCACCAGTTTTCTTTCGAACGAGAACAATCGGACTACTATACGGACTTCGACTTGGCCTAATCACCCCTTCATTTAATAAATTATCCAAAATAGTTTGTAATTTTTCCCTATCACTATATGATATACTTCGAGCTCTGTAAGAAATCGGTTGGTCATGTTTCAATATTATTTTCATTTCCAAATTTGGATCGTTATCGATTCTCGTACGTCCAACTTTCATAACATATTCGTCATTATATAACTGTAACAATTCATTCTTATATACCAATTCCAAATTAGGGTCAATATTCAATACATTTTTCTCTTCCTCACTCTCATGTTCATAATCCACACACAAAATCTCATTTAACTCCCAACTATTACTCGATTTGTCCCCTTCCTTAGTAAAATCAAGTTTAACAGCTCCGTCACGGAAACACAAATTAACCCCCTATTTTTGAACAAAATCCCTACCCAAAATTGCACTCATATTCATAGTATTTTCCGGTACAATATAAAAACGTATTAAAAATGTATTGCCGTTAACAGAAATGTCAGATTCAAAAATTCCTAACAACTCTAATTTAGTACCATTAATACTCGAAAAACAACAATTATCGTTCAATGGTTTTACAATATTAAAATTATTTGGTATTAACTCACGTTTTAATAAACTAATCGGACTGCCAGTGTCAATGATCGCTTCAAATGTAATTCCACACCATACATTCACGTCGACTGGAATATTGCACGCACACGTCACTGCATATGGTCCTGGATGACTCTGGGAAGAACTTGGTTGTCCGGCCATTACATTCATCACTCTTGATTCACTTTCGACTCCCACGTTGTTCCTTGGCACATCCTCCGATTTCTTCACCGACTCACGTACTAAATTAGGACACTTGGAACGTTGATGTGTAGTGGAACCACAATTGTAACATGCGCCCTTTTAAATTCGAGGTTTCGGGCATAAAGACGCAATATGTGACTTCGATCCACAGTTGAAACAAATTTTGGTCGGTCCACTTGTCGTAGTCACATTTAAAGTGGTGGTCTGGCGACTTGGGCGGTGCGACGATGAAATTTTATTTACAGGTGACTCTTTCGGAACGATCTGGCGTATTCGAGTTGCACGTGAAACGTCCAAACGTTCAAAATTAACAATATCGTTCAGTATTTCATCGGCATCGACATGATCACGACTCAATAAATAAACACTTAGCTCCTTTGAATATAGTCCTTCCAGTACTTGCGTTTTCACTTCGTAGAAACTCAACTCGAGTAAAGAACATAAATGTATTTTTTCATGAAAATATTCAAGTGTATTCTCACCTTTACGTTGAACACGGCTTACCATTTCTTTCCACCTGTCCCCAACTGAAAGTTCACCAACAAATGTCCTTTTGAATTGCCTTTCAAAATCCGTCCAGTTCGTAATGCTACGTGACAAAAACCAATGTTCAGCGGGTCCTTCTAAATTGGTACGTACAGACTGTAGTTTAAAATTATCTGGCCATCTGTTCAGATTAGCTACACTGTTGACGGTCTTCAACCAGTCTAATGCTTGACATCTACTATTTAACCCATTAAATTTCGGAATTGATTTTTGAAAATCCGGTGCAAATGTAATCTCGTTCATCGGTTTCGATTGTTGTACTTTCAATAATTCCATCAACATTCTATTTTGAACCATTAATGTCTCCAACATCTGTTTAGTTTCGGACGTAGACGACGATTCCATCAGATTAGACGTAGGCGAATTATTCGTCACATTCGTATTTAAAACCGTGTTGTCTGTCGTTGATTGACCATTCGTCAACGACTCACCTGTACCCGTCGAACTCGTGCCGGTTGTTCTGACATTATCTATTTGAACTTGACTGACGACGTCCGTTTTTGATCGCGTCAACATTTCGACAAAAAAAAAACAAAACTTTACGCGAAACGAAAAAAACTGCTTTCACTTTCGTACATTCGTTTAAGATACACACGTGAATTATCCTAATAACCCCACACCTGAACTGTTGGAGGGGTAATAGGCCTTAAAAAAAAACGCTAAACGTTTTACTTTTACGAGGGAAAAACTTTACTTTCAAAAAAACATGAAAAAAAAACATACATACAACGACACACATTACGCAAACTCGACCGAACGACGGAATGACAATTTTCGCGCGTCGGCGGCCGCATTTTATATCAATAAAACGGTTTCGAGAATATTCTCGAAACTTCGCGAGAACGTGACGGTACAAAGTACACATTTTCGATAACAGTGAAACCACATTAAAAATAATAATAACAATACTAATAATAATAACACAGAAAATAATACAACAAATTCATAATTTTTATCTTATATTATATCTAGATAAATTTCTCTCATCTATTATCTTATCTAATATGATTTAAGTATATGTCATCTTTATCTGTATCTAGATGATTTTTAGCAAACAATCTTTTATCTTTATCTAGATAAATTTTCACTTATCTTGTCTCAACGCTGAAACTAACAAACAAATTATATCAGTAAAATATATTAATTAATTAAGCTACAAAATTAAACTAAAAAACCAGTTAACGTAATAAACCGAATAATTATATGTACAATCTGCGGGGAGGTGGAACTTAAAATATTAACGGTTGACAAAGGAACCCCAAGGAAATGTAATTGCACGGGCAATGAGCTCCTAAGATTGATCAAGGCAGGGCAGTCGAAAATTAAATAGGAAATATTGCAAATTTGTTCTTCCACGTGTCGGGGGCATAAAGGAGAGTTGTTCAAACCTAACTTAAAAGAATGCGAAGGAAAACGATTGTGACCAAGACGAAGTCTAGTAAACCGAGTAAAATATGCTCTAGATAAATTAAGATTGTCAAATCAAGGTCGACGGGAAGAAATGGAAGCGATCTTTCTGTATTCCATTGCCAAGTTCCTTGGTAAAGAAGACCATTTGTTATCCCACATATCTGTAATCGATTTCCTTAATGAATGAATAAAATTTAGATAAAGGAATTTTGAGGGTGGAGGGGATTAATTGACGAAGATAATTTGACAAGATAATCAGCCTTTTCATTTCCCGCGATATCCGTGTGAGCCGGGTTCCACAAAAAACGAATGACGTACCCTGCCTGTGCCAAAGCGCATGAGATAACCCTAATTTGAATGACAAGAGATGAAACATGAGAACTAATTGGATAAGAACGAAAAGATTCGAGACATGACCTACTGTCTGTAGCAATAAAGTACTCACCAACAGGCAGTTGCTTTACGCAAAGTAAAGCCTGAATCACGGCCTAACATTCAGCAGTAAAGCTACAAGAGGAAGGAGGTAAATTACCATAAGAAGATATCTTAATATTTTCGGAAAAGAAAGAGTAACTAGCCGACGTGGATGGTACTGAGCCATCGGTAAATATAAGAGTTGAGTTGGGGAAAATACAACTAATGTAATGATGAAAGCAGGAATTTACAGAAAAGTTAGGTAAAGAGAATAGTAACTCGCGAGAAGCATTAAGAAATAGAGAATCTATAATAACATCTAGCGTAGCTAATAGAACAGAAAAATGAGTAGAAAAAATTGTAAGACGATTATCATTTTTAATAATATAATGTTCTACATATTAAGCTAAAACGGGCAATTTTTGGGTACAAAGCGCCAGGCTGTAGCTACCTCTCGGTATAAATTGACTATATCAAGAGTATTAAAGGATATGTGTTTAAGTAAAAATTTACCTGCTAGCCACCTACATCTCAGGTCTCAGGGAGTACAAGCAGATTCTATCTCTAATGCTCTAGCTGGGGTAGATCGTAAAGCTCCTAATGCAACTCGCAGACATCCAAGTTGAATAGAATTTAATTTTTTGTGTACTTGTATTATGATCAATTAAGATTCATCATAAAAACAATAGTCTCACGGACGACATCAAACTCTATTAATTTAAATAATACTATAAACGACAATATTGAGGATAATACTATTAATGACAATATTGATCATGACGTACAAACATCGGAAGTAGTAACAGAACAATGTTCAACTTTAAATAAGTTTGGATCAAATAAAAAAAAAACAGAGCAAACAAAAAGAAACGATCGTCGAAAAGAAGTTCTTGGAATATTTAGAAGTACAAACTCAAAAAGGAATTAATGACGATAAACCAGATCAGCACCAAGCATTTTTTAACTCCATGTTACCGATAATTCGAAAATTTAAGGATGACCAGACACTAGTTTTCAGAGCAGAAGTGATTAAAATTGCACAAACTATTAAGGAAGGCCAATCTTCTAGTTTACCACAGAAAATAAATCCACATAATATATCATCAACATCTTTTCAACGTCAACCGTACTTCCATCAACCTCCATACAGTCCGTATAGAATTGCACACCCAAACAATTAGCAATATTTACTTTCACAACAAATACCATCACAGTATGCAAATACTCAATACAATATACCTACAACGAATACCAGTTTTGAAGTCCAATCTCCATTAATGCATACAAATGTTCAGACTCGTCAACCTACAGTTCAAATTTATGCTTCGTCTCAACATATTAATGTTGTTTCCCCGGAATCTCAACATCAATCAAATGCCACTTCTCCAGTACCATTACCATCATATTCAACATCAACACTTTCACATGACTCGAATATTGCGTCCTCAAAAATTTCATAGCCTATAAGATGTTTTGAGTCTCCCTTCATGGATGAATTTTTAATATCAAAATAAATTATTACTAATTAAACAAAGACATATACAACTAATATCTATTTCCTGATTTTTTTAAATTTTGTGAAATTTTTTTTATTTTTAATTAATAATTTACAAAATGTATACTGTACAATGGACTACCTTATAAATTACATTAATCAAAAACAGGATTATTATTAATAAAAATATGTACTACTACAATAATATGTAGTATTAATTACCTTAAAGTGACTGCCAATTTTTCAGCTGGAGTAATGGTTTTTCGCATACTTGTGTCCATTTTTATCAGTTTGTGTCCAACAAATGTTGTAAGTTATTCATCAAATGCAGATACTGACATTCGAAAATAATTTTAAAAATTTTACCGAATCTTTCCTTAGACCTTGAAAAGTAATTGAAAATGCTCCTTCAGATAAACGTGTGCTTAATAATGGATGTACTCTCATTTTTCGATTTTTCTCTTTTTTTTCTTTAGTAATAGTTCATAACCCATGTATAAAATGATTATATCATTCATTGTAATTTGTTAGGTAATAAATTTAAAAATGTATATTCAATTTATTTCTAAAATGCACGGGAAACTGTACAACGCACAACATACGAGTATAATGCACAGTTCAATACCGACTATGTCATTTATGAATGAATTTTTAAAGTCATTTATAAATTTTATTTTATAAATTTTTATCATCCGATAAAACATCGTTCGTATGTAGGTACCAGCCCTAAGACATGACCTTCGTTTTAATAAAACGGTGTAAGAAAAAAATGCGATTAACATCAAAAATATAAAATATATGATTACAATTAACAAATATTATTATTAATAATAATAAGTAGAAGAAGAAGAGTAAAGATAATTATAATAATATTATGTAATAACAAAAATGTTATTATTTCAATGTAGTAACTCTGATGTTTATCTAAACATCCCATATCATAAAAATTAATTGTAATATTTCAAATTCCAAACACTGAGCTTATTACAATATGTTAATTATTTAGTAAAAGTAATTAAGAAAAATACATATACATAAAAATATATAATATATAAATTAATATAGTAAATATCACAAAAATTAGTTTACAACTAATTATATAACTGGAAAATAAATATAAGTCTCGACCTTCGTTTTAATAAAATGGTGTAAGACAAAAATGCGATTTACATCACAAATATAAAATATTTGTCAAAAAACAATTGGCAAATGTATACTTGTAAATTTTTTTTTGTTACTGTAACGATTGCGTATATGCGTATATGTGACATCGTACATTGCTCCTATGGTGGTGCGAGTGAAATGCCGACTAAGTTTTCGGTCGTGACCAAAAAAATAACTGGAGAATATAAAAGACGTCAGTGAAGAGGAGTAGAGCAGTAAGGGTGGCAGCAGGCCCGTGCGCAAGTGGGGGTTCAAACCCCCCATTGCCGAAAAAACATAAGTCATGTTTTTCATTTTTAATCGATTATATTAAATATTTTAAAATCCTATTTGTGATAAATAATAATGCATAACATAATACTTATTAGCATACCACTATTATTGTGTTATCTTCGTGTTTGCTGTTTATCGAATTTCGTCGTAATCGTTATCGACAAAATATAATGACCACGACCGCGACGTGTCGCGTACTTTAAAAGTTATTCATAATCATGTGCGAGACATTTCTATTTCATACATATCCTTTTCAAACCCACCCCCCATTATGAAATCCTGCGCACGGGCCTGGGTGGCAGTGTTCAGCAGTGTTCGGAGTCAATCAACGGCCCCGGCGAAGCATTTACTTACCACCAACCTCGCTCACCATTAGTAAGAAATAAAAGATATTGATATTTTAATATTTGTTTCATTCCACATAAGGTAGCCTTTTCTACAATAATAAGTATTACACACCGAGGTCGAGTCCCCGACACCTCGAGAAAATAAACAAAACTCCCCCTACACAGTGCGAGGGGGAGGAGACGTTACATTACATTGACGATATTAATAAAATGTATTAATATTAATGTCATGAGTAATAGTAAATTAATTAAAATCATCAAATTATTTAATTTCTTATTTAAAAGCATCGGAAATAGAAAATTCAGTTTTAAGTGTAAACTATATGTTAATAAAAATATTGTTTAGAATAAGAAACTTAGACGTTTTTAATAGAATTTGGAATTCTGGTCAAAACTTACAGCCAACTAGATTTTATGTTGCATGAAAAATAAATAAAAAAATACAATCCAAAACGTTTTATAACATTACGAAATGTTTTCAATGTAGAAAAGTAGAAAAAAATATGACTCTAAATGTGAGAAAACTTTGAATAGATCCCATAACAATAAACAAATATTATTAATAATAATAAATATAATGATAGTGTTAATAATTAAGTAAAAGTAATTAAGAACGAAAATAATGCAGTAAACATCACAAAAATTATACTATAACAAATTATATAACATTAAAACAAATATAAGACATGACCTTCATTTTAATAAAACGGTGTAAGAAAAAAATGCGATTAACATCACAAATATAAAATATATGACATAAAAAACTATCGCGACATTTGTACCATGAAATTTTTTTTGTTACATTGACGAAATATAACAAATTTATCAATTTTGATGTCATACGTCTTAATAAGCTAACAAAACTCTTCAAGATATTTAATTTTTTTGTTTAAAAGCATCAAATTACACAAAATTCTGTTTTAAGTGAAATTGTATTTTAACAGAGATATTGTTATCATTAAAAATCTTATATGTTTTTTTTTAGAATTTGGAATTCTGGACAAAACTTACAGCCGACTAGATCTTATGTTGCATGAAAAATAAATAAAAAAATATAGTTTAAAACGTTTTATAACACTGTGAATTGTTTTCAATGTAGAAAAGTAGAAAAAAATATGACTAAATGTGAGAAAACTTTGAATTGATCCCATAACAATTAACAAATGTTATTAATAATAATAAATATAATAATAATAAGCAGAAGAAGAATAAAGATAATTATAATAATAATAATATTAAGTAATAACAAAATGATATTATTTCAATGTAGTAACTCTGACGTTTATATAAACGTTCCATACCATAAAACTTAGTTACAATGTTTCAAATTCCAAACACGGAGCTTATTACAATATATTGATTATTTGGTAAAAGCCATTAAGAAAATATATAGTATAAAAATAATGTAGTAAACATCACAAAATTAGTTTATAACTAATTATATAACTAGAAAATAAATATAAGTCTCGACCATTGTTTTAATAAAATGGTGTAAGAAAAAATGCGATTAACATTACAAATATTAGATATATGATATAAATAACAATTGGTCAAATATAACTATACAATTTTTTTTGTCACATTGACAATATTAATAAAATGTCTAAATGTATTCATATTGATGTCATGAGTAATAGTAAACTAATTAAAATCATCAAGTTATTTAATTTCTTATTTAAAAGCATCGAAAATAGAAAATTCAGTTTTAAGTGTAAACTACATATATCTTAATAAAAACATTGTTTAAAATAAAAACTTAGATGTTTTTAATAGAATTTAGAATTCTGGACAAAACTTACAGCCAACTAGATTTTATGTTGCATGAAAAAAATAAAAAAATAAAATTTAAAACGTTTTATAACATTACGAAATGTTTTTATGTAGAAAAGTAGAAAGAAATATGACTCTAAATGTGAGAAAACTTTGAATATATCCCATAACAATTAACAAATATTATTAATAATAAAAAATAATAATAATAATAATGATAATGATAATAATTATGTAAAAGTAATTAAGAATGAAGATAATGCAGTAAACATCACAAAAATTAGTCTATAACAAATTATATCATTTTAAAACAAATATATGACATGACCTTCATTTTAATGAAACGGTGTAAGAAAAAATGCGAATAACATCAAAAATATAAAATATATGACATAAATAACTACTGCGACAATTGTACAATGAAATTTTTTTGTTACATACACGATATAACTATATAAAGTTTATTAATTTTGATGTCATAAGTACTGGTAAACTAATTAAATTCTTCAAGTTATTTAATTTTTTGTTTAAAAGCATTGGATAATGTAAAATTCTGTTTTAAATGAAATTGTATTTTAATAATGATATTGTTATGATTAAAAATCTTAGATGTTTTTATTAGATTTTGGAATTCTGGACAAAACTTACAGCCCACTAGATTTTACGTTGCATGAAAAATAAATAAAAAAATTAATTTTAAAACGTTTTAAAACATTACGAAATGTTTTCAATGTTGAAAAGTAGAAGGAAATATAACTCTAAATATGAGAAAACTTTGAATAAATACCATAACAATTAACAAATATTATTAATAATAATAATAATAAGTAGAAGGAGAAAAATAGAAATAATTATAATAATAATAATGTTAAGTAATAACAAAATGTTATTATTTCAATGTAGTAACTCTGACGTTTATCTAAACATTCCATATCATAAAACTTAGTTATAATATTTCAAATTCCAAACACGGAGCTTATTACAATATGTCAATATGCTGATTATTTGGTAAAAGCAATTAAGAAAAATATATAATATATAAAATAATATAGTAAACATCACAAAAATTAGTTTATAACTAATTATATAACTGGAAAATAAATATAAGTCTTGACCTTCGTTTTATAAAATTGTGTAAGAAAAAATGCGATTAACATCACAAATATAAAATATATGTTACAAATAACAATTGGGCAAATGTACCTATAAAATTTTTTTGTTACATTGGTGATATTATTAAAATGTCTAAATGTATTAATATTGATGTCATGAGTAATAGTAAACTAATTAAAGTCATCAAGTTATTTAATTTTTTATTTAAAAGCATCGGAAATGGAAAATTCAGTTTTATGTGTAAACTATATGTTAATAAAAATATTGTTTTGAATAAAAAACTTAAATATTTTTAATAGAATTTGGAATTCTGGACAAAACTTACAGCCAACTAGATTTTATTTTGCATGAAAAATAAATAATAAAATACAATTTACAACGTTTTATAGCATTACAAAATATTTTCAATGTAGTAAAGTAGAAAGAAATATGACTCTAAATGTGAGAAAACTTTGAATAGATTCCATAACAATTAACAAATATTATAAATAATAAATAAATAATAATAATAATAATAATAATAATAATAATAATAATAATAATAATAATAATAATAATAATAATAATAATAATAGTAATAGTAATAGTAATAGTAATAGTAATAGTAATAGTAATAGTAATAGTAATAGTAATAGTAATAGTAATAGTAATAGTAATAGTAATAGTAATAGTAATAATAATAATAATAATGATAATCATGAAAATAATGATAAGATCGATATCATTAATATCAATATCAATAATAAAAATAATAGTAATAATAATAACATTAATGATAATAATAATGATAGTAATAATAACAATAATAATAATAATAATATTGTTATTATTTCAATGTAGTAACTCTGATATCTATCTAGATATTCCAAATCATAAAATTAATTGTAATATTTTAAATTATAAACACAGAGCTTATTACAAAATGTGGATAATTTGGTAAAAGTAATTAAGAATGAAAATAATGGAGTAATCATAACAAAAATTAGATTATAACAAATTATATAACTATAAACAAATATAAATATATTCATAATAATATTATTGGTTTGACAACATGACATGACATAAATACGAGTATGTAATGAGACAAATGTACGTAGAATATTTTATTTTGGTATTTTGAGGATATAAATAGAATTTATTTATGTTGATGTTATACTAGTAAACTAACAGAATTCTTTAAATAATTTTATTATTTTATTTAAAATTTTCGGAAAATGCATATCTTAATTTTAAGTAAAAATATTCTCGTATATTATTAAAAATATTGTTATAATAAAAACCTTAAATATTTTTAATAGAATTTGGAATTCTGGACAAAACTTACTGCCAACTAGATTTTACGTTCCATGAAAAATAAATAAAAAAATACAATTTATAACCTTTTATTACATTACAAAATATTATCAATGTAGAAAAGTAGAAAGATATACGTATATATAAATTTAAGTGAGTGCGAAAACTGTGAAGAGATCCCATCACATTTAACAAGTATTAATAATTATTAAATAATAATAATAATAAAAATAACAATAATAACAATAATGACAATAACATAATTGTAACAATAAGAATGATAATAATACTAATATACTAATACTCATTTTTTCAACGGCTTCTCGGATAATGGGTCATTGCCGAGAATTGATCGTTTTACTTTTATCAATATATAGGGTTAACAACACATTGAAAATAATTTAATTGGACTGCATTAAAATTTATAATATTAACATTAATGTACTTAAATAACTAAAGGGAATGAGGGGGAATACATATAATAATCCATGCATTATTCCGATAAATGAAACGTAAATAATTAAAAACAATAACATATGAAAATAAATATGACTTGTTTCTTGATTGAACCTTGGTGGTGACAGTGATTGGAACGATGCTTGACCCACAATGGCACTGACACATGGGAACGATTGACGGTATACAGATGATGGAGCACCCGGAGTACTCAATGGTAGAAGGCACGTTGGAACAACGCATAGACTGAGCAGCACGAGTCGCAATATGTCGAATGAAAATGTCTGTGCCGATAAGGCCGTTGTCAGGTAATTGTGCAAATAACAGAATAATTGCGTGATGCCGAGGTGCATTCACGTCAGTGATCAACGCGAAGCGTTACGCGTATAAAATGGAACATCGTCGCTATAAAAATACGTATTCTCGATGGGGAATCACTCGATGCAACACAACGCAGATAGATGCCAAGGGGCAGTCACGTTTGCGGAGTATTATAACGCTGAAGTACTATACACTGAAAAACATAATGCCACCTGGCGATTTACGTATGCGTTAATAATGCGTTATAAGAACCAGTCGGTACGAAAGCGATGGTCGTGTAAAAATTTGCGCGAGAGGACGACGTGTATCGATATTTTACATAAAAATTTTACGTTATTTTACAAAAACGTTAAAACAAAAGAAAACGAACGAAAAAACACGGAGAGCGAACGAACGACGACGGTAACAACTAACAACAACATAACGCACAAAAAACAAAAGGCATTCGGGACGGACGACGGCGATTATAAGACCGCACGAGCATGCATTGTGCTACATGTGTGTATGGGCGAGTGGCGGTGACGTGTTATTGTGCGTGCGCAGTCGGATAGGCGAATTAAGATCTTGACGAATATTAGGTATACGAGTATTTACCGATTTAATGACGATTGTGATGGCGCCTTCTACCTCTCCAACATATACTATAAGAATAATTAACAATGGCCAACGACCCGATATACCCGATATACGAGAGGGGCGTATATCGATTCGGCCGATTTGGTATCGATTCCGCCGGCTATCGACTCCGCCGGCTACTGCTCAAAAAAATCATGTATCGACTCCGCCGGCTATTGATTCCGCCGACTACTGCATTTGTCAAATAGATTTAATACATTTTGTATACACATCAATACTCAAAATATTTATTACTCTTAGGTTTGTCAAAAGAATACAAAGAGTACTGTTTCGATATACTCGTGTATATATATATATATATATATATAATAGGAAGACCTAGAACAAATTATTTCCATGATATAAAAGAGAAGATGGTCTGCGCATCCTACCAACAACTAAAGGAAGTAGCAAAAGACAGACACGCATGGCTAACTTGACAAGGCGTTTCCTTTAGAACATGATGATGATGATATATATATATATATATATATATATACTCGTGTATATATATATATGCAGTGGCGTGGTGAACTATTTTACTACATGGAGCGGCTCCATTGGAGCCAGTCATTTTTTTTTTTACCTACCGACCCACCTACCCGGGAAAAAAGTATGTAAAATAAGCAAAAAAAAAACTACTAAAATGGTGTTGCCCTCTAAAACCAGCCCTGCCCCTTATAATCCTACTAATGTACCAGCCAAAAGGGGTCTCCAAGTCTGGACCCTATAGTATATATATATATATATAAATTATTTTAGACCCCCCTTTGAAAACTGGTTGGGCAACTTATTCCTACACATGGTAAGTCGTTTTCAATATTGAAATATACAAGTTGAAATAATATTTGATGTACAAGAAAATATAGTGAAGAAATGCAGGTTGCAGGATATTGATCCATCATATGATATAAATATATCACAGGAAACGGGCTCAAATTTGGCCTTTTTATAAAAAAAAAGTATATAATATATATAATTTTATATATATATATATCAGTACCGTAACCTGTGGGGGCATTAGGGGCACGTGCCCCCCTCCCGAAATTTTACATATATATATAAATTTAAGCCACTAGGTAATCCATGTTATCGTCGAACAAATTAATGTATTTTAGAATGACTATAATAGTGATAAAAAAAATCTAGTGCCCCCTCCAAAACAAATTTCTGGCTACGACTCCAATATATATTACGAGTATATATAGGGAATTTATAATGTAATAACAAATAATCAAGTAATAAACTAATAACTAATATGTAATTATAAATAATTATATTTAAACATTAAATGCGTCTGTAGTACTGATGATGTTAAAGCACACTTGTTAACAATTTCTTCGACATTTATATCTATATCTTTTTCACTTGATATTATCATGAGACTTTCAAGTTTACTTGGATACATGGTAGACCAAAGTCGAGACTTAATTATTTTTAATTTAGTAAAACTTTTCAGTTGAAACAGATGTTGCCGGAATAGTTCATAAATATTTGTATGCTTTTTAAAGATTTGAAAATGCTGCAACTAAGTTAAAACAACACAACATCTTAAGTATTTCTGTTGCAGACAGTTTTTTTTCAAGTTCTCCATTATCCGTTTCATTTGAAGAACCAGAATCAGTGTTATTTTTAAGCTCACCATCATCACATAATAATAATAATAATAATAATAATAATAATAATAATAATAATAATAATAATAATAATAATAATAATAATAATAATAATAATAATAATAATAATAATAATTGTAACGTTCAACGCAAGTTGGTGGTTATAATTTTAAATTATGATATGGAGACGATATAATGTTGCATAACGGGCATCTTAGTAGTTGGAGGGTTTCAGAGTATTTTTGCGTCTGATACCGCAACGCCGCCACCTCTCCGTCATCGCACCACCAACGTCAAATGCGATACAATAATTATAATTTAATTTTAATAAGACGTAGTAATTACCGGCTCTTTTTTTCTCTCGTTCACTCTCACCGGTCGCTGACGTGCGCCTCCGTCCGTTTTTTCTTTTCTTTTCCTCACTCGAAAAGTCAAATTGTTATTTTTTTTCTTCTCCTTTGTTTTTTTTTTCATTGTGAATATTTTTTTTTTGAACAATGGAAAAATTACTCGGCATGGAGTAGATTTTTAAAAAAATCATCCCCGCGGCGGAAATCCGTCGACGGAGGGTATTGCGATGGTCGTGGTCCTATTAACACCTAGGACCACGAGGTGAGTGTTGATATTTATATATTTTGTACATATTACTGGGCCGGTACGATATAGTTTGTTTTTATATATATATATATATATATATATATATATATATTTTTTTTGTTCATTACCATACACGATCATATACACGTATTAATATTGTAATTGTTTGTCGACGTCCACGTACGTCGAAAACCCCTCGCGAGATTCTGTCGAAAAATAATGATAAAAATTTCTATAGCGTACATACGTGTTATGGTAGTTGATATTAGTATAGTTTTTTTTTAAACGTGTTATTTTTTTTATGTCTCTTAAAGACTTTAATACGAAAAGGTTTTTGATGCTAGGACGAAAGTCCAAGCTTATCCTTTTCGGAATTCAATTTTTTTTTTCTTCTTCTCTTTTGCTAATACGAGTAATATATATACATTTTCATTATTACAAATTAAAATAGTCGTTTTTTTCTTTTACAACATTTTTTTCCTTTCCCATTTTTCTTTTAAAATCCATATATTCCGATCCTATGGATCTCGATATATGGTTGGCGATCCTCACGACAAAATTGTATGGGGTAGTCACTCGGCGCTCGACTACGAGACGTTGTCGAGACGTCGCATAATAATAATAATAATAATACTATTGTTGTTATTTCAATGTAGTAACTCGGAATTCTGATTTCTATAATTCTATCTATATATTCCATACTAAAAAATGAAATGTAACATTTCAATTTCCATCACGGAGTTTAATACAAACTGTTGATAATTCCGTAAAAGTAATTAAGAATGCAAAAGAATGCAGTAAACATCACAACAATTAGATTATAACAAATAAATAATAGAAATTCAAATATAAATCTCGAACTTCGAATTTAGTATAAAGTTGTAGGTAAAAAATGCAATTAACAAATATCAAACTTATGACATAAATATCTAAGGGACAAATATACGTAGAAAACTTTTTTTTGGTACAATGAGGATATAAATCTCATTTATATTGATGTCATACTAGTAAAGTAACTGAATATTTAATATATTTTAATTATTTTTTATTTAAAATTTTTGGAAAATGCAAATCTCAGTTTTAAGTGCAATTTTATGTTAATTTAAATAACATTATGATTAAAAAAATTAGATATTTTAATAGAATTTGGAATTTTGGACAAAACTTACTGCCAACTAGATTTTACGTTCCATGAAAAAAAAATTAAAAAAATACAATTTTAAACCTTTTATTAAATTACGAAAAATTGTCAATGTAGAAAAGTAGAAACAAATACGACTATAAATGTGTGAAAACTGCGAAAAGATCACAATTAACAAATATTAATAATAACAATAATAAGTATAATAATAATAACAATAACAATAACAATAACAATAACAATATCAATAACAATAACAATAACAATAATAATAATAATAATAATTTATAGTATTATTATAGTAACAATGAGAGTTATAACAATAATAATATTAATTTTTTCAATGGCTATAGCAGATATACGAGGGTGCCGCTTCTATATACTCGTATACATATATATAAGTATTATATAAATGTGTAAGAAAAAAATGCAATTAACATAACAAATATAAAATGTATGACATAAATGTATGACTTTTTTTTGATATACTGACGATATAAATAAGATATAAATATGTATCTTGATGATACTCTAGTAAACGAAATTATTAAAATGCTTCGGAAAACGCAAATCTCAGTTTCAAGTGTAATGATATCTTAATAATAATATTGTTATAAATGAAAACCTATGAAATTGATGGAATCTGGAATTTTGGACAATACTTACTGGCACCTAGATTTTACGTTCCATAGACAAAAAGAATAAAACAATTAAACCTTCTATAACATAACGAAATGATGTAAGAAAAGAAAAAAGAAATATGATATTTAATGTGCGAAAACTGTAAAGTGTTTTCATCTCAAAAAATATATATCATTAATAATAATAATAATAATAATAATAATAATAATAGTAATATTGTTATTATTTCAACGTTATAATATCTCAGACGTCTATCTATATTCTATACAATAAAAATTAATTGAAGTATACTAAATTCCAAACACTGAGTTTATAACAAAGTGTTGATAATTTGGTAAAAGTAATCAAAAATGCAAAACGAATCCAGTAATAATCGAAAAATTAGATTATAACAAATTAAAAAATTGAAAAACTAATATTGTAAGTCTTGACATTTGTTTAATACCTAAAAAGGTGCGAGAAAAAAAGATATTAACATCATAAATATAAAATGTATAACATAGACAACTATTGGGACAAATGTACTAAAAAATATTTTTGTGCATAGGGGACATACATAAAATATATTTATATTAATGTTATACTAGTAAACTAATTATATTCTGCGAAAAATTAAATTTTTTATTTAAAAGCTTTGGAAAATGCTAATCTCAGTTATAAGTGTAATTATATGTTAATAAAATATTGTTATTATAAAAAACCATGAATATTTTTAATTGAATTTTGAATTTTTTTCTAAACTTACTGTTAACTACATTTTACGTTTCAAAAAAATAATTTAAAATATTAAAATTGAAACCGTTTATTACATTACAAATTGTTGTCAATGTCGAACAGTAGAAAGGAATATGACTGTAAATGTGGAAAAACTGTGAAAAGTTTCCATTACAAATAATAAATATTAATAATAATAATAATAATAATAATAATAATAATAATAATAATAATAATAATAATAGTAGTACATATATTTAAGAAGATGTAATTAAAGAACTGACTGAAGTGGGCTAGTTGACAGCAGATTAAAGATCACGAAGACAACGATGAACGAGTGAACTTTGGTGGTGACAGTGATTGGGACGATGCTTGATCCACAATGGCACTGACATTTGGGAACGATTGACGGTATACAGATGATGTAGCGCCCGAAGTACTCAATGGTAGAAGGCACGTTGGATCAACGTGTAGACTGAGCAGCACGAGTCGCAATATATCGAATGAAAATGTCTGTGCCGATAAGGCGGTTGTCAGGTAATTGTGCAAATAACAGAATAATTGCGTGATGCCGAGAGGAATTCATGTTAGTGATCAACGCGAAGCGTTACGCGTATAAAATGGGACGTCGTCCTTATTAAAATACGTATTCTCGATGGGGAGTCACTAGAAGCAACAAAACGCGAATAGATGCCAAGGGGCAATCGCTTGTGTGAAGAATTATGACGACGAAGTACGACACACTGGAAAACGTTATACCACGGAGCGATTTACGTATGTGTTTGAATTACGACGGAGAGACTAAGAACCAGTCGGTACGAGAGCGATGGTCGTGTAAAAATGTGCGCGAGAGGACGACGTGTATCGATATTTTACACAAAAAAGTAACGTTAAAACAAAAGAAAACGAACGAGAAAACGCAGAGAGCGAACGAATGACAACGGTAACAACAACATAACGCATAATAAACAAAAGGCATTCGAGAAGGACGACGGCGACTATAAATCTTCACGAGCATGTATTGTGCTACATGTGTGTACGGGCGAGTGGCGGTGACATGTTATCGTGCGTACGCAGTCGGATAGGCGAATTAAGATCTTGACGAATATTATATACACTAACTGAATGATGATTGTGATGGAGCTCCTCTAGCTCTCCAACATATGTACTATAAGAAATAAGAATAATGTACAACGACCAACGTCCCGATATACCCGGTATACGAGAGTGCTGTTTCGATATACTCGTATATATGTATTATAAAAAATTCGTAAGAAAAAAATGCTATTAACATAACAAATATAAAATATATGACTTTTTTTTTTTTTGATATACTGACTAATATAAATAATATGTACGTATATTGATGTTACTCTAGTAAACGACTTAAATTGTTCAAATTATTTAAATGCTTCGGAAAATGCAAATCTCAGTTTCAAGTGTAATGATATGTTAATAATAATATTGTTATAAATGAAAACCTATGAAATTGATGGTATCTGGAACTATGGACAATACTTACTGGGAACTAGATTTTACGTTCCAAAAAAAATAAATAAAAAAAATTACTTTAAACCTTCTGTTACATAACACAATGTTGTCAATGTAGAAAAGTAAAAAGAAATATGCCTTTAAATGTATAAAAACTGTGAAATGTTTTTATCTCAAAAAATATATATTGTCAGAAATAAATGTAATTATTTATAATCAATAGCAATTATTGATCACGAATTATTCGTTTATTCACTTGTGACACTTTTTACGAATTAAATAATAATAATAATAGTAAAAATAAAAATAATATTAATAATAACAAAAATAATAATTATAATAATAGGCAGCAGTTTATCCGAGTGCAGTGGATTTCACGACACACAATCACGTACGACCAACCGTTAACTGCATAGTACTTATTTCGTGCAATTGATTACCACCGAACAAATCCACCCGACCAGTAGCGGCCCCTATGATAGGAAACAAACTTATCAACCGAATTAGATCGCTAACACGGCTAATCCTCACAACTGCTTCGCTCTCGAAGCTGTCAGGCATCTAAAACAATGCACATGATCCACTATTTAACATGTGTAAAGACAACAAGATTTTGGTGAGATCGCAGTCATCACCCTGGCTCGACAATTTACAGGACCGAGACCGACTTAACAAAAACAAAAGACACCTTTAATTCGTATTAGTTGCAGTGGAGCATGCTAAATCTGTCTTTTCTGTAGTTTCATCGGCCTCCATCAACTCTAACAATGACAAAATGTCACAGGTAAGTGATCAATTCACTGGCCACAAACGCAGCTGCTCCTTGGCTGCCTTAGTTACAATATTTGAGCCGACTTTCTTCAATTCGATCCTATCTCCAGCCATGGAAAGAACGTCTTCATAAGGCCCTAGAAGCTCATAAGCAAGTTTATTTTTATGCATCTCAGAATCACGATGCATAACAAAATGAAGTCGCCGACTGCAATTTTTATTGAATTTCGTCTTTTGGAATTGGCGTTTTGAACATTAAAGCCTCCCGAACTAAGCGTATCAGCCACTCGACGTCGATACAGTTCCCTGTCACGGTTAGGACCCAAATCCCGTGAAAGGTCCTTAAGAACGGCTTGTATTAAAGGAGTAGAACGCTTAATGCCAAGCAATAATTGTACTGGTAACATTCCTGTCGACTTCTGAATTGTGGTGTTTAGGACTAACTGGATTTTCCACAATTCACTCGACCATCCTGACTGAACCTTTGTTTCAATTATAATCATGTTCATAATAGTTCTCATGTAACGTTCTACTTGCTCATTCCCACGATGGACATCAGGCGTAACGTAATGAAACTCTATGTTCCAAAGGTTAAGGTATTTTGGCAAGGAGATGTTTTTAAAATTCGATCCTGCATCCATAATAATTATTTCAGGAGCACCAAAATACGAGAAGAACTTCTGAAATTGTTCTTTGGTCTCAGAAGCAGTCACAGATTTGAGTGGACATAGCAGACAACATTTAGTGAAGGCATCCACTAACACTATAATGTATTTGAAATTGTGAGACACTGGAAGCGGGCCAAGTACGTCGGCATATAAAGTCTCAAAAGGAGTTGAAGGTTTCTCCGTCGACGACAAATAACCTTGAAGAGGTCCAGTGCGTGTCTTTTTAACTGCACAAACCAGACAATGACGAATTCTTTAAAATTCTTTAAAAAATTTCTTAATCGGGGAAACCAAAAGTGTTTCAAAATTGACGAAACCGTTTTGTCTAATCCAACATGACATTGCTCATCATGAAAATTTCTTACAAAGGCAAGCCTGCTTTGCCGTGAGACAAACCACTGTAAATTGACCGTACCATCAGAATTTGTGCTCTTGTGATAGAGTATACCGTCTTGTTCACTGAACTGGTTTTTATCAAGGTAATCTTCACGTCAGTCCGCTAACATCCCTTGTACTTCTGCATTAACTTTTTGCTCTACGTACAGCCAGTTTTCGTAAGTGACTTGGCGAATTGCCACTGGATTGCGACTGAGGAAGTCGACGTGAGGTAGTAAACTGCCTTTACGATAGGTAATGTCAAAGTCAAAGTCCTGCATATAAGACCACCATCGGGCGACTTGAGGAATTAAGTTCTTTTTTGTGGCAGTTGATTTTATAGCGTTACTGTCTGTGACCAGTATAAATTTTATTCCAACTAGATAAACTCTGAAATGTTTTAGAGCCTGAACTATAGCCAACGTCTCGAGCTCATACGAATGATAATTTTTCTCATGCTTTTTTTTTCGACGAATAAAGTAAGCCTCAACTTGTAATTGACCATCACGGCGCTGAAAAAGAATCGCTCCATACCCAATGCTGCTAGCATCAGTATGCAATTCGGTAGGTGCATTAGGATCGAAAATAATAAGTAAAGGCTCCGACGTTAAGTGTGATATTATGTATTGTTGTATACTTTCTTGTTCAGAAGTCCAGTTAAATGGGATCGTTTGTTTCGTCAGCTGAGTAATGCAAGCTGTATGTGACGCGAATTCCGGTATGAACTTCCTAAAGTATCCAGCCAATCCCATGAACTGTCTAACTTCTTTGGAATAACTAGAAACAGGAGAGTTCAACAATGCCTGGACCTTTCGTTTTCCAGGTCTGATACCCTCCGCCGATACTTCACGACCTAAATATTCTACAGTTAACTGCAAGAACAAACATTTTCCCATGTTTAGCGTAAATCCTGTTTCCAGAAGAGCAGAAAGCACATTCTTCAGGGACTTGATGCCTGTAAAGGCGTCTTCCGACGGTATGAGGATATCATCCATATAAACAATTGCCTCAGTGTACCTTAAATCCCCTAAAGCATTGTTTATTCTACTCTGAAATATGGCAGGAGCATTTGCTAGACCGAAGGGCATACGCAGATACTCACAGTGTCTATCTGGCGAGACGAAAGTTGTCTTCCTTATAGAGTTTTCTTCGATGAGTACTTGATGAAATCCCGAAGCCATATCCAAAATCGTAAAATAGCGTCCTTTCCCCAAACAATCTAATTGGTCTTCGATCAATGCAAGAGGTTAACGATCTTTAATTGTAACCCGGTTCAATTCTTTGTAATCGACACACATTCTATACGAACCATCTTTCTTCTTCACAAGTAAAGCGGGGCTAGCAAACGGCGAATCACTTTCACGAACAATACCATTTTCTAGCAAATCGAAAACCAAGTTTCTCATCGCTTCTCGTTCACTCGCTGAGAGATGGAATGACAGTCTCTATTCACTACAGCGTTGTAGACGTTAACATCCATAATCTTGTGAACAACTAATTCTACTAGGACTTTTTCTGACCTGGGTCAAAAGGGTGGTAACCACACCTGTTTAGTTGGAGTTTGAATGGACCGCAAGACTTTAAAGCTCATTCAAGATATCTTGCTTATCTGAATCAGCAACAGAGCTAGAAATGCTAGGAATTTCTTCAGTTGTGTTATTTGAGGCCATAATTAATTAATTAATTACAAAAATAATTTTCTTTTTTAATATTACCACTACTACTATCCCCACTACCACTACTACAGCTATTATTATAGACATTTACAAGTATGAGACGATAAACACAATTTAAAACCTATAGTTTAAGACAATTTAACAAATTAAAAAAATATATATATTAAAACCATATGGCAACTCGATCTCGATAATAGCCATAAAATTAGAAAATACCTGTTAGTTCAATGACACTATAAATGCAATAACGTAAACGAAATATAACGTAATGAAAACAAAAATCTAGCGTCTATATTACCACCAGTGTCAATTTATTGTCGACAATGCCACAATCTTGTTGTTGGAAAAACCCGATGTATGCGGCATAAATACGAAATAATATAATTTACTCACATGGCGTAATTTTCAAGTTTTCAATCATATTTACTTTCCAATTTCCTATTTCCTTCCAGTTTCCTTTTCTTTGATCACGTGGACTTTAACAGGAGAGCAGCCTTTCTCAACAACGTGAACGTACAACACAACGCGGTTAGATTTTTTGTTCTTTATCCCACTTCTATTGTTAAAAATAAATGTAATTATTGATAATCAACAGCAATTATTGATCACGAATTATTCGTTTATTCACTTATGACACTTTTTACGAATTAAATAATCATATTAATAATAACAAAAATAATAATAATAATAGGCAGCAATTTATCCGAGCGCAGTGGATTTCACTACATACAATCACACACGATCAACCGTTAACTGCATACAACTTATTTGGTGCCATTGATTACCGCCGAAAAAATCCACCCGACCGGTAGCAGCCCCTATGATAGGAAACAAGCTTATCAACCGAATTAGATCGCTAACAATATTAATAATAATATTGTTATTATTTCAACGATGTATCTCGGACGTCTATCTATATTCCATACAATAAAAATTAATTGAAGTATATTAAATTCCAGACACTGAGTTTATTACAGAGAGTTGATAATTTGGTAAAAGTAATCAAAAATGCAAAGGAATCCAGTAAAAAATCAAAAAATTAGATTATAACAAATAAAAAAATTGAAAAACTAATAATGTAAGTCTTGACATTTGTTTAATATCTAAAAAGGTGCGAGAAAAAAAGAAATTAACATCATAAATATAAAATGTATAACATAGGCAACTATTGGGACAAATTGTAACGGAACGACCGCAAGTCGTGCTCGTAGAGATAGTAAAACACGTACATTGAACCTTAACCTAACGTTCAATGAGAGAGGAATATATTAAGATTTCCACCCTAATTGCATTCTGATAATGTAAAGTAACATATTCCTCCCGTGAACTTGAAGTCGAATATGTCATTCTTGGATGTCGGAATGACAATATGCGACCAATGGGGGTCAAAGTAGATAGTGGAACAATATATATACCGGGACATTTCGGCCACACACTTCACCCACGGTCACACCAACGACGAGATCAAACACGAACTAACCACCCTCAACTACCAATCAACAGACCGGTGCAACACAATTGTGAGGTTTGGGTTTTAAAATTATTTCTCCGTATTTATTTATTTTACTAAGTACAGACCGGGTTCGCTCGATTGTGAGGGTTGCTTTCAACTAATTTAAAAAAAAAAATTTCGTGTTTGGACCAAACGCAGCCTTGCAACACGTGCGTTTATTTTGACCATTTTATCGTTAGATGATATCCGTTATCCTAATACGTTCTGCGCTTTGTAATTTTCAAATATTGAAAATCTTTTTTTTCAGTTTGAAAATGTATAAGTTTGTGTAGTGCTTTCTAATTTATAAATTACGTAGAATATATTTTGGTATGTATTATTTACTGTACAATTTTAAGTATCACATTTGTGAGCTTCGGGTCTAAACGCTTACATCCGCCGTTTCGGAACTCCCGAGAAACCCATGCCGATGTGCCTCGTGCACATCGCCTCCACTCCTACAGCCAAAGACATTTATCTCCTTACCAGCCTCTTGTACGTCCAGATATCCGTTGAACCGTACAAACCATCCGGCCCGGCCCAGTGCTTTTCATGTCAACGCTTTGGTCACAGTTCCAGTAACTGTGGCCATCCGCCGAGTTGTGTAAAATGCACTGGAAACCACACAGCCTCCAACTGTTCCAAAACCCGCGACCAACCCCCGACTTGCTGCAACTGTGGCGGGCAGCACACGGCCAACTATCGTGGATGTCCTCACTTTGTAGCCCAAACACAAAACCAAAACAATAAGCCTCCAGCCCAAGACACTAAACGACTAACAACCAAACAACCACTCCCCCCTTCACCACCTACCATTTCTCCAAACTCCGCTCCACTGCCGCCTCAAAACCCCGCTCCACTACCGCCTCTAAACTCAAACCGGACTTACGCGTCTGCGACATCCGACTCAACGCCACCAACTTTACCGACTACTCCACTTACCCCACAATTCAACATCACACTCAGAATAAACCTGTTGACTAACCTCTTGACCGCCCTATCGAACAATCAGGACCCGAAGACACTGATTGAAACTACAATGAAAACCTTCCTTACAATTCTAACTACACAAAATGAATAACCTACGTATCCTTTTTTGGAACTCCAACGGTATTAAAAACAAACTCAACGAACTTCGCTCCCTAGCACTCCAACAGAAAATCGACATAATTCTTCTTAACGAAACAAGACTGTCTCCTTCTATCAGGCTCCACATTCCAAACTATTTCACCTACAGGAACGACCTGCCGCCCGTTCGCGGCACTCCTGCACACGGTGGCACGGCCGTTCTCATCCATCGCCGTATTGTCCATCAACCCATAACCCTTAACACGTCTATCCAAACTTCCTCCGTTCTCATACAACTTAACGACTACGAAGTACTAGTGTCGGCGGTGTACAAACCGCCCGGAACTGTACTCACGACAAACGACTTAGATATACTAACCCAGACCGCCGAATGGCAAATATCGGCCGGCGATTTCAACGCAAAACATCCGCTGTGGTACAGCCATTCGATAAACGCTGCCGGCCGTGTACTCTTTAACCACGTTCAACAAACCGATTACTCCATCGTTGCTCCCCATCTCCTACACACTTTCCAACGAACCCAAGACACAGACCCGACATACTAGACATCGCCCTCGTACGACTGCCCTTTCCGACTCAAATCGAAAACTTCAACGACCTGTCCTCCGACCACAACCCTATCCTTCTCGAGACGCTTTGCACTCCGGCATCTTCCTCCCCACTTAACACTAACCTTTTCATCAACTGGAAGAAATACAACACTAAGTATAGTTGGTCAGTAGACCAACCTACCAAACACGACCGCCCAACTCACCGACAACACCCAATCAATCAACCTGGCAATTGATTGTCTAACAAAACACATACAAAACGCAATCACTACCAGCACATTTACTCCTAGACATAAAAACTCGTCCCAACCTCTACCCGACTACATCAAACTCGAAATAAACGACAAAAACCAACTTCGTCGCGAGTGGCAAAGGACTCCCGACCCAACCGCCAAACGTCAACTGAACGCCAAAATCTCACTTATCCGAACCTTACTCGAAACTTACAGAACCGACCAATGGGACATTTTTCTTGACTCACTCGACCACCGAGACGGCTCCATTTACAAACTCAACAAATGTCTCCTTCACAAACGACCAGCTACTCACCCACTGTTAGGCCCTGACATACGCGAAGTTACAAATCATTACTACTCACTACGGAACACTAACATTACCAAATCGAACTTATTCACCACTCCCGGCACAATACAAAACATTATTCGCAACCTTCGTAAAAAGAAAGCCCCCGGTGACGACCTCATCACCAACATGGCCCTTAAATTCTTACCTAACAACATTCTACTGTCCCTTACACAAATCATTAACAGTTCCTTCCGAATCTGCTACTTTCCGCTTGCCTGGAAAAAAGCAGTCATCATCTCCATACCCAAACCAGGCAAAGACCACCAACTGCTCGCCAACTACCGACCAATCGCCTTACTTTCCTCCTTATCCAAAATCTACGAACGACTTATCCTCACGCACCTACAACACGAAATTCGTGACAAAATCCGACCAGAACAATTCGCCTTCAGACCGGAACACTCCACTACCTTACAACTGACCAAACTTACCGACCAACTCAGCCAAAACTTTAACAACAACATACACACCGCCTCCATCTTCCTCGACGTGGAGAAAGCCTTCGACCGAGTCTGGCACGAAGGTCTATTATACAAACTTTCACTACTCAACATTCCGACTGAGATCGTTAAAATCATCGAATCCTTTCTCACCGACCGTACTTTCATCACCAAAATCGAAAATTCCTTCTCGTCCACCAGACACATTTTAGCCGGCGTTCCACAAGGGTCCTGTCTCTCACCGACTCTCTACCTTACTTACATGAACGACCAACCAACGACATTTAAAGCACACGTGTCACTTTTCGCCGACGACACGATGTTCTTCACATCCGACAAAAACTCCAGACGAGCCACCATACAACTACAACACCTCAACTTGGCGTCCAGATGGTTTCACCGCTGGCGCATCAAAATTAACCCGACTAAAACCGTAAGCGTTCTTTTCGGGCGCAAAAACACGACAAACATACCACCTTTACAAATCGACAACCACACAATCCACTGGTCCAAACAGGCCACTTACCTCGGCGTCACAATCGGACGCAAACTCACATTCGGACAACACGTAACCAACATAACTAAAAAGGCTTCCCGCGTCCGCGGTATGCTTTACCCTATACTAAACAGAAAAAGCCCCTTACCAACAAAAACGAAACTCAACTTACTCAAACTTTACGTATCCCCCATCCTTACCTATGCTGGATCCTCTTGGGCGCCCTTCATTGGTCGCTCACATTGGAAACGCATTGAATCCGTCCAGAACATCGGCATCCGTACGATAACGGGTTTACCTACTATCGTCAAAAATTCGATCCTTCATAAATCTACAAACTTCAAATCAATCCAGGATTCAATTCAAACTCAGTCCAAAACGATGTTTTACAAAAACTCCTTTTCCGACCACAAACACATCCGCCTTCTTGGAAAAACGCACTCTCTACCGAGAACAAAACACTTACCAAAACCGTACCCATTAACTTGGGCAGACCGACCAACTAACTAACAGTCCCTCACTTCCATCCCCTAGTAGAGGCGCAAGCCTGGTATAGGAAAAGTCATAGCCATCCCTCCAAAGCAAAGCTAAGCACACACTTCACTCCATCTTCAACTTTTCAATCAACCAGTATCAAAATACCAGATTGAACACAAGAAACCCCGAAGCCAGCACATCTACGAATACGATCAAGACGCAGCAACACTGACATCGACGAATACGGCCAAGACGCAGCAGCCAGTATATCGACGACCACGGCCAAGACGCAGCAGCCAGTATATCGACGACCACGATCAAGACGCAGCAACCAGCACCCGCGGCGACCGTATCACCTATACGGCTATACACTCGCCGTGACCGTGTATATGGACGAGGGCGAAACCGGCCGCCTGTAGTTCCCGAGTGCCAGCGGTGAAACCGAGACTATCACCCGCGGCGATCGTATCGACGAAGGAAGGCGACATCGGCCGGAAACGTGTACGACACGTCCACAGCACCCACGGACCAGCGCACCGGGACGAATCGAGCGCGCACGACCACAAACGGCTCTTTTCTGGGCCACCACCACCCCTAATTCCTCTCACGGTCACTTATATAAGTATCACCGCCCCGGGTCCGAGCACCGTCTGAACAAGCCACTGATTTCAGCAGGCCGTCTGGACGGAGCACCCGCCACTCCCCACAATTGTTACCAACCATACCATTGTACATCACCACAAAATCTCCCATCTATTGTAACATTAGGGAACGGTCACGCCGACCACCTCGGCACCATCGGTCTAAGTCATGCCGCTTATTTAAGCCCGCTGCCCAACGCCGGCCCTGCTCTCCCAATTTTGTATAATAATTTATGTATATATAATAATAAACTATACTGAATACCGAACACAACACGGAGTTTATCATTTACGTAACGGTTCGACACCAGAAAGTTATCGTCCCGTAACAAAATGTACTAAAAAAATATTTTTGTGCATAGAGGATATAAATGAAGTATTATTTATATTAATGTTATACTAGTAAACTAATTAAATTCTGTAAAAAATTAAACATTTTTTGGAAAATATTAATCTCAGTTATAAATGCCATTATATTTTAATACAAAAATTGTTATTATTAAAAACCATAAATATTTTTAATAGAATTTAGAATTTTTGAAAAAACTTACTGTTAACTGGATTTTACGTTCCAAAAAAAAAAATTTAATTAAAACCTTGTATTACATTACAAATTGTTGTCAATGTCGAACAGTAGAAAGAAATATGACTCTAAATGTGGGAAAATAGTGAAAAGTTTCCATTACATATAATAATAATAATAATTTTACTTTTACTATTACCTACTACTATTATTATTATTATTATTATTATTATTATTATTATTATTATTATTATTATTATTATTATTATTATTATTATTATTATTATTATTATTATTATTATTATTATTATTATTATTATTATTATTATTATTATTATTATTATTATTATTATTATTATTATTATTATTATTATTATTATTATTATTATTATTATTATTATTATTATTATTATTATTATTATTATTATTATTATTATTATTATTATTATTATTATTATTATTATTATTATTATTATTATTATTATTATTATTATTATTATTATTATTATTATTATTATTATTATTATTATTATTATTATTATTATTATTATTATTATTATTATTATTATTATTATTATTATTATTATTATTATTATTATTATTATTATTATTATTATTATTATTATTATTATTATTATTATTATTATTATTATTATTATTATTATTATTATTATTATTATTATTATTATTATTATTATTATTATTATTATTATTATTATTATTATTATTATTATTATTATTATTATTATTATTATTATTATTATTATTATTATTATTATTATTATTATTATTATTATTATTATTATTATTATTATTATTATTATTATTATTATTATTATTATTATTATTATTATTATTATTATTATTATTATTATTATTATTATTATTATTATTATTATTATTATTATTATTATTATTATTATTATTATTATTATTATTATTATTATTATTATTATTATTATTATTATTATTATTATTATTATTATTATTATTATTATTATTATTATTATTATTATTATTATTATTATTATTATTATTATTATTATTATTATTATTATTATTATTATTATTATTATTATTATTATTATTATTATTATTATTATTATTATTATTATTATTATTATTATTATTATTATTATTATTATTATTATTATTATTATTATTATTATTATTATTATTATTATTATTATTATTATTATTATTATTATTATTATTATTATTATTATTATTATTATTATTATTATTATTATTATTATTATTATTATTATTATTATTATTATTATTATTATTATTATTATTATTATTATTATTATTATTATTATTATTATTATTATTATTATTATTATTATTATTATTATTATTATTATTATTATTATTATTATTATTATTATTATTATTATTATTATTATTATTATTATTATTATTATTATTATTATTATTATTATTATTATTATTATTATTATTATTATTATTATTATTATTATTATTATTATTATTATTATTATTATTATTATTATTATTATTATTATTATTATTATTATTATTATTATTATTATTATTATTATTATTATTATTATTATTATTATTATTATTATTATTATTATTATTATTATTATTATTATTATTATTATTATTATTATTATTATTATTATTATTATTATTATTATTATATTATTATTATTATTATTATTATTATTATTATTATTATTATTATTATTATTATTATTATTATTATTATTATTATTATTATTATTATTATTATTATTATTATTATTATTATTATTATTATTATTATTATTATTATTATTATTATTATTATTATTATTATTATTATTATTATTATTATTATTATTATTATTATATTAGCAATTAGAGTAATATTATTATTATTATTATTATTATAATTAGAGTAATAAAATAATAATATTAAATTCCTTAATGGCTTTTTGGATAACGTGTCTTTGCCAAAAGCCTTCTGTTTTAATTTGATCATTAAAAAGGGCTAAATACCAAATGGAAAAAATTTAAATATACTGCATTAAAGTTTGTAATCTTAAAATTAATAAACTAAAAAATCTATAAAGAATGAGGGGGAATACATATAGTAATAAACGCAATATCCCGACAATGAAACTTAAATAAATAATACAAATAGATATGACAATAAATATGAGCTGGTCCTCGACTGAATAATGTAACCCAGATGATTGGATGTTTGATGTGGCGAAGGCGAAAAGAATGGCATTGATCCGTTGATGGTGAACAGAATGGTGATTACGCGTCGATGGCGATGATGGGCACATATTGACGTGTATATAAATAAACGTTAACGGAGACCAGTACCAATTAATAACAAAAAGGAATCTAAATGATATACGTATTGGTACGGCGACTGAGGCCAGGAACACGATAAATAGATAAAACAAAGTGATAAAGATACGGCAACGGCAATGTTCTTCTTTTTTTATATTGATTATAAAATAAAATAAAACTCGCGAAGATGGTGGCGCGCGACGACACATCAAGACCGCAAAACGTTGCAGCAACATTTCGTTTATTAATTATAATTAACAAAATCGTTTAATAATAATATTACCTATAATAAAGATATATATACTGTTGGCACCGGAATCGACATAATGCGTAGGTTGAGTGGGGTAACCGCGTGCAAGGATTGTCGGATATCAAAGGTTAACGTGAATACGTGAAGGATGGCGACTAAATAATGGTCTGTATGGTTTTGGAAAATACTGTGGTAACAACGTTCAAGAAAGATCTGAACAACAAGTACTTTTAACAGAAAACATAAATTATTGTAAATAAATATTGATAAACATGCGAGTATTTAACGGCTATGTAAGTAAAAAAAAAATTAACATAATTACGTATATGAGTTACAAATAGCTAAATAGATGTAATGAATGAACTGACTGAAGTGGCCTAGTTGACAGCAAATTAAAGATCACGAAGACAACGATGAACGAGTGAACCTTGGTGGTGGCAGTGATTGGAACGATGCTTGAACCACAATGGCACTGACACATTGGAACGATTGTCGGTATACAGATGATGTAGCGCCGAAGTACTCAATGGTAGAAGGCACGTTGGATCAACGTGTAGACTGAGCAGCACAAGTCACAATATATCGAATGAAAACATCGGTGCCGATAAGGCCGTTGTCAGGTAATTGTGCAAATAACAGAATAATTGCGTGATGCCGAGAGGAATTCATGTTAGTGATCAACGCAAAGCGTTACGCGTATAAAATGGGACGTCATCCTTATTAAAATATGTATTCTCGATGGGGAGTCACTAGAAGCAACAAAACGCGAATAGATGCCAAGGGGCAGTCGCGTGTGTGGAGAATTATGACGACGAAGTACGACACACTGGAAAACGTAATGCCACGGGGCCAATTACGTATGCGTTTGAATTACGACGGAGAGACTAAGAACCAGTCGGTACGAGAGCGATGGTCGTGTAAAAATGTGCGCGAGAAGACGACGTGTATCGATATTTTACACAAAAAAGTAACGTAAAAACAAAAGAAAACGAACGAGAAAACGCAGAGAGCGAACGAATGACGACGGTAACAACAACATAATGCATAAAAAACAAAAGTCATTCGAGAAGGACGACGGCGACTATAAATCCTCACGAGCATGCATTGTGCTACATGTGTGTACGGGCGAGTGGCGGTGACATGTTATCGTGCGTACGCAGTCGGATAGGCGAATTAAGATCTTGACGAATATTATATACACTAACTGAAAGACGATTGTGATGGCGCTCCTCTAGCTCTCCAACATATATACTATAAGAAATAAGAATTATATACAACGACCAACGTCCCGATATACCCGGTATACGAGAGTGCTGTTTCGATATACTCGTATATATGTATTATGAAAAATTCGTAAGAAAAAAATGCTATTAACATAACAAATATAAAATGTATGACATTTTTTTTTTTTTTGATATACTGACTAATTTAAATAATATATACGTATATTGATGTCACTCTAGTAAACGACTTAAATTGTTCAAATTATTTAATTACTTTATTTAAATGCTTCGGAAAATGCAAATATCAGTTTCAAGTAGAATGATATGTTAATAATAATATTATTATAAATGAAAACCTATGAAATTGATGGTATCTGGAACTATGGACAATACTTACTGGGAACTAGATTTTACGTTCCATAAAAAATAAATAAAAAAAATAAATTTAAACCTTCTAGTACATAATGAAATGTTGTCAATGTTGAAAAGTAAAAAGAAATATGACTCTAAATGTGCGAAAACTGTGAACAGTTTTTATCTCAAAAAATATATATTAATAATAATAATAATAATAACTTGGGGGAGTTGCTAGTCTCCTACCAAGCGCGTCCCTAGCTGGTGGATAAGGGAACGCCTACTAGATATAGTGGGTACCAAGGAATATAATGCCTGGCGCGAACCAAAACTAGCGGTTTTTAATTCCAAAAGTGTCTGTACCCAGATTGGGCGGCTTTTGGTCAGCGTCTGTACCCAAATTGGGCGGCTGTTATAACATGACCTGGCAGATAGGTATAAAATGCAATAAAACCCAAAATGTTTACAAGAAGAAAAAATGCCTCGGATGAAAATAACATTGTCTTCGATGACATAAACCCAGCATCTGAATCGCTCAGACTCCAAGCTGATGAAGATGCTGTAAATACAAATATATCTGGAGTCACAAGCCATAACAACAACCAGCCTAACAGTGAACAACAGGCACCCCACGATGCAGCTCTCACAATGGCTTAAAGGCAAAAAAGGCGTAGGAAATGGACTAATGAAATTAATGAATCCCTATTGCGCGCCTATTATGAAGTAACTGAATCTGAAATCGACATGACAAGATATAGACCAAAGCTTCACAGATTATTTACAGCAAAGCATCCTGATTATACCGTTACTGAGCAGAGACTGTCAGACCAGATCAGAGTTATACATAGGAACAACTTGATATCTGAAGAAAGAAGAGAAGAGATTAAGCGTGAAGTGGGAACTGATAATGGGACATTAGAAACAAGAATAACAGATGAAATCGATGGAGAAGAAGATAACCCAGTAGTCAGAGGGAGTGAGCCGTCAGTTATCAATGTTTATTCTGGGAATAACACTGTGCCAGAATTTGATGATGAAAAATGTCTTAAAGATGAAATAAGAGATAAGTTTTTGTATTTTTACTCCTTGTATGATAAGTCTAATCCTATTGATCGCCCCAGCATACCTAAAATCAACACATCTAGAAAAGCTTGCAGAATTATAGATGTACTGAATAATGATATTATACCACCACTTGTACAAGTTATCGAGGATCTTGAGACTCTTCAAACGATTGTGTATTGTGCTGCATTAGCCACTGGAAGTATTTTAGGGAAGAAAATATGTGTAGATCAACCGCAGAGGCCAATACAGCGAGTCGTCAAAACAAAAAAAGATATGGTTGGTTAGGATTGATGCTAAAATAAAGGATTTGCGGAGTTGTATAACAAGTTTAACTGAATATATTGGAGGAAATAGTTCGAGAAGGCTCAAGAACAGGGTTAAGAAAATTTTTAAAATGCATAACAGACACTCAAAATTTGAAAATAATGACAGCTTCCCGCTTCGTGTCCTTGATACACTGAAACAGAAATTATCCGTACAGAGTCGTAAAAGGGAAAAATATTTAACGTCAGAACGGCGGAAAGTGAATAACATGACCTTTAATAATAATGAAAAGTCTTTTTATCGAGATTTAAGAATGCACATTGTAAATAGTAATGATGAAACGCCAACTGCAGAATGTGTCGAGCAGTACTGGTCATCTATATGGTCCGCAGGAAAAAAGCATGATGGTGCCGAATGGATTGAAAATGAAAGGACGAACCACGCTGATATACCTGTTATGGATTTCCAACGTATATCTGAGCAAGACTTACAGCAAGTCTTGCAGAGGTCACATAATTGGAAAGCGCCTGGACTGGACAAAGTTCAGAACTTTTAGTACAAAAGATTCTCAACAGTACATCTAAAGATATCTGAACTGTTTACCAAATGTTTACTGCACCCGCATCTTTTCCCAACTTCGTTAACACAGGGAATAACCTATTTATTACCAAAGAGAGGAACTTTTCAGGGGAATCCTGCTAATGGACGTCCAATCACCTGTTTACCTACTCTATATAAGCTGCTTACAGCCTGCATAAATAATCTAGTATACCAGCACCTTGAGAACCATAAAATCTTAGCAGAGGAACAAAAAGGATGTATAAGAGGTGCTAAAGGCTGCAAAGAGCAGTTGACCATTGATCAGATCATTCTTGAACAAGCCAGCAAAAACTCAAGAAACCTAAACGCTGGTTATACAGATTATCAAAAGGCATTTGATAGTTTGCCACATTCGTGATTGATTGAAATCCTCAGAATATATGGAGTCAGCCCGGCTATAATCTCGTTTCTTGAAGCCATAATGAAGCATTGGAAGACAACCATACAGATCAGTAATAACAACGTATCCTACAGAACCAACACTATCCGTATATCTAAAGGAATATATCAGGGTGACTGCTTGAGTGCTCTGTGGTTCTGCATTGCTCTAAATCCCCTTAATAACATGCTTAATAGAACGGAGCATGGGTTCAGCATTAGGAGCGGAAAGCGGCAATTACACAAAATAAACCACTTGCTGTATATGGATGACTTAAAGTTATATGCTACTTCCAAGAAACAGCTTGATGACCTTCTGATGATTGTTGCTGATTTTAGTAAAACTATTAAGATGATGTTTGGTGTAGAAAAATGTAGAACAATAACAATCAGGGCGGGAAAGACTGTCAACACTAACACACCAGATATATTTTCGATCAAAGAAATGGAAATTGAAGAACTCTACAAGTATTTAGGCATGATGCAGAGTAATAGAATCAAACATGCAGATGTACGATTAAAACAAAAACTGACATGTGAGTTTAAAGGAAGAATTTATAAGTTATTAAAATCGAAACTGAATGGAAAAAACCTGATCAAAGCCATTAATACGTTTGCCATTCCGGTGCTGACATATAGCTTTGGTATTGTTAAATGGACGCAAACTGAACTTCATGCACTTCAGAGATCTATTAGAACCATGATGACACGCTGTAATGTTCACCATCCTAAATCGTGTGTTGAAAGAATGTCACTCCCAAGAAGATTTGGCGGAAGAGGCCTGGTAGACATACCACTGCTGCACGACAATCAAATTTTGTGCCTGAGAAATTACTTCCATCAGAAGAGACGAATCTCTCAATTGATTGATTCTGTCGTAGAGGCGGATTCTAACCTTACCCCTCTACAATTACGCCAGGAAGATTTCATTTTAAAGAATAGTAACAATCGACAGAAAGAAGTTACCTGGTCCATGAAGCCTCTTCACGGTAGGTTCCATCATTCGTTACACAATGCTAATGTTGACCAAAGAATGTCACACAAATGGTTTGTAAATGGAGGAATATTTGCCGAGACAGAAGGATTCATGTTGGCAATTCAGGATGAGGTAATACCAACAAGAAATTGTTTAAAATACATTATTAAGGATCCGAATGCACCTGAAGATAGATGTAGAAGATGTGGCTCAACAGGTGAAACTATAGATCACATTATATCTGCTTGTCCTGTTCTTGCACAAAGTGACTATCTCAAGCGTCACAATAATGTTACAAAAATTGTGCATATAGAACTGATGAAAACATACAACATACCAGTTGAGAAAACACAATATTATCAATACAATCCTGAACCTGTTGTTGAAAATGATATAGTTAAGATCACATTTGACAGAACTTTTCTTACATCGCGTACAAGAGAACATAATCGGCCTGATATTGTAATTATTAATAAAGATAAAAAATCCGCTTTGTTAGTGGATATTGCAGTTCCCCTTAGTCGTAACATGCAAAAGACGTTTATTGAGAAAATATCCAAATATTCTGATCTGGCAGTTGAGCTGAAGAGCCAATGGAGACTGGATAATATTAAAGTTGTTTCTGTGATAATTTCCAGTAATGGGCTCATACCCAAGGAACTGAAGCGTAACATTGATATGCTGAATATTAAGAACTGTGAAAGTGTGATTGAAAAGATGCAGAAGTCAGTAATTATAGATACTTGTCATACCATGAGAAAATTCATGCAGTAGGAGACTATTTCACCTGGACTAAGGTCCCTGGAATAGTTTTAAATTTTACTATCCGTAATAACGAGATACCCGAAAATAATAATAATAATAATAATAATAATAATAATAATAATAGGTAATATTATTATTATTTCAACAATATATCTCGGACATCTATCTATGTTCCATACAATAAACATTAATTAAAGTATATTAAATTCCAAACACTGAGTTTATTACAAAGTGTTGATAATTTGGTAAAAGTAGTTAAAAATGCAAAGGAAACCAGTAAAATCAAAAAATTAGATTATAACAAATAAAAAGTTGAAAATCTAATAATATAAGTCTTGATATTTGTTTAATATCTAAAAGGTGCGAGAAAAAGAAATTAACATCACAAATATAAAATTTATAACATAGACAATTATTGGGACAAATGTACTTAAAAATATTTTTGTGCAAAGAGGACATAAATAAAATATATATTTATATTAATGTTATACTAGCAAACTAAATTCTGTAAAAATTTAATTTTTTATTTAAAGTCTTTGGGTTAATGTTAATCTCAGTTATAAGTATAATTATGTGTTAATACAAAATTGTTATTATTAAAAACCATAAATATTTTTAATAGAATTTAAAATTTCTGACAGAACTTACTGTTAACTAGATTTTACGGTCCAAAAAAATAATTTAAAAAATTACAATTAAAGCCTCATATTACATTACAAATTATTGTCAATGTCGAACAGTAGAAAGAAATATGACACTAAATGTGGGAGAACTGTTTCCATTACAAATAATAATTATAATAACATTATCAATAACAGTAACAGTTACAATAACAATAACAATAACAATAATTATATGTTGTTATAATAATATAATATTGTTTTAATAATAATGTTGCTCGGTGTTTAAATGAAATAAAACACAAAACGCTGAATTTTAATTATGCGCTGGTTCGTATTTTATTATTTCAACAATTCGATTGATATTTTAATGTTACAAAACTTGTGTAACGATCAAAGCTGGCGCACGTCTCGCACCATACGTGAATCGATACGGAATATTTAAATGCACAGGGAAATGTTTAGACCTTGTCTCGTGTATCAATTTTATCAAAAGAAAATCCCCACCGTGTATACCATATAATGAAAATATTTATTATACCGCCAATATAATTATTGCGATTATTATTACAACTATTACTACCATCATTATTATTATTGTACGAAACATGCCGCCCGCCTTGGAACAACGTTGCAACAAACTATATAAAAAAAAAAAATCATGTAGCAAAAATAAATCATATGAACAAATAGACAGAAATACATTGATATTTAAGGGGATTGAAAGCGGGTATTTTCTCTTTTTGTCTTACACACATGAAGCATAGCAAAATAGACGTTTCGTACTTCCAACGTACCGATCGATCTATTGGTGCGATAAGAAATTTGAAAACAGATTTGAATTCCTCGTGAATTTTACTATAAAATGACTTTCCCACTATTTTCATTTTTTTTCATAAACCCTTAAAAAAATTAACCGAACAAATTAAAAAAAAATTGTTAATAATTCATTTTTGAAGGTCTTAAAAAAAAGAAATAAAAAAAGTGGGAAAGTCGTTTTGTAGTAAAATTCACGAGGAATTCAAATCTGTTTTCAAATTTCTTATCACACCAATAGATCGATCGGTACGTTGGATGTAAGAAACGTCTATTTTGCTATGTTTCAAGACAAAGAGAGAAAATACCCGCTTTCAATCCCCTTAAGAGGAACAATAGTTTACGATTGCGCTTGTTATTCCAACAAAATATAAGTAAATAAAAAAAATAGCTATTTAATTAATATAAATTATATATGTGTGCTCGTTGGTACAAAAAAAGAAAAAATAATAAACATAATATAATTTACTTTTTCTCCGGTTGATTGCCTTCAAAAGGTAAAGGACATAGATATCGCACGGCACGTGAAATTTCACCTTTACCTGTCTTCAATTTGGCAACACGAATTTGATTATCCTTACCAAAATGAGTTTCGATTACTCTGCCCACGGACCACTGGAGAGGGAGCAAGTTGTCGTCTCGAATCAGTACGACCTTTCCAGTGTACAAAGCACTGGCCCCGCTGAAGTTGACCATTTTCTTCTCTCCTGGAAATTGAACTACTCTTCGCCACCTTGACAATCAATTTATGGGTGTGGACTTTTCGTCGCGCTCAGGTAATGCTTGTAGAGAATCAGCAATTAAAAAATTCCCATGAGTGAGGACGGATAAATCAGATGGATGAGTAGACATCGGAGTTAAAGGCCAGGAATTTAAAATTGATTCTACACCTATGAGTACTGTATTTAATTCTTCAAACGTTAACGAAGCGTTACCTAATGTCCGATATAAATGGAATTTCAACGATTTTACCGCGGCTTCCCATAAACCTCCAGAGTGAGGGGACCTTGGTGGTATAAAATGCCATTGAATACCAAATGTTGACAAAGTTTTTTCAACTTGCTGTTGATGTTTATTCGATTGAAAAAGCGTTTTTAATTCTTGGAGCCGTCGATTGGTACCAACAAAATTTGTCGCGTTATCAGAGAAAATATCCGTGCAAAGACCGCGTCGATCGCAAAATCGTTGCAATGCGTTTAAAAATGCTTCAGTAGTTAAGTTTCCAACTAACTCTACATGCACAGCTTTAGTAGTAAAACACACAAATAAACAAGCGTAAACTTTGTTTAATGGCGCTTTTCGACGTAAACTTGCTTTGATATAAAAAGGACCCGCGAAATCAATACCCGTTTTTTAAATGCTCTTGCCGGCTCCACTCGTGCCTTTGGCAACTCACGCATAATGGGTTGCACGACTACGGGTCGGTATTTAAAACATTTTACACATTTATGTACTACGTTACGTGCTATATTTCTCCCGTTTATCGGCCAGAACTTAATGCGTATAGCAGCTAACATAGCCTGAGGATCACCATGCATAAGTCTTTCATGTGCTTGTACAAATATTAATTTAGTAAAGCTACTTTTAGCTGGTAAAATAATAGAATGCTGCTGGAACTCGTCTAGTGTAGACGCATTTTAAAGACGGCCGCCCACCCTGATAAACCCGTGTTGATCAAAAAAAGGACGTTAATGTACTATTCCACTACGACGTGTATTTTGTAAATTAGAAAGGTCATTTCCAAAATTATCAGCTTGTATTAATTTAATTTAATTAATATTGGTTTTTTCGATTTCGAACACTTGTAATTCTCCATAAATCTTGTCGTGTTTTAGTGACGCGTTGTACACAAATCGACGACATTATGACAGAACACGTAATAGTTTTATTAATGATGAATATCGTTCGAGTATTGATAAATCGTATTCAATTCGAGCAGTTGTAGCATATGATGTGGTTCTCTGTTCTAATAACACTTCATCGTCATCTTGTACTATCTTTTTGTTTTTTAGATAAATTGAACAATCTTCTGATAACCATTTGGGGCCGTGCCACCATAACTGTATGCCTTGTATTTCCGAAGGATAGCATCCGCGCGAGACAATGTCAGTCGGGTTTTCTTTCCAGCTTACGTGGTGCCATTGAGATATTGCCGTTCTTTCGTGTATTTCACCTACGCGATGAGCCACGAATGTTTTCCGTTTAGCAGATTGCGATGAAATCCACGCTAAAACAATGGTAGAATCGGACCAATAATATTTCTTCACGATTTTTACTCATAATTTCATCGCATACTTATCGATCAAGCGCGTTAATAACACGGCGGCTAATAATTCTAATCGCAGTAACGATACGGTTTTTAATGGCACCACACGAGACTTGGAACAAATTAAATTTGTTATACATATATCATCAGTATTAGTCACGCGTGAATATATACAGGCACCGTATGCGGTTATTGATGCGGCTGCAAATCCATGTAGTTGTATATCAGACACATTACCACTGCCGATCACAGAACGATTTATTTTTAACAAGTTTAAATGTATTAATTGAATTTGTTAATTGTGCCATTCTTTTTCAAGCTCACAAGGTAATATTTCATCCCATCCTATACTCAGTTGCCATAATTTTTGCATTATAATCTTGAATCGTATTACGACGGGACTAATGAGTCCTAATGGATCGAATATGGTTGCTATCTCCTTTGTCAACCGTACGTTTTGTGACGCGAGCGCTGTTGTCGTATTATCGAACATTATATTGATATGCGTCATTTTCTGGACTTCAATGTAGACCGAGTATTTTTGCCAATTTTTGTTTAGACGTCGATTTTGGACATAAATCCTTTGTTGAACTCGTCATGCTTGACGGTAATAAATCTGAACTGTTGCTGGACCATTTATCTAGTTGTAAACCTGCCGTTCCTAACACTGTAATTATGTCATCACAAAGTTTACACGCCTCTTCTTTTGATGGTGCTCCGCCGAGAAAGTCATCCATATAAAAATCTTAGTTTATTGATTGGCATGCTTCCGAGTAACGCGTGGCCTCTTCTTCCGCCAATTTTTTTAAACAAGCTGTTGCCAAATAAGAAGATGTAATTACACCATAAGTGGCGGTTTTTAAATAAAATACTTTAATATACTGGTTGGGATTTTCGCGCCGTAATATTCTCTGATAATCAAGTTGGGATTTTGCGACCCAAAATTGTCGATACATTTTCTTCACGACCGCCGTCAGCACGTACTTATGCGTTCGAAACCGAGCCATTATCATAACTAATTCTTCTTGTATACACAGGTCTTTAAGCAGGACATCGTTGAGGCTTAGACCGGAATCTGTTTTTGCTGACGCATCAAATACTACCCTTAACTTAGTGGTAGTCCTACTGTCATTGCGGACGGCGTGATGTGGCAAATAGTTACATTGGTGTTCACAATTATCCACGCGAGTTAATTCCATACGCCCGAGTTTGAGATATTCATTAATAAACTTTACGTAATCCGTTTTTAAATTACTGTCGGATTGTAAACGTCTTTCCAACACTAGAAATCTACGAAAAGCCACTTCATACGAATTACCTAATTTTAGTGTGTCCCGGAAAGGAAGAACTACTGTAAACCGTCCGTTCGCATCACAACTCACATTCTGCTCGAAATGTTGTATGCATGCCTTCTCTTCTAAGGTGTAAGCTCCATCGTTCGTTACCTCTTCTAGACGCCAAAACTCCGCCATTTGGTTTTCTAAGTTTATAACATCAGGCGGTATACTTGTAAATAGTGATACACTCGTCGCCACATTGTCTTGTTTATCTGCGGAAAGAACGGGTCCAGCCACGACCCAACCAAGACGAGTACTTTGTAAAATAGGTCCATGCGGGGTTGGTCGGACTTGACCACTATTAAGTATTTCAAAAAATATTTCTGCTCCCAGAACTATATCTATCGATTTAGGTGCATTGAATGACGGATCTGCTAGTTCTATATTAACAGGTATATTTAATTCGTCCACATTTACGAACATTAATGGTAATTTATTCGTTAACTTTGGAAGTGCAAAAAATCTGACACGCGAGATTTTATAACGGTTGATACTTTATACGAAGATTTATGCGATGTTTCATTTATGCCTACCACAGAACATAATGTTTTTATGTCGTTTTAAACGTAAACATTAGGTCATTGACTCCGTAATAAAATTATGCTGTGAACCACTATTAAGTAGTACGCGACAAGGGATCGGCCTGCGTTGACCATCATAATTCATAAACAATTATTTCAGCGGTCGATAGTAATATTTGTTTTTTTTATTTTCTCGATATACGTATGCGTTCATTGATACGGACGGTACGCTATCGCATATCTCATTATCTGTATTATTAATTTCTTTTGTAGTCTCAGAGCTTATACGTTGATTATTACGTTTACTATGACTACAGGTATTTGCACGCGATAAATGCAATAGACCGTTATGTGGGCGCGAACACTTGGACAGTGACACGACGTACATTTCTCGCCTTCATGCAACCTTAAACATATCTTACAAACTTTTAATTCGGTTATCTTTTTTATACGCTCGTGTACTGATAAATTTAAAAATGATGGACATCGATATATGGTATGTGTCTGATTTACATACAAAACACTTAATTTCACCTGTGGTGGTGAACGCGTTTGATTTCATAAATCTGTTTTTGGAATAAATTGATCTTTGATTATTTTCTTGCCAATTTACTTGCTTAGCAGTCTCAATTGCTTCCAAAATTTGAAAACGAGTTTTCAAGAACTCAATTAATTGGGTTATATCGGATTCATAAAATTCATTAGTTTTTGACGAAACACTCTCCCACTCGCGCCTTACACTCGGGTCTAATTTCGATGTTATTAAAAACAACAATAAAGCACCCCAGTTGGCGGGTGTTTGTCCAAGTGACTCCAAAGCTTTTATATGTCCAGATAATGTGTCTACTAATATATGCATCTGGACCGACGATTCTTTTTTTACAGGTTCTAACTCGAAAAATGCCTTTACATGTACTTGAATTAATACTTTTTTATTGTCGTATCTCGCAATCAAACTTTCCCATACGACTATGTAATTTTCTGACGTGGTCTGAAGACATCGTATAACGTTTTCTGTATCTCCTCGAAGTGATGAGCGTAAATAAAAAAATTTTGAACGTCCTTTTTTCATTGTCCTCGTTTGCACCTATTTCCTCTTCGATTTGAGCTTGGACCTGCTGGAAATCATCCCAGATCTCCCTGGTTCTTTCAATTCTGAGTTGATTTTGATCAATATCAAATTTTGTCTTATTATCGCGTACATAATTCGCTAAACGTGTTATTTGCCCCTTCAATGTACCACGTCTTGCAATAAAAATCGCTAACTCACTCATTTACACAATAAAATTATAAATTGTTTTCCACGGACCTTGTTACTCAACCTCGACTCGAAGCAAACGTGTGATATTATTATCTGTACTGAAGACTATTTAATTCTCTTTACGTGTAATGACTAACCAGTTTTTGTAATATCGAAAACATGTTTTCCAATGTTCGCTGCAAGCATATATGACTACGTACTAGCCAAATATTTATTTTACAGATGTAAATATTTTAACGTGTAAAAACGGAAACATTTTATATTCATACTTTAGGATCACGTCATGCAAGGAAGGAAAACCATACAATGGCGAGATATTAATATGGCTAAATTCTCTTACCTTACTTTCTTACGACTTTTCAGTTTATAATCCACAGAGTTGAAAAATGCAAATAAACGCCGAAGTGATTGAACTTTTCATCCGTGATTTTGTATCAACTGACGAAACGATGACACTAGACCGCACACGTTCCCGTACAACGACGAGATTACGAGAATATGAATATATTTTATTAATATACTCGTATTATAAATTATAAACGCTTTATTTCGCGAAACTTCGTACAATTATAAACGATTGAATTAAGCATTTAAAACGAAATTTCGTACAACTTCACTATACTTTGTTACGAGCAAAGCACATTAATTTATACGCGTACACATAGCTGTCAACACAAAATTTAAATCTTAAAATTTATCCGGTACACCGAAGGACCAATGATGCGCAGTGTTAAAATAAAATAAAACACAAAACGCTAAATTTTAACTATGCACTGTTTCGTATTTTATTATTTCAACAAATCAATTGATGTTTTAATATTACAAAACATCTGTAACGATCAAAGCTGACGAACGTCTCGCACCATACGTGAGTAGACACGGAATATTTAAATGCACAGGGAAATGCTTAGACTTTGTCTCGTATATCAATTTCATCAAAAGAAAATACTTATTTTATCGCAAATATAATTATTATGATTATTATTACCACCATTACTGCCATCATTATAATTATGGTACAAAACAAAGGCTTTGGAAAATGTTAATTTCAGTTATAAGAATAATTATATGTTAATATAAATAATGTTTATTATTAAAAACCATCAACATTTTAATAGAATTTAGAATTCCTGACAAAACTTACTGTTAACTAGATTTTACGTTCCAAAAAAATAATTAAAAAAATTTAAATTAAAACTTTTTATTACATTACAAATTGTTGTCAAAGTCGAGCAGTAGAAAGAAATATGACACTAAATGTGGGAAAACTGTGAAAAGTTTCCATTACAAGTAATAAATATTAATTATAATAATAATATAATAATTATTATTTTATTTATAGTTATTATTATTATTATTATTATTATTATTATTGTTATTGTTATTGTTATTGTCATTATTATTATCACCATCACCATCACCATCACCATCACCATCACCATCACTATCACCATCACCATCACCATCACCATCACTATCACTATCATTATTATTATAGTAACAATGAGAGTAATAACAATATTAATATTAATTTTTTCAATGGCTTCTCGGGTAATGTGTCTTTGTCGAAAATCCACCGTTTTAATTTGATCATTAAAAAGGGTTAAACAACAAATGTAAAAAAATGTAAGTAGACTGCATACAAGTTAGTAATCTTAACATTAATGAACTAAAAAACCTACTGGGAAGGAGGTGAAATACATATAATCATCCACGCAATATCCCAACAATGAAATTTAAATAAATAATACAAATAGATATGACAATAAATATGAGCTGGTCCTCAATTGAACAACGTAACACAGATGTTTAGAAGGTTGATGTGGTGAAGGCAAAAACAATGGCACTGATGCGTTGATGGCGAACAAAATGGCTATTATGCGTCGATAGCGATGAAGGGTACGAATTGACGTATATATAAATGAACATAGACGGAGACCAATACCAATTAATAACTGTATGTACCGGCCTTCCCGACAAGTCGTGTTAGCGGGAGGTGGCCGAATACAACGTTAAATTGTGATAGAATAAAGTAAATATTAACTCATAATCGTTATTAAACGTTTGAAATAATTAACGACAAATTTGAATATAATATGAAAAGGTGGACTGTATTTTACGTATTGAAAAAAGATGAAATATATATATATACACATACCATTCTTATTATGCATAGACAAAATTCTTAATCTTACGTACTACGGGCAAGGGGGGGGGGACGATTAACAAATGTAAAAGCGACAAAATCCGCGGTGATTACATATACGTATATGACAAAATTATGGAACGACCTGACCTGGTTAATGGCAATAAGTTGGATGAAGTACAGCCTCGGCGGTGAACAATTACGACGACGTGTATCCGAGTAACTCACATTGGCGGTGAAGAACGGATAACAATTCGACAACAAGCCCACGGTACGAATAATAATGTCGGCGACAAATAATACCGACGGTGTCGGCGTGTACTCGCATTCGAGTATTACAACGCTGCCGGCCACTCGCAACAGCAACGCGACAACACGCACACGACACAAAAAATAATAATATCGGCGACGAATAATACCGACGGCGTTGGCGTGTACTCGCGTTCGATTAATACAACGTTGACGGTCACTCGCTACGACAACGCGCCACTACGAACACGACACACTTGCAACGTCGGCCGCGAATACGTGTTATTACAACGAATAACGACAAAGAAACTGAAAACCAATCGCTCGCAAGTCGCACGATAAAAGAAAGAAACGACGGTAGAAAAGAAAACTCGCTCAAAAACCAAAAAACAAAACGTGCGCGGAACGACGACGACGACGAATTTTACTTCAACCGCGACGTAATAATAATAATCTTTAAAGGTTATAACCGCGTCATCTCGCACGCGCAACCGCTGCGCTCGCGACACAAATAATCCGGTATCGCGCGCGCTGTTATCAGCCGAACGGTACCGAACAATAACAAAAAGAAACCTAAATGATATACGTATAGGTTCGGCGACTGAGTCTAGAAACACGATAAATAGAAAAAACAAAGGGAAAAAGATGCGGCAACGACAATAATGTTCTTCTTCTTTTATATTATAAAAATATAATAAAATTCGAGAAGGTGGCAGCGCGCGACGACACACCAAGACGGCGAAACGTAGAAGCGACGAATATTTAATAAAATCGTTTTATAATAATATTATCTATAATAAAGGTATATATAGTGTTGGCACCGGAATCGACTTAATGCGTAGGTTGAGTGGGGTAACCGCGTGCAAAGACTGTCGGATATCAAAGGTTAACGTAAATACGTGTTGGATGGCGACTAAATAATTGACTATATTGTTTTGGGTAACACACTGGTAACAACTTTTAAGAAAGATCTGAACAGCAAATATTTTTAACAGAAAACATAAATTATTGTAAATAAATATTGATAAACAGACGAGTATTTAACGGCTATGTTAGTAAACAAAAAACAAACATATTTACATATATGACTAACATATGTTCGCCAAACGAGCTCTTTATATACAGTTGGCCCGAGTGACTACATAAAATAAATATGGTTCGTGTGAGACGAGATGGATCGGTTCTAAACAGTACTAATTGTAAAAGAGACAACAACGAAATAATACGGAATATTCTAGAAACATATAATAATAATAATAATAATAACAATGACAATAGAACACAACTTAAAAACTAAGCATAGGTACAAACACGGACCTATGTCCGTGATAATATTCAGTTACAATAACATACGAGTATACCAGAATAGATTGACATTGAACTTGACCCATATACACTATACTGCGATACCGTAACGTAATCTCGGCGGCACCTGTATCACTCGCTATCACAAGGTCGTGTGGCCCATACACACACAACTTCACGCCGACGCTGCGTTGTCTCGAACAACACACGATGGCGAATACACCACCGCGGACTTTTATGTTCTTCTCGGACACTGTACAATACAACAATTTGCCACGATGGACCCCAAGACGACTTATACCGACCAGCGTACCGTTTGGTCGATCCACGCACACGCGGCAATATGGGCGTACGGAAATATCGTACGCACTACGGACGGTGAGAAAGACGCCGTTAAAGGCACCGCGAACACTCTTAACCGGAGTCGCGCGCGTAATGCTGCGGCGGCACGCATGACGTCGATATTTCACCCGACGACAGTTATAGAGAGAGTAGGCGGCGAGGTGGTAGAATTTTCTCGAATTTTCTACATTCGCCGCGCTATCATCCAGACCGGTTTGTGGTGTTGCGCGCGAAATGCTAATTTGAACAGCGTGTGTTCCGAACACATATCTTTAATGTTTGTTCATTTTAATGAATGTAATGGATGACCGTTATTAATAAAAAAAACCATGTTACATATTCACATAGACTGGTTGTGTAATAATTAATATATTTTAGTAGTCGCATACCACCTCGTATGGACATCGAACAGAACAGAAAAAAAACAATGTGTGGACTGTATTTTAGGTTAACGATAGAAAAGAAAAGGTACAAACATAAACTTAACCTAACTAACTTAGATATGTGAATTTGCCCAACATACCGGGCCCCTTGAGAGATTTCTCTCAAAGATACAAAAAAAAAATAATAATAATAATAATAATAATACTCAGATAACATATAAATATTGAATACATTCTTGAAGTTTCAGTCTATTGGTAATTTGATGAGCTTCGTGATAGGACGTTTGAATTTGGCTCCCTTTGTCTTCACAGTAACAACACGTACCTTGTCATCATGGGGATTGTGGTGAACATCTATGACTCTGGCAAGTAGTCATTGGGTGGGCGGTGTATTCTCTTTCCGCATAAGAACCAATTCACCCTTTTGTATATTTGGTTCTGGAGTTTTCCATTTGATTCGCTGTTGTAATGTGGTTAAGTAGTCTTGAGACCACTGTTTCCAAAATTGTTGATGGAGCTGTTGAACTCTCTTCCAACGAGTAAGGCGATTTGGTGCTTGAATTGTTAAATCTTGTTCAGATAAGTCTAAGGGGGCTTTTCCCATTAAGAAATGTCCAGGGGTTAAGGCAGTATAGTCAGTAGGATCTAGAGTTTTTGCACATAGTGGTCGTGAATTAAGTACTGCTTCAATCTGGCAAAACAGTGTAAGCAGTTCTTCATATACAAACACATTAGTTTTTGTAATACGATGCAAGATGGTTTTGCAGAACTTAATGTTCGCTTCCCAGATTCCGCCAAAATGTGGTGAGGAGGGCGGAATAAACTTCCAGTCAATTTCACGAGGTAAACAAAACGACTGAATATTGTCTGCTAGCTTCTGCGATGAAAGAAGCTAATGAAGATTATGCAACTGATGGTGGGCTCCAACAAAATTAGTTCCATTATCACTGTACATACATGTAGGATAACCTCTTCTTGCCACAAAACGGCGCAGAGCAGCCAAGAACGCCTCCGATGTTAATTCACTGACTAATTCTAAATGGACTGCCTTTGTAGAAAGACAGATAAATAATGCCAAATAGGTCTTAAATATGATTTTTGTACGGCCTATTGGATGTCGTGTTAGAAACGGACCTGCATAATCGACTCCACAGTGGTCAAAGACACAATTAGGACTTACTCGTACAGGAGGGAGGTCTGCCATTAACTGTTGGGATGTGACTCGGCGGAATCTGTAACACCTGATGCAACGATGAATAACTTGTCTTATTGTGCTACGACCATGTATGACCCAGTACCGTTGACGGAGATTGGACATAGTCACGTTCAGACCAGCATGGTGATGTAGAATGTAGATATAATTAATAATCATGACAGTGAAGGGGTGTGATTTTGGCAGTATTATCGGATGGGCCATATTGAAGGATAGATCTGAGTGTCTCAGTCGGCCACCCACTCTCAAGATTCCTTGTGAATCCACAAAAGGATTTAAGTTCGACAGTGTGCTGGTTTTCTTCACCATATTATGTTGACGAAGTTGAAACAATTCTGCTCCAAACCTTTCTTGTTGAACCGTGCGCAACCAATAATTCATAGCTTGGCGCCATTCTGGAATAGTTATCACTCCAATAGACCGCTCTGGATATTTTCGTCGTTGACTATTGTGACCAAAACGAATGACATAGGATGTGATACGAATTAACTTGCATAACTGTGAATATTTAGATAATAAATCAAGACTCATAATGTTAATCATAGTAGTTACTTTGAGAGGTTTTTCTTCTTCCAACACTAATGAGGAACTGTCTTCCACTTCTGTCTCTGGCCAGGCTTTACGATCCACTAACCAATGTGGCCCATGCCACCACAAAGTATTACTGATCAATTCTTCACCGCGAAGTCCGCGTGAGGCTGCATCTGCTGGATTTTCTTTAGAAGGCACATGTCCCCATACCGCTTGACGACATAGTGTTTGTATTTGACTAACTCGATTTGACACAAATGTAACCCAACGATGTGGCTCACTTTTGATCCACTGCAATGTAATTGTAGAATCTGTCCACAAGTAAACTGCGTTAATAACAATCGTAGAGAGTGTAATTAGTAATGTGTTAGTCAGAGACGCTAAGAGCGTGGCACCGCATAATTCCATCCTGGGTATCGAAATGCATTTTAATGGAGCAACTCTTGTCTTCGCGATTACCAATTGTGAGGTAGATGTTCCATCAGAATGTAATGTTACTAGATACAAAGCAGCACCATAGGCCTTTTCTGAACTGTCACTGAACCCATGTAACCAGTAACTGATGACCTCTTTGTTGGTTTTTAGACATCGAGGTACTTTGAACTGGTTCAGTGCTTCATATGATCTGCGATGCTCACTCCACCACCGGATTAGGTCATCTTCCCAATTAAGTTTCTCCTTCCATAGATGTTGTATTATTATTTTTGCAGTAATGACTAGTGGACTTAACCAACCGCAGGGGTCGTAAATCCGTGCTATTTCGGACAACAGTATACGTTTGGTTAGATATACTACCGGGTCTGGATTCCACGGTTGAACTAAAAATGAGAAAGTATCACTCTCAGCATTCCAGTAAATCCCCAACATTTTTATTGTAGTATCGCTGTGGTCCACGACTGCCAGCTGACTGGCTCTTAACTCCAACGGTATACTTTGTAAAACTTTAGGACAATTACTTGCCCACTTACGTAATTCAAATCCACCCTTGGTTAAAAGACTTACTAATTCTTGAAGAAGATTGATCGTAGCGTCCAAATCATTCAACCCAGTCATTACATCGTCTACGTAGAAGTCTCGACGTAGTGCTGTTGCAGCTGCTGGATAATCAGTTTCTTCGTCATCTGCTAATTGTTGAAGCGTTCGCAATGCCTGGTAGGGAGAAGTGATTAAGCCATAAGTAACAGTGTTGAGCATATACGTTTCCATTGGTAACAGTGAGTCACTTCGCCAAACAATACCCTGATATATTCGATCCTCTGGATGAATTACAATTTGCCTAAACATTTGTCGAATATCAGCAGTTATAACATAGCATGGTAATCGAAATCTGATAAGTATATCAACAACGTCCTTCTGCAGTTTTGGACCTCTGTACAGCATATCATTTAATGATTGACCACTACTCATGATGCATGACCCATCAAACACCACACGTAGTTTTGTAGTAGTACTAGATGGATTTATCACATGGTGGTGTGGTATGAACACTACTGGTTGCTGACTAGATGCTTCCACTTTGGTCATATGTTGAGCCGACAAGTAATCTGCCATGAAGTCCTTGTACTGTTGGTAGAGTATGGGATTTTTCAGTAAGCTTTTCTCTACCTTTTGTAGTCGTTGAGCTGCAAGCTGATAGGAATTGTTCTGTGGTGTTGGTTTCACTTTTAATGGTAGTCTTAGTACATATCGACAATCAATGTCCCGTTTAAATGTTTGTTTAAAATGATTTTCACATTCCAAATCTTCCTTTGACATTGTAGTTAACCGAGGAATCTCTTCTAGTTCCCAAAATCTGGTTATTAATGAATCCATACGATTAATGTTAGTTAAACAATTAACGGTTGTGTTTATTGGTTGTTGTTGACTACATTTCCCAGATACTATCCACCCGAAATCTGAATTTGTCAATGTCGGTGTACCTTTAGGACCATGTATTTTGCCATCTCTAATAATTTCCATAGCGATTTCAGCACTGATGAGTAATTCAATCTTTCCAGGTGTGTGGAACAAAGGATCTGCTAATGGCACATTTTTGAGGTGTGACCAATCATGAATGTTTAATTTTATTGTAGGTAGATCAACAGTGATGGTAGGTGTAACTAATGCAGTCAATGTAAATTGTTTATCGATAACTCTGGACCCAATGGTGAATGATGTGACTTCAGAGGTAGTTGCAGTTGCATTGGAGATCCCATCAATAATTACCTCATGTTGTGTTTTTTTAGCCCCAACCGGTTTGCTAACTTAGTCGTTATAAAATGTGATTGAGATGCAGTATCGATTAGTGCACGACATAATTCCGTTTATTTCGAATATATCGAAAACATTGTACATAGGTGTACCTCTAAGGGCACCATGATTAGCAATAACTATATCTGGTTTTTTATTTTCTTCTGGCACAACAAGTGACTGTGCATTTGTTGTTGAAGCGGTTTCATTAGTGACACGGTTTGTTCCATGGTTATGTAATAGTGTATGGTGCTTAGATCCACATATTTTACATGTTTTCTCAATTGTACATTGACTAACAAAATGTGATGGTCGTAAACAGTTTAAACACAACTTAGACTTTTTTGCCAATGTTTGTCTATCAGGTGATGTAGACTTCATAAACGTTTGACACTGATATATATTGTGTGGCTGAGCACAGATATAACATTGAGGTTTACCGCTGTGTACTGTAGCTCCATGTACGGCTGGTCGTAAAGTAGGTTTATACGGTACCTTTTGTTTACTAAGCGTTCCAGTTTTAAGTTTAAGTACGTCTAACACATGTAGTCTGGTTTCAATAAATTCACTAAGTGCATACCAGGTAGGTACTTCCATTATAGTTGACGACTCAATTTCCCAAGCACGTTTCATGTCCATAGGCAACCGCGTTGACACCAAATGTATAATTACAGCGTCCCAGTGTTCAGTTGGTAGTCCTAATATCTTTAAGGCACGCAGATGTTTATTAGTCGTATCAAGTAGACACTTCAATACATCAACTGACTCAGTTTGTACTAACGGTTGGTTAAATAAATTATACATATGACTTTGCATAATTAAACGTTTATTATTATACCTGTTTTTCAACAACATCCATGCCTCGGTATAGTTTTCACCAGTCGAGGTTAATGAAGCAATTACCTCTGCTGCTTGTCCTGACAAACTGGATTTTAAATAATGCATCTTCCTAGTATTGTCTATAGAATTATTGTTGTGTATAATTGACTCAAACTGATCACAATAACTGTACCAATCTTCTATATTCCCAGAAAATGACGGTATACTCATAGCTGGTAATTTTAAGGTATGTGATTGATCATATTGACTACATGTATTTGTGGTTTTGGCGTTTTCTGTTACCTCTATGACCTCTTGAAATATTGTTCTGAGACTTGTAAATATTAGCAATACTTCCTCCAACTCCTCAATCAGTACATCAACTTCTTCGTCTTTCACTAATATTGAGATTTGTTCGTATGCTTCATTGTATAACTTAAACGCATCTTCAAACAATTCTAATTGATTACGTGCTTGTATTTTGGACAACTTTTGAACTTCTTCCGAAGTCCATATTGCATGTTTTTTGTTAATCACCTTTTTCTTGTTTTGCAAAGTTTTCTTAAGTTTGTCCATCTTCTTCAATCGTGACTTACTTAATACGAGTTTGCACACGACGAATACGACACGATGATTAAACACGACGGACACGATACGATGATGACACACGACGAACACGATACGATGATGACACACGACGGACACGATACAATGACACACGACGGACACGATACGATGATGACACACGACGTTTAAGTTTTGTCCAAATGAATCCCGCTCGTAGGACCACTTTAATGTTTGTTCATTTTAATGAATGTAATGGATGACCGTTATTAATAAAAAAAACCATGTTACACTGGTTGTGTAATAATTAATATATTTTAGTAGTCGCATACCACCTCGTATGGACATCGAACAGAATAGAAAAAAAACAATGTGTGGACTGTATTTTAGGTTAACGATAGAAAAGAAAAAGTACAAACATAAACATAACCTAACTAACTTAGATATGTGAATTTGCCCAACATTAAGAAAATGTAATTAAAGACCTGACTGAAGTGGGCTAGTTGGCAGCAAATTATGGATCACGAAGACAACGATGAACGAGTTAACCTTAGTGGTGACAGTGATTGGAACGATGCTTGAACCACAATGGCACTGATACATTGGAACGATTGACGGTATACAGATGATGGAGCGCCCGGAGTACTCAATGGTAGAAGGCACGTTGGAACAACGTGTAGAATGTGCAGCACGAGTCGCAATATATCGAATGAAAACGTCGGTCCCTATAAGGCCGTTGTCAGGTAATTGTGCAAATAACAGAATAATCGCGTGATGACGATGGGCTTTCACGTTAGTGATCAACGCGAAGCGTTACGCGATTAAAATGGTACGTCGTCGTTTTAAAAATACGTATTCTCGATGAGAAGTCACTCGACGCAACAAAAGGCAGATAGATGCCAAGGGGCAGTCGCGTATGCGGAGAATTATGACGACTAAGTACGACACACTGGAAAACGTAATGCCACGGGGCGAATTACGTATGCGTTTGAATTAAAACGGAGAGACTACGAACCAGTCGGTACGAGAGCGATGGTAGTGTAATAAGTTGCGCGAGAGGACGACGTGTATCGATATTTTACACGAAAAAAAAACGTTATAACAAAAGAAAACGAACGAAAAAATACGGTGAGCGAACGAATGAACAACAACAAAACGCACAAAAAACAAAAGGAATTCGAAAAGGACGACGGCGATTATAGAACCTCACGAGCATGCATCGTGCTACTTGAGTGTACGGGCGAGTGGCGGTGACGTGTTATCGTGCGTACACAGTTGAATAGGCGAATTGAGATCTTGACGAATATTTTATACACTAATTGAATGACGATTGTGATGGCACTCCTCTACCTCTCTAACATATATATTGAACATATACTATAAGAATAATAAACAATGGCTAACGACCCGATATACCCGGTATACGAGAGTGCTGTTTTGATATGCTCTTACATATACATATATGTATTATATAAATGTGTAAGAAAAAATTGCAATTAACATAACAAATATAAAATATATGATATAAATGTATGACATTATTTTTGATATACTGATGACATAAATAATATATATGAATTATAGTAAACGACTTAAATTCTTCAAATTATTTAATTTTTTTTATTTAAATGCTTCGAAAATGCAAATCTCAGTTTTAAGGGTAATAATAATATTGTTATAATTGAAAACCAATGAAATTGATAGAATCTGGAATTCTGGACAGTACTTACTGGGAACTAGATTTTACGTTCCATGAAAAAAATTTTTTTTTTATAATTAAAACCTTCTATTACATAAGGAAATGTTGTCAGTGTACTAAGTAAAAAGAAATATGCCTCTAAATGTTTGAAAATTGTGAAGAGTTTTCATTTCAAAAAATACATATTAATAATAATAATATTGTTATTATTTCAACGACATATCTCGGACGTCTATTTATATTGATTATAATAAAAATTAATTGAAGTATATTAAATTGCAAACACCGAGTTTATTACAAATTTTTGATAATTTGGTAAAAGTAATCAAAAATGCAAAGGAATCCAGTAAAATCAAAAATTAGATATAACAAATAAAAAATTGAAAACTAATAATATATGTCTTGACATTTGTTTAATACCTAAAAGGTACGAGAAAAAAGAAATTAAGATCACAAATATAAAATGTATAACATAGCCAAATATTGGGACAAATGTATTTAAAAAATATTTTTGTGCATAGAGGACATAAATAAAATATATTTATATTAATGTTATACTGTAAACTAATTATATTCTGCGAAAAATTAAATTTTTTTATTTAAAAGCTTTGGAAAATGCTAATCTCAGTTTGTAACGTACGAAACTATATACGGCATTTGTTTTCCCGTGAGCCACCGCACGCGCGCCTTCGCGGCGCTGATAATTTTAATTACAGGTGACGACGATATTATACGCATAAGGCTCACTCTCTTGTCGACCGTTCGACTTTTCACTTGTCGATTTATTCGTGTGTATGTGTGTGTTTCATTCCGTCGGCTATTTCATATTTTTTTGTTTGTTTATATATATTTAGGTCTATATATATAAACATTATGATGGAGTAGAAGACCATTTCCTCCCCACGCTGCGATGTCGCTGGGCGACCGAAAGGTGGAGGTGGGTCGAAAACACAATTTCGTGTTTTCGACAAACATAATATATCTACACATATATGCGTAGTGGAGTCGGCCTGAACATCTATTTTATACTTATTTTATTATGTTTTATTTATATATATCAAAAAACTTATACAAAAAATCCACGGCGCTCCGGCCATAAGGTCTCGGCCCGTGGTTGGCGACCCTATTTGATCGTCACATAACGCTCGCGGGTCATACGTTTATTTTGCCTAAGATATCCGAGACGTTACAAGTTATAAGTGTAATTATATGTTAAGAGAATTGAAAGCGGGCATTTTCTCTCTTTGTCTTACACACATGAAACATAGCAAAATAGACGTTTCGTACTTCCAACGTACCGATCAATCTATTGGTGCGATAAGAAATTTGAAAACAGATTTGAATTCCTCGTAAATTTTACTACAAAACGACTTTCCCACTTTTTTTATTTCTTTTTTTTTAAGACCTTCAAAATGAATTATTAACAATTTTTTTTTTAATTTGTTCGGTTAATTTTTTTAAGGGTTTATGAGAAAAAAGAATGAAAAATGTAGGAAAGTCGTTTTGTAGTAAAATTCACGAGAAATTCAAATCTGTTATCAAATTTCTTATCGCACCAACAGATCGATCGGTAGGTTGGAAGTACGAAACGTCTATTTTGCTATGTTTCATGTGTGTAAGACAAAGAGAGAAAATACCCGTTTTCAATCCCCTTAATAAAAATATTTTTATTATAAAAAACCATGAATATTTTTAATTGAATTTTGAATTTTTTTCTAAACTTACTGTTAACTAGATTTTACGTTTCAAAAAAATAATTTAAAATATTAAAATTTAAACCGTTTATTACATTACAAATTGTTGTCAATGTCGAACAGTAGAAAGAAATATGACTCTAAATGTGGGAAAACTTTGAAAAGTTTCCATTACAAATAATAAATATTAATAATAATAATAGTAATAGTAGTAGTAATAATAAAAATTAAAATTAAATTAATAATAATAATAATTATTATGATTATTATTGTAATAGTAAAAATGAAAGTAATAACAATAATAATATTAAATTTTTCAATGGCATCTCAAGTAGTGTGTCTTTGTCGAAAATCGACTCTTTTAATTTGTTCCTTAAAAAGGGCTAAATATCAATTGGAAAAAAATTTAAGTATACCGCATTAAAGTTTTTAATCTTAAAATTAATGAACTTGAAAATCTATAGAGAATGAGGGGGAGTACATATAGTAATAAACGCAATACAATTAGATATGACAATAAATATGAGCTGATCCTCGATTGAATAATGTAACTTAGATGATTGGATGGTTTTTGTGGCGAAGGCGAACAGAATGGCTTTATGCGTCAATGTTGATGAGGGGCACGAATTGGCGTGTATATAAATGAACGTTGACAAAGATCAATACCAATTAATAACAAAAAGGAATCTAAATGATATACGTATAAGTATATGTATGGCGACAGAGGCCAGATACACGATAAATAGAAAAAACAAAGAGAAAAAGATGCGGCAACGGCAATGTTCTTCTTCTTTCACGTTAGTGATCAACGCGAAGCGTTACGCGTATAAAATGGAACATCGTCGTTATAAAAACACGTATTCTCGATGAGAAGTCACTCGAAGCAACAAAACGCAGATAGATGCCAAGGGTCAGTCGCGTATGCGGAGAATCATGACGACGAAGTACGACACACTGGAAAACGTAATGCCACGGGGCGATTTACGTATGCGTTTGAATTACGACGGAGAGACTAAGAACCAGACGGTACGAGAGCGATGGTCGTGTAAAAATGTGCGTGAGAGGACGACGTGTATTGATATTTTGCACGAAAAAAATAAACGTTAAAACAAAAGAAAACGAACAAATATCACGAAGGGCCAACGAACGACGACGCGTAAGAACAACATAACGCACAAAAAACAAATGTCATTCGAGACGGACGACGGCGATTATAAAACCTCACGAGCATGCAATGTGCTACATGTGTGTACAGGCATAGGCATAAACTGGTGGGGGGCGAGAGAGGTCGACTGCCCTCTGGTATAAATCAAAAGGAGCCATGCCCCCCTTGACATTTTGTGAATTAATTTTTTTTAATTTGTATTATATTTATTGCAATTATATACCTAATCTTTATTATAGCGCTATTATATATCGCTATAGTATCGAATTTCATGGAATAATTTTGTTTACTCCATGAATGAAGAGAACTGTGTTTACATCACTATTAAAGATAGATAGCACCAATGTGGATCTATAGATACACCTTGGTTTCATGGTTAATCAGTGATTAGGTAATCAACGATTAAATTTTAATCGTCAATTATTATCATGGGTGTTATACAGTGGTCGTGTTATGTGTGATTAGTTAATCAACATAATTTGATGTATTTTACAATATTTTCATTACTTTTTGTGTATAGTTGGTACTAATTTATGTGAATTTTGTATTATCATTAGTCTTATCAGTTATTATTTCACAATTGATATTTCTGTTTGAAAGTTTCCATTTTCCGTTCGATTATTGTCTGTTTTATTATGTATAATTATTATGACTTTAAAAATGCAATTATCAAAAAAACGTACAGTCAACTTTATTTACGGCATTTGAAGTAGATATATTAATTTTTAAGTTAAAAAGTACAAGGGTATTGTTGAATGTTTAAAAACGGATACTGTCAATGGCAATGGCAGTGGCGTACTTTCAATTTTTCTCTTGGAATGGTGTGATTGAAATTTCATCCCCATAATATTTTGAATTCAATTTATATTATTGAAATAAATTAAATAAAATATATCAGATTTATATACTTGTCGAAAAATTTGAATTGGTTATAAAAAGAAATTGTGACTTATCGATTTTTAAGAGATTTCGTTATAATACAGTCTACAGTTACATATTTGGTGAAAATTTCAGATTTTTATGACCATAACTCGGTAGTTTTAAAATTACGCAGAAAAAACGATAATCGATTTTGACTAAATTGCGTTTTTACCGTTTTTATGTAATTTTTCGGTAGTGTTTCTGAGGCTATAAAAAAGTATGGAGAAAATCGAAAAATCGAAAAGATGCAATTTACTACCGGAAAATAGTACTACACATAAAGATCGGAACACTCCTTCTGGTAGAATTTTTGGGTACAGATATAAAAAAAAACACATCATTGTTACAACAATATAATTTTTAACCTTTTTTTTCTTTGGTCCTGGGGGAAGGTTTGAACCCGAATCCACTCCCATCCGTAAATACGCCACTCAATGCAAAGTAAGGATATAATTTACCATTTCTCTTTCAATTTGTGGGTATATAATTAATTTGTTGTATAACGCAATTATAAAATACTTGCATAGAATGAAAAAAGATGTTTGGGTCAATATAGAAAACGAATTTAATAGTCAAGTAATAGAAAACGCTCGCACAGCTATTATTTTGAAATTAATATAGGTATTATAACGAAATCCGAATGTAAATTAACATAGGAATAAAATAACGTGATGCCTACGTGAATACGAGTATACTATGAAACGTGATATCACACAAATATATTTTGTGGTAATAGCATAAAAATTTGTTTAACCGACCTCCGTTCGTCGGTTAAGTTGACGGACCTTTAATCAATGATTAAGCAGTTAACAGACACTGTACAACGCTCCTTTTCGCCTAATCATTTATTAAGACTTAATCGTAGTTTAAACGAGCATTGAACAACTGGGCTTATTTCTCATATTGATGGTGCTATCCCCTTACTTTATATACTTCACTAGTTCACTAAATTGAATAACGAAGTTAAATATTATATATATATAGTAATATAGTATGTATATACTATGCTATATAAATATACATAATTCATGTAATATAGTTTGCCCCCCCCCCCATAAAAACTGTCCAAGTTACGCCCATGTGTACGGGCGAGTGGCAGTGACGTGTTATCGTGCGTACGCAGTCGGATAGACGAATGGAGAACTTGACGAATATTATACACACCGATTGTGATAGCACTCTGTATATATACTGAACTTATACTAGAAGAATAATTAACAACGGCCAACGACTCGATATACTCGATATACGAGAGTGCTGTTTCGATATACTCGTATATATAAATATGTATATATATATATATATGTATTATATAAATGCGTGAGAAATAAATGCAATTAAAATAACAAATATAAAATGTATGACATTTTTTTTTACATATTGACGACATAAATAAAATATATGTATATTGATACTATTCTACCAAACTACTTAAATCCTTCAAATTATTTAAATTTTTTATTTAAATGCTTCGGAAAATACAAATCTTAGTTTCAAGTGTAATAATATGTTAATAATAATTTTGTTATAATTAAATCCCTATGATATTGATAGAATCATGAATTCTGGACAATACTTACTGGGAACTAGATTTTACGTTCCATAGAAAGAAAAAAAAAATTAAAATCTTCTATTACATAACGAAATGATTTCAGCGTAGATAAGTAAAAAAAAAATATGACTCTAAATGTGCGAACACTGTGAAGAGTTTTCATCTCAAAAAATATATATTAATAATAATATTGTTATTATTTCAACGTTATATCTCAGACGTCTATATTCCATATAATAAAAATTAATTGAAGTATATTAAATTCCAAACACTGAGTTTATAACAAAGTGTTGATAATTTGGTAAAAGTAATCAAAATGCAAAGGAATCCAGTAAAAATAAAAAATTAGATTATAACAAATAAAAAAATTGAAAAATTAATAATGTAAGTCTTGACATTTGTTTAATACATAATAAGGTAAGAAAAAAAGAAATTAACATCATAAATATAAAATGTATAACATAGACAACTATTGGGACAAATGTACTTAAAAATATTTTTGTGCATAAAGGACATAAATAAAATATATATTTATATTAATGTTATACTATAACTATACTATATAGTAAACTAATTAAATTCTGTAAAAATTTAATTTTTATTTAAAGTCTTTGGAAAATGTTAATCTCAGTTATAAGTGTAATTATATGTTAATAAAAATTGTTATTATTAAAATCATAAATATTTTAATAGAATTTAGAATTTCTAACAAAACTTACTGTTAACTAGATTTTACGTTCCAAAAACATAATTTAAAATACTAAAATTAAAACCTTTTATTACATTACAAATTGTTGTCAATGTCGAACAGTAGAAAGAAATATGACTCTAAATGTGGGCAAATTGTGAAAAGTTTCCATTACAAATAATACATATTAATAATAATAATAGTAGTAGTAGTAGTAATAGTAATAGTAATAGTAATAATAATAGTAATAGTAATATTAATAATAAAAATTAAAATTAAAACAATAATAATGATAATAATTATAATTATTATTGTAATAGTAAAAATGAAAGTAATAACAATAATATTAAATTTTTCAATGGCTTCTCGGGTAATGTATCTTTGCCGAAAATCCATTATTTTATTTTGATCATTAAAAAGGGCTAAATATCAAATGGAATAAAATGTAAGTATACTGCATTAAAGTTTGTAAGCTTAACATAAATTGACTAAAAAAATCTATAGAGAATGAGGGAGAATACATATTGTAATCCAGGCAATATCCCAACAATGAAACTTAAATAAATAATACAATTAGGTATGACAGTAAATATGAGCTGGTCCTCGATTGAATAATGTAACCCAGATGACTGGATGGTTGATGTGGCGAAGGCAAAAACAATGGCACTAATGCGTTGATGGCGAACAGAATGGCTATTATGCGTCGATAGCGATGATGGGTACGAATTGACGTGTATATAAATGAACGTTGACGGAAACCAATACCAATTAATAACAAAAAGGAACCTAAATGATATACGTATAGGTATATGTATGGCGACGGAGGCCAGATACACGATAAATAGAAAAAACAAAGAGAAAAAGATGCGGCAACGGCAATGTTCTTCTTCTTTTATATTGATTAAAAAATAAAATAAAACTCGAGAACGTGGCGGCGTGCGACGACACACCAAGACAGCGAAACGTAGCAGCAATGAATATTTAATAAAATCGTTTTATAATAATATTATCTATAATAAAGATATATATACTGTTGGCACCGGAATCGACTTAATGCGTAGGTTGAGTGGGGTAACCGCGTGCAAGGATTGTCGGATATCAAAGGTTAACGTGAATACGTGATGGATGGCGACTAAATAATGGACTGTATTGTTTTGGATAATACACTGGTAACAACGTTTAAGAAAGATCTGAATAACAAATATTTTTAACAAAAAACATAAATTATTGTAAATAAATATTGATAAAAATGCAAGTACTTAACGGCTATGTTAGTAAAAAAAAAAAAATGAGCATAATTACGTATATGAGTTATACATCATTAAGAAGACGTAATGAATGAACTGAGTGAAGTGGCCTAGTTGACAGCAAATTATGGATCACAAAGACAACGATGAACGAGTTAACCTTAGTGGTGACAGTGATTGGAACGATGCTTGAACCACAATGGCACTGATACATTGGAACGATTGACGGTATACAGATGATGGAGCGCCCGGAGTACTCAATGGTAGAAGGCACGTTGGAACAACGTGTAGAATGTGCAGCACGAGTCGCAATATATCGAATGAAAACGTCGGTCCCTATAAGGCCGTTGTCAGGTAATTGTGCAAATAACAGAATAATCGCGTGATGACGATGGGCTTTCACGTTAGTGATCAACGCGAAGCGTTACGCGATTAAAATGGTACGTCGTCGTTTTAAAAATACGTATTCTCGATGAGAAGTCACTCGACGCAACAAAAGGCAGATAGATGCCAAGGGGCAGTCGCGTATGCGGAGAATTATGACGACTAAGTACGACACACTGGAAAACGTAATGCCACGGGGCGAATTACGTATGCGTTTGAATTAAAACGGAGAGACTACGAACCAGTCGGTACGAGAGCGATGGTAGTGTAATAAGTTGCGCGAGAGGACGACGTGTATCGATATTTTACACGAAAAAAAAACGTTATAACAAAAGAAAACGAACGAAAAAATACGGTGAGCGAACGAATGAACAACAACAAAACGCACAAAAAACAAAAGGAATTCGAAAAGGACGACGGCGATTATAGAACCTCACGAGCATGCATCGTGCTACTTGAGTGTACGGGCGAGTGGCGGTGACGTGTTATCGTGCGTACACAGTTGAATAGGCGAATTGTGATCTTGACGAATATTTTATACACTAATTGAATGACGATTGTGATGGCACTCCTCTACCTCTCTAACATATATATTGAACATATACTATAAGAATAATAAACAATGGCTAACGACCCGATATACCCGGTATACGAGAGTGCTGTTTTGATATGCTCTTACATATACATATATGTATTATATAAATGTGTAAGAAAAATTGCAATTAACATAACAAATATAAAATATATGATATAAATGTATGACATTATTTTTGATATACTGATGATATAAATAATATATATGAATTATAGTAAACGACTTAAATTCTTCAAATTATTTAATTTTTTTTATTTAAATGCTTCGAAAATGCAAATCTCAGTTTTAAGTGTAATAATAATATTGTTATAATTGAAAACCAATGAAATTGATAGAATCTGGAATTCTGGACAGTACTTACTGGGAACTAGATTTTACGTTCCATGAAAAAAATTTTTTTTTTATAATTAAAACCTTCTATTACATAAGGAAATGTTGTCAATGTACTAAGTAAAAAGAAATATGCCTCTAAATGTTTGAAAATTGTGAAGAGTTTTCATTTCAAAAAATACATATTAATAATAATAATATTGTTATTATTTCAACGACATATCTCGGACGTCTATTTATATTGATTATAATAAAAATTAATTGAAGTATATTAAATTGCAAACACCGAGTTTATTACAAATTTTTGATAATTTGGTAAAAGTAATCAAAAATGCAAAGGAATCCAGTAAAAATCAATAAATTAGATATAACAAATAAAAAAAATTGAAAAACTAATAATATATGTCTTGACATTTGTTTAATACCTAAAAAGGTACGAGAAAAAAAGAAATTAAGATCACAAATATAAAATGTATAACATAGCCAAATATTGGGACAAATGTATTTAAAAAATATTTTTGTGCATAGAGGACATAAATAAAATATATTTATATTAATGTTATACTGTAAACTAATTATATTCTGCGAAAAATTAAATTTTTTTATTTAAAAGCTTTGGAAAATGCTAATCTCAGTTTGTAACGTACGAAACTATATACGGCATTTGTTTTCCCGTGAGCCACCGCACGCGCGCCTTCGCGGCGCTGATAATTTTAATTACAGGTGACGACGATATTATACGCATAAGGCTCACTCTCTTGTCGACCGTTCGACTTTTCACTTGTCGATTTATTCGTGTGTATGTGTGTGTTTCATTCCGTCGGCTATTTCATATTTTTTTGTTTGTTTATATATATTTAGGTCTATATATATAAACATTATGATGGAGTCTGTTGCGCCGAAACGACTCTTACGAGTATGGGAGTTTGTCGCTTCGACTCGTGTTTGGGGACCGAATAAAGAAAGAGTTAAGTTTACAATTTTGAAATACGAAACGCGTATAATGAAATAAAAAAGAGGAAATAATCCGTACAAATTAATATAAGTCAATATGGGCGCCCAAATAAATAATGATTACAGTGTCATATAACAAATAATCACATGGACCACATGTGTAAACTAATTATATCCTGTGAAAAATTAAATTTTTATTTAAAGTCTTTGGAAAATGATAATCTCAGTTATAAGTGTAATTATATATTAATAAAAATATTGTTATTATTAAAAGCCATAAATATTTTTAATAAAATTTGGAATTTCTGACAAAACTTACTGTTAACTAGATTTTACGTTCCAAAAAAATAATTTAAAAAATTAAAATTAAAACCTATTATTACTTTACAAATTGTTATGAATGTGTTAAAGCTTTCATGTGTTAATGCTTTCAGGGCAGTATAGTTACAACCACGGAGCAGTAACAATGTCTCTGAGGATGAACTTTTAAACAAGTTCGAAACGTCAGCCACAAACCGATGACATCGATAAGTCCGAAAATTTCTTAAAGAATTACAAATTGTTTTCAATGTCGAATAGTAGAAAGAAGTATGACATTAAATGTGCAAGAACTGTGAAAACTTTCCATTACAAATAATAAATAATAATAATAATTTATATATTATAATATAATAATATAATAATAATAATAATAATAATAATAATAATAATAATAATAATAATAATATAATATATATATTATAATATAATAATAATTATTATTATTATATATATTATTATTATTATTTATATTAATATTTATTATTTGTAATGGAAACTTTTCACAGTTTTTGCACATTTAATGTCATATTTCTTTCTACTATTCGACGTTGACAACAATTTGTAATTCTTTTAGAAATTTTCGGACTTATCCATGTCATCGGTTTGTGGCTGACGTTTCGAACTTGTTTCAAAGTTCATCTTCAGAGACATTGTTACTATTGTTACCATGTAGATTCACTTAGATCCTTCTATATTTGCCAAAATATGATAATGCATTATATTTTATGCATAAATGCAGTTTATTTCGTAATGTTGATAATTCGGAATAATGGAAATCAAATATAATTCTCGATTTTAGTTTATTTTAAATTTGTCGGAAAGTAATGCAGTTAACATTACATAAATATATACACATATATTCTATGACATAAATACCTACTAAGACAAATGTACCTAGATATTATTATTCTTTTTTGGTAAATTGAGAATATAAACCAAATATATTTGTATTTATTTTATTATGGTAAACTAATTAATTTATAAAAATAATTTAATTTTTAATTTTAAATTTTCGGAATATGCAAATCTTAGTTTTAATTGTAATTAAGAATATTATTATAATTCAATTTTTTTTCATTGTATTTTTTAACGATATTTAATCGTTGATTGTAATTTGTTATCGAACATGGAGCATAGTGATATAATTGGCAAATTCGAATTCAAAATTATATTATATAATTATTATATTATTATATATGATAATAAAATATTTGTTTTGATTAAAACCTTAGATATGTTTAATAGAATTTGGAATTCTGGAAAAACTTATTTGTATCTAGAATATAAGTACCATAGAAAAAATTAAAATACGGTAAATTACAATCTTTGAATATAAATTAGGACATTATATAGAAATATTGCTATACATTTTGGGAATACTGTGATGAATCTGCATCATAAATAATACAATAATCATAATAATAATACTAATATTATTTCTATGTATTTTCACTTACTGTCTCCTATATTTATATACCATAAAAATTAATGGAAATATATAAAATTCTAACCAGATCTTTTATAACAAAGTGTTGATAATATGGAAAAATAAAATGAGAATGTAAAAGAATGCAAGTAACATCACAAATATTTTATTATAATTATATATAACTATTGAAACATATGTAACCAAGAATTTTTTGAAGTATATCATAATTTTTGTTTCTTTTATATTTAAATTTATTATTATATGAACGAACAACTAAAAACATTTATTTGACATTTAATATCGAGGGCACAAACATTTAGATTTTTATTTATTTAACTATTGAAAAGTATTTAAATTTATATTTTGAGTCGCTTAATATTTTTAAATTATCATTATATTAGTTTTGTTATGTTGCATTAAGTTCAATGTAAATTTAGCATTACAGGAAAATAATAATTAATAAATTTTCAAGTTTAAAGAAAATATAATTATAACACATAAATATAATAATTTTTCTTTTCTTCGTGCAAAATATAAATATATCTCAAAACAGTGTTATAAAAATTTTATTAAATCTACAGAAGCTACTTTCTACAATAATCCATCAAAGTTTTAGAAATTTGTTAAGAAATAGATCCGGTCAATTAATATTGAAATCGGTTAAACTAAACGGAATAGCCTGTGAAAGTCGTGACGAAGTGGTTGAATTATTTTCGCAATATTTTAATTCAGCATATTCTAACTCCAGTAAATATTATAATCCTTCAACAAATCCGTCTCTAAGGTTGATCTCCCCAGTAATTGTCACTCTAGTGTATTACAAGTTGAAAATGGGTTATCTAAACTAAATGGTGTTAAGTCAGTTGGTCCTGACGGGTTTTCTGGTGACTTTTTATACACTATTCGATCTTCTTTATATTTTCCATTATGGCTTTTGTTTTGTAAGTCTTTTGATTCTGGTGTTTACCCTGAAGTACTTAAGCTTAGTTCTATTTCACCTGTTTTTAAGTCTGGTGATATTTCTGATGTCAGTTATTATCGACCTATAACTATCCTTAGCCATATTGGAAAAATCTTTGATTCTTTAGTTTTAAAATGTTTACAACCATCCGTTGATTTCGTCCTGGCCGGTCAGTGACTTCTTATAACCTTGTATTTGTAAATCATGTGTTTGATGCTTTTGCTAATGGTAATCAAGTTGATGTCATCTATAATGACTTTAAGAAAGCGTATGATAGGGTGAACAATTCTGTGTTGGTAAAAGTTCTCATTAGCTGTGGATTTGGTGAAATCTTATTATCTTGATTCAGCTCCTATTTAAATAAAAGTACACAATATGTGAAGGTGTTTGAAATTAAGTCGAAAGGTCTCAACGTACCATCCGGCGTTCCTCAGGGAGGTTATCTCTCCCCATTACTCTTTGCACTATTTATTGATAGTGTAAAAAGTGCAATTCATAACTGTCATTTTCTCTTGTTTGCTGATGATCAAAAATTATTTATGGAAATTCGTTCAGAGAATGAATGTCGTTTGTTGCAAGATGATTTAAACTCTTTGGCCATGTGGGCCAATTGTATTAGTCTTGAATTTAATATCAATAAATGTCACTCAATGTCATTCTATAGAAAACTTGTTCCTTTTAAGTTCAATTACACATTATGTCATACTACACTTATCTCTGAAGGGAACCTTATCAAAGACCTTTGGCTATCATTTGATCGTGAATTAAACTTTAAGTCACATAATGAATCATCATGTTGTGAAGCTCTTAAAACGCTTGGTTTTGTGAAGCGAGTTTGTAAGGATTTTAAATTGATGGCTCCTTTAAAAGTTTTATACTGCGGGCTAGTTAGGTCTACTTTGGAATATGCTGTTGTAATTTGGGACCCACTTACTGCAAGTAATAGATATCAAATTGAAAGAGCCCAACGCAAATTTTTGTACTTTGCTGCTAATGTATTGAGAATTGATCATTGTCCTCACAACTATGAACCTGTATTGAAGAGATTAGATCTATAGTCTTTGGCTGATAGACGCGTTATTTGTAATCAAATGTTTCTATGAAAGCTTCTTGAAGGATTTATTGACTGTCCTGTAATACTTAGCCAAATTAATTTAAAAACTCCTTGTGTTCGTTCTCTTTCAATGTATTCTTTCTTTTACCAGTTTGCACCACTAATTACTCCTGTAACCGTCCGATTTACAGGATGATACGTATTGCCAACGAGGATCCATCATTGTTATGTAATTAACATAGTTTTCTTCATTTATATATTTATATAATTAGTATTAACTTAAATTTGTATATTATTCTAATATGTACTGTGTATATTATGCTATCTGTACTATGGGCTGCGGCCTGTTCTGAATAAATAAATAATATGTCTAGTGTAAAATGTATTGATTTTATTTCAATTCAATTAAATTACCACAATAGACTATCATTCGAATCATTTATTTTATTTTTGAATTTCGAGCATATAAAATTTTATATAATAATAGTACTAATAATATTTCTATGTACTTCAGTGGCGGTTTTTAGGGGGAGGGCGATGTGGGCGATCGCCCCTCCCCTGGACGTTACTTTTACACATAATACGTATGTATACAAATAATTATTTGATTTTTTTTCTTTATCAATGGCGTAGCCAGAGGGAGTTTTAAGGGTTAAAACCCCCTTTGCTTTTCTTTATATTGCAATAATAATAGCTAGTAATATTTTAATGAGCACAGTTCTATGCTATTGGATGTCAGGTCTTGAAATATTTTTTTTTGCTTCCGGTCAAAAATTTTAATTCTGAAATTAATAATTTTTATGTCATGTACGTTACAAAATAGAACTATCTGATGTATAATTGTACAGTTTTATCGTCTTCGCATATCGAATACTAATAGCGAATAGAGGTAGAATAAAAACAAAAATAACTCCCTGCTCTTATTATTATAATTACTGCCCGCATGACGCAACTCCTGGCACATCGTTTACTGTATACTTTTAGGCCTATAGCCCACTAGGCAGCCTGGCTGTAGCAGCCAAAATATTGAGCAGCCAGTTATAAGCAGCCAGTCGACTGTTGTCGAGTCGTCAATCGTTTAATCAATCGTCAAGCCGGTTGGCTGCCGTGCAATCGTGCACGTTCTAATGGCTGCCGCAGCCAGAAATTCTTGGCTGCCTGGTGAGCGGTCACCAATAAGCCGCCATATGCCGAAGTGGCTGCCGCAGCCTGGCTGCGGCAGCCAGGTTGCCTAGTGGGCTATAGGCCTAACACGTTGAAACGGGCGCGATACGATTGCGCGTTTTATCTTTTTGGGTATACGATTGTGCGCGGTAGCATAATAACAAAGAACATGATTTTGACCCGTCAAAGACGTACGATTGCGTGCGAAATGGGAAGCGACGTTACCAAGTTTATTATTATAAATATTATAACAATGTTTTAATTTTTAAATGGTAAATTTATAATGAGAAAAAATCGTTATATATATATATATAAATAAAATAAAATAAAAAAGTGGATAAAAAAAATTTTCTTTACAAGAAAATGAATTAAAATATAAAATGTAAAATGTTAAAATATAATTAAATTTTCAATTCCCGATACCCGACATGTACATTGTACATCATGCACGACTATAGTATATTCGTACCTATATGAGAATTTTCAAAAAAGATAATTCTGATTCAATATAAAAGTTTACTATAAGCAAAGCCGCGGGGATGACAACATTACATAGAAATACAAATTATGAATCGCGCGCAATCGTACATCTAAAAAGGTACCACCGATAATCGCACTCCGCCGGTTGAAACCATAGACTAATATTATATTAATAGACGGAGCATTTGGGTGGGGTGCAGGTGGATAGTTTCATTTGACTATGGTTTGATTCTCAAGTTAAGGTAGAAATTTCAGTGTTTTTTTTTTTTTTTTAAATGTGATTTTTCTCATTTAACTAGCTATATATAGTTGCGATTCGACCACTGAACAGTACAGACGTTTATATCATTTTTCTTAATTAGGTCTTCATATCGCAAAATTTAATTAGTGTCTATAATTCTATACATATATATTATGTTGTCCTCGTCGGACGGCGACAGCAATAAACCACCAGATCGAAAAAAATCAAGTCATAAAACTTCCTGTTTCTAGTCGACAGTCTAAGGATAGCGAATGGTCCGTTTTTTCTTCTAAACGTGGTAAGTCCAAAAGCACCTCTAGTCCTGTTTCACCTACTCTGAAATCAATAATCGACAATACGCCAAGGCTAAACTTGCCCATAGATAATTCATAATATAATATTCAAAATAGTTCTCAAAACGTTGCTACTAATGACGTCATTATGAGTCGATAAATTCTATTATCAATCAAAAAGATAAACCAAAATCCAGGTCACCTGTTGATTCTAATAACGACAATATTACCGTTAATTCAAATGTGATATCGGAGAATAATTCACCGAACGAAAATTCTATTAATGACCCAAATATACTGTCATTTCCTAACTCGTACTTAGGACCTATTTATATAATAATCGATTCAACCAACAATACTTTGAATCCAGGCAAACTACAGCCAATAAAAATCTGTAAACTTTTACACAATTTAGTAAAAGGTATAACGGAAATAAAATCAATCGGATCCAGAGTTCGTCTAACATTCGACAACATAATTAATAATAATGCTTGCCTCTCCTCCGGCTTATTATCGGATTTCAATTTAAAAGCTTCAATCTCGGCCTCTTTAGTCTACAGTTTTGGAGTTCTCTCTCTCCGTCCAAACTAGTGGAGCTAAAATTTTTATCTCCGACTCTACCAACTCGTCTCACTGTATTCAAAGTCTTCATGTCAGTATCACCGAGCATTCAATCCCCCGTGCAATGTTAAACTGTCTTAGATTCTGTCGCAGTAGACCCCGGTGTAGTCATTGCGTCGATTCCACTCACAATGTGCTAACGTGTCCAACCGCTGATGCCACTGTTCCTTGTTGTTTATATTGCAAGGGTGAGTATCTCTCAACCATTCGCGATTGTCCCGAATGGAACAAATAGAAAAAGATTAAAAAATTTATGGCGGTAGAAAAAGTTTCTTACTCTGACGCTATGTTTATGTTTAAAAATAATATTGTTAGGAAAGTTCAAAGTTTCTCTCAAATTACATCTAATAATTTTCCCCACGTATCTCTTCCTACTCAGCCTAATAATTTTAACTCACAGGTCAATAATATTCTTCATTTTAATCTCTCTTCTTTTCCTTCTTTGCCCAGCGAAAATGTAAGTAGTTCATTTAATCGTAAAAAAATTACCACAAAAAAAGGCAACAATGTTTTCCAATGTTTTATCTGTTCCTGCAAATCAGTTGGAACAGCTCTAATCAATAATGTCTCACAACAATATTAGTACGGATTCTTTTTTTAACATACTCCAATGGAACACCAGAAGCCTTATCACGCGTCTCTTGGACATTCCTAACAATTTATTCGATTACAAGATATCTGTGGCTCTAATTTCTGAGTCATGGCTTCGTCCTAATAGTAAAGTTAACATTCCTAACTACAGCATTATCCGATCCGACAGACCCGATGGATGTGGTGGTGCAGCCATTACCATACATAAATCCATTATGTTCCATGCAATCAATATTGTTAGCACAACACGCCTCACGAAGGGGTAATATTTCTAACGTTGGTGTTGTACCGCCGAAAATAATAGAACGACCGAAGAAGAAAATCAATCTACGTGGATAGGAGTGAATACGGACACAATAAAAAACATAGCATATGACTTGATAATTACTGAAGAGAGTGGACTGTATTATACATTAAATTAACTATTATTATCACATATACAAAGAATCAATGGGACGGGGGGGAGCTTAAATACTAACAAAACAAATATTTTTAAGACAGAATATACATATAAATTATGATATCGTATGTGACATATACATATAACAGGAGAGACAAATAAACATAAACATATATATATTGTAGTTGAGTACGACCTGATTGTACCGGAGACGGGAGGTTCGACGAGTGGCGACAAAAGACACAATTGACTGATAGACTGACCGGCACGCAGGTGCTCACGTACGATGATGATGGTAGTACAGGTAATACTGGACGGTGGCCACGAAGGGGCTCACAGCGGCTGTACAACGCACGAGGGGCGTTGGGACGAACGAGAAACCAAGACAGTCGCACGCTGGGCGACGATGGACGGTACGCGGCTTGCACGAAGGGCGGCGGTACACGGCGTAACAATACGCGGACGTCGGCGGCAGCGACGCAATATACGTATAGCGCACGAGGGGCGCTAACGAATGTACAAACCAGTCGCACACTGGACGACGATGGACGGTACGCGGCTCGCACGAACGGCGGCGGTACACGGCGTAACAATACGCGGACGTCGGCGGCAGCGACGCAATATACGTATAGCGCACGAGGGGCGCTAACGAATGTACAAACCAGTCGCACACTGGACGACGATGGACGGTACGCGGCTCGCACGAAGGGCGGCGGTACACGGCGTAACAATACGCGGACGTCGGCGGTAACGACGCAATATACGTATAGCGCACGAGGGGCGCTAACGAACGGAACAGACCGTCGCACGCTGGGCGACGATGGACGGTACGCGGCTCGCTCGAAGGGCGACGGTACACGACTCGAGAATACGCGGACACTACTAGAAAATGTAGTGTCGTTCCGCGGTGTACACAAGCGACACCATAATGTTTTCACACACGATCACGAGGCGCACGAAAAAGCGACGATTCGAACCGCATCCGTGTGCGTTATTATCACGCGATCGTAATCACGGGCACGGACGCAGTGTAACCACGAGGCGGCGCGTGGTATTATCCGTCATTTGTGATATCGGTACCCAACAAATATTAATCATAATTTGCTACAAACTCTTAACCTAAATAAAATAAACTTGACTGGAATTGAGATTTTCGTCAATTCCAATAATAAACTAGACTTACGGTCCTGCTATATTCCACCAAATTCTAATATATCTCAGGATCTTGTCGATAATATGTTTAATAAACTATCTAATAAAAGCATCTTCGGTGGTGATTTAAACGGACACCATCCCGGTTAGGGCTCTAATAGAATTGATCACCAAAGTAACTTAATGCACTCAGTTGTTTCAGCACGTGGCTTATGTGTGCTCAATAATGGTTCACCTACTCGACTAAATCGGCCCCCATTTCCAGATATTATTGTCGATATCACAATCACTTCCCCCAACATTCCGCTTATTTCCAATTGGGTGGTTACTGATTGCCCTTATGGTAGTGATCACTATTCAATTATTATTTCAATGCCATGCTCACCAATACCCCTCCTATTCTCTCGCCTATGTCTTCATTACCTTCTTATAAATTCAACTTCAATAGAGCAGACTGGATTTCATATTTCTCTTTAGTCACGTCCCTCCTGCCTACTTTTTTCCCAGGCAATCCTCTGGAGACCTACCAATTGTTTACTAACACCGTTCTTCAAGCTGCATCCTTAAGTATCCCCAAATCGGTAGCTAATCGGTAGCTCTCTTCTGTCTTTCCTAGTCCGGTGGAATGATGAATGCTCCCAAGCAGTTAAATCTAGGTTTAATGCTTTCCGTGTCTTTAGATGTTCACGATCTACGTCTGATTTTCTTCAATATAAAAATCAATGTACTATAATGCGCAGCATTCTTAAGCGCAACAAATGCGATACATGGCACAAATTTACCGGTAATTTGCATCCAATTAATATGTTTTGGAACACAGCCGAAAAGTTTCGTCGATGTATTTTTCCTGCTCCTCAGGCCAATAATGAAGACTGATTTCCTGAATTTTCTTCTAAAGTTGCCCCCCTTATGTTCCTAATGTCAATGATGTCATTAAGTTTGAGCCAAATAACCTCGATCTAACTGTTAATTCTCAATCGTTCGCCGATCCTTTCACATTATCGAAATTATCCAATGCTATCACTTCCAGACGTTCTCCTACCTCAGGATTAGACCTAATTTCTCCATTACTAATGAAATATCTTTTCACTTGTGGGAAAGAAGCCTTTCTTAATATTTTGAATGCAGTATTTGATAGTTCCGCGATTCCCTTGACTTGGCGCCAATTCAAATTGATCCCTATCCCCAAGACTAATTTCTCCCCGGTAGCGTATAGACCTAGAGTCTTTTCATCTTTTTTTTTGCAAGATCTCAGAACACATTATTAAGACTCGGCTTTATTGGTGGTTTGAGCATCACTCTATTATGCATAAGAAACTTTATAGTTTTAGGAAAGGCCTTGGTACAATTGAATGTTTATCTCACTTAGACGGTTCTATATATAATGCTTTTAATTGTAAAGGTTTCCTCGTAGCTATATTCATAGACATCCATAGTGCCTATTACTCGGTCCATATTCCTACCCTTTTATCTATTCTTTCATTTCATAATCTACCACATAAACTTATTAATTTCATATCATCACTTCTATCCAAACGTGAACTTATCTTCTGCACTCCTTCCGGTTCATAGTTAACACGAACTACTTATATGGGCCTCCCTCAAGGTAGTAGTTTAAGTCCTCTCTTATTTAATATTTATATTGCATTTGATTCCCGCGCGTTGGAGGAGGCCAATAAAATAGTTGTATTTCGATCTCATAAAAATATTAATTTTGCAACTGACCTACTAAATCACTCCCTAAATATATTAAACTACTCTTTAAATTCTATACACCTTTCCGTTTCCTCTACTAAATCCAAAGTAGTGGTTTTTACAAGAAAAAGACGTTACGGAACACCATCATTGTTTTTAGTTAGTGTTCAATTTCCAGGCGTTCCCAAAGCCAAATATTTAGGTCTCATCCTTGACTGTGACCTTCGATGGAAATCTCACATTCTTTATATTACCTCATTCTTTTCGAAATGGTCCAATCTTCTGAGATCCCTTGCTAATAGCTGGTGGGGTTTTCATCCAGCTTCAATTTTACAAATTTATAAAGCTATTATTCGATCCAAAATCGAATATGGTTGTTTCCTACCTGGCTCCGCTTTCCCCTTTTATCTCAGAAAACTTAACTCTCTACAGGCTACGTGTCTCCGCACAGCCCTTAGCGCACTAAGATCCGCCCCTATTCATGCTTTAAACACGGAAGCAGGTTGCCCCCTCTTCATATCAGGTTCCGCTGGTTAGCCGGTAAGTTCTTATTGAAGTCGGCATCTTCTTCATTCTCAGACATTATCAAAATTTTCCGATCCGTCAACTCCAATTGGCGATTCATTCGTCGGTTTACTCCTCTACTTGCTTCTCTAATTCAATCCATCAGTCGTATTCTTGAATATGTTGAAGTTAGTGACAAACTTCCACTGTACAATACACCTTATTCAGCTCTAATTTTTACTCCTTATATATCCATTTACCCTAATTTTCTCTCCTTTGAGCCCAACACGTTACGCTCTTTTCCCCCTCACATTGTCAACAAATTATTTCGGCAATATACTCGTATTATCGATAATCATCCATACTGTACATTAGTCTATACGGACGGTTCTGTTTCAAGCACGTCAGCCGGTTATGCTTTCCACATACCTATATCCATATCATACCATATCCATGTACAATCAACGGGCAACTTACCTACAGTAATCTCATCTTTCACCGCGGAATGTTTTGCCATTCTAGAGGCCATCAAATGCATTAGTCTCTCCCGTCTGGTCTATTTAATTTTATGTCATGTCTCCAGCCTTAAGTAGTAATCCATTTCTGTCTAAATGTTCTTCCATAATCTTACGAATCCGAACACTTTTATGGTCTCTTAATTCTTCCAATCATATCATTGATCTCTTATGGGTTCCGGGTCATGTAGGCATCCAAGGTAACGAGCATGCAGATTTTTTGGCTAACTCAACCAAAAATCTTATTTTTATGGGCTCCACAACTTGCCCTTTCACCGATCTGATTCCAACCATACGTAAAGCTACCTTTAACCTATAGAATTCCAAGTAGTCTATTCTCCCTGTTTCCTACGCTGGTAAATACAGACAATTGGTACCATCCGCTTCACATAGAGCCTGGGTTATTGATTTACAACTAAGTAAACATATAATCACTAAATATTCCAGACTATGACTGAGTCAAGACCGGCAGGAAGGGGAGTTTAGGGGGTCGTGAAGACCCCCCACTCATTGTAACACATTTTTCGGCAGTCAGCATAATTACAATAAAAATAAAAATTAAAACGTTTTTTGGTGGTGTCCGGGATCACGTAATATCGCTTTACGCTCCCGGCCCGTACAAATAGTGTATTTCATGCAACACCCGTGTACACGCATGTATTAATTTGACACAGTATTATACATTATTAGTTGGCAACGTTGCACTCATTTTCATACGTATTTGTATGGTCTTGTAGTAATACCATGCGCAATCGTACGATCGTAGGCAATCGTACGGCCAAAAGGTCGAACGTAGGCAACCATACACCACCGTTCGACACAGTCTACCCTTAAAAATAATTTTGTATAGATAACAAGTAAAAACGTACGGATACAAAAACGAATTAGTGAAAATCCTTTAAATTGTGATTGAATTTTAGTAAATATTTAACGACGTGCTTTTCGAGTAAAGTGAGACATTTTTTTTTTATAAATCGTTATTATTGAGTACAAGTCGTCAATTTCATTGAACACGACCTCCTCACAAATATTACATAGCGCCGATCCTAAACTGAGTTATAATAAGCTACCTAAACATGCATTTAAAATGGGGCTTAACGATAGTCCAGCCTACATTCTGTATAATTGTCTTAGCGATACCTGCGATTTTGATCACCTTCTTTTTCACTGTCCTGCTATGATAAATGAAAGGGAAGCTTTACGGGCTATTTGCGCATCCTTTCATGCCGATATGACATTTTCAAATTTATTATTATCTAATAATTCACTCATTATTAAAGCCATAATTAATCTTGTTTTGTGTATCGGCCTTCTAATTTAACTTTGAATTTTATTTAAAAAATAATAATATTTAGTCTAATTCATTGGTCGATGGCTGAGATGCTTTAGCACATAATTAAATGTTGTTGTTAGTTCAAATTATCTATATTTTAAATACACAAAAATTAATATTACTATGGCAAAAGGTAAAAAAATTCAAAAACAATAGCATAAAGCTTGACGCACACCAGATCGGAACGGAAACGAATTTTTCATTATTTATTTATTACCGTTAAATTACAAAAAATATCCACGCTGGGCATGCTTTTGCGAATACGTGACGATCGGAACGCTTCAGAATCCATCAAAATATACTCGTCTATCAATTCGATTCGTTTCCGTTCCATTCCGACGTGACGTTTCCGATCCGATTCGGCCCGGTGTGCGAGGCCTCATTTAAAATGATGAAATTATTTTTTCCGTTCCGTTCCGATCCGGTGTGCGGCAAGCTTAAGTCATCTTCACAATCACAAATCCCAAAAAATTTTATTTTGAATTTTACACATTTCTGCATAATTTGACACATTCGTCTATATTTTATTTAATCAGTGAAGCTAATTCCCGATTCCACAATTTTAGGTGTACTAGTGTAGTGCATTAGCTGAAATCGGGTTAAATTATTGGGGGACCTAAGTCGCTATAAGACAATATACTAAATTACCATTGAAAAACTTTTTTCTCGCTTCGCTTTATATGTGTCTATATATTATAAATACATTTAAATATAATAATAATAATTTTTCAAACCGTTTTTGAGAGGGCTAACTAAACTTTTAGGGGGCGAAATCCCACAAACCCACCCATTTTCAACCAATGAATTAGTGTACACTAGAGACATACATGTGAGAAGAGGTTTGATATTTTAAATTGCCCCCCCCCCTTTAAGTTTCGTCAAAACCGCCACGGATGTACTTTCACGTACCATCTACAATATTTTATACACGATGAAAATTAATGGATATATATTATATCAAATTTCAACAATACAATTTATTACAAAGGGTTGATAATATGGAAAAATAAAATGAGAATGTAAAAGAAGGCAGGTAACATCACAAATATTAGATTATAAACATAAGTAGCCATTAAAACAAATGTGATGAGAAAATTTTAAAAGTAAAGCATAATTTTTTGTTTCATTTAAATTTAAATTTATTGTTATATGAACGAACAACTAAAAACATTTATTTGACTCTTGAATTTCGAGGGCACAAACATTTAGATTTTTTATTCATTTAATTATTGAAATGTATTTAAATTTATATTTTGAATCGCTTAATATTTTAGAAGTATCATATGAGTTTTGTCATATTGCATTGAGTTCAATGTAAATTTAGCATTACAGGAAAATAATAATCAATAAAGTTTTCAAGTTTAAAAAATATAATTATAAATTATAACATATAAATATAATACGTTAAGTATAGAATTTATTCATTTTATTTCAATTCAAATAAATTTCGTAGTATATGAAAATTCAAATTTTTTTTCATTGTATTTGTTTACCGATATTAAATGGTTGAAAAAAATCTGCTATCAATCATAGAGCATATTGATATAATTGCCAAATTTTGATTTCATATATAACTTAATATAATTTTATAATATTAATATCAGTTTCTTTTTAATTAATTTTGTGGTTTTGGATTTAACTTACTTGTTAATGGACGTCTCCCAGCTTCAAAATTAATTAAAATATTTCATATCCCAATCGTACAATGTAGTACAAAATGTTGATTATTTGGAATAGTGAATAGCACATATTTTTCATGATTTTCGTTTATCATATAATTATGAGAAAGAAATGGAGATAGTGTAATTTAATGACAAAAATAAATTTTTAAAAAATTGTACTAAACATTTTTTTTGAAAAGTGATAATAAAAATAAAACAAATTTATATTGACTTTATATTAATAATCTACATACTTAAATTACCATAATAATTAATTTTTTGCTTTAAGTATTGGGAAATGCAAATCTACGTTTTAAGTGTTTTGTAAGTTATTAAAATTTAATCACGCTAATTACATTAGATATTTTTAATATAATTTGGTATTCTAGATAAATCTTACACTTAACTAGATATTAAGTACCATACAATATTATAGAAATATTTAAAATTAATTTCTATTAATATATTACAAATTGTTATCAATTTAGAGAATTAGAAAAGAATAGTCTATTAATATGTGAAAAATGTGATAAATTAGTAACAAAAAACACATAATATTTAAAGTGAATAACTTTTAAACCAGTATCATAAATCACTTTTATGACATTCCTAAATTGAAACCCATTTCAATATGTATAAAATTGTTGTCTATTTAGAGAAATAGAAAGAAATATGACTATAAATATGCGAACACTGTTATGAAATTTAAATTCATACATCACTTAATATAATTTTATAATATTAATATCAGGTTTTTAAGTTATTGATTATGTGGTCTTGGATTTAACTTACGTACTGGTATATTTTTCGTAAACATATATGTATATTGTACATATATATTTCTTTTACGTATACAAATATTGTGTGTGTAGTTTGGTGTATCTACCCTAAGTCGTGCCTCAAATAAATTAAACTGAAATTGCGTACTTAATGGTAACAAACGAAGTTGTTTATCGAGAATATGCTGTAAATTGGGCGAAATCATTTACGAAGAAAGATTTTTCGACTGCTTGCTTTTTTTTTTGGGAGGGCACCGTCCATTCTGTTGATGAATTGTTTTTCTGGAGATTTACCTTAATTTTTTTATTTAAAATGAAAGGCTTTTGGCCCGATCCACCCGAGGTGGACGACATATATTGCGTAAACGACAGATAAGATCGAAATAAACAAACAGTTAAACACAAGAATACTAGTAATATGCTGGTAAAATCAAATATAATCACACGACTGTGCACAACGAAGGCAGGGGCGGTTATGCATGATGTTCAAGGGGGGGGGGAGAAAATGAAGCCAAACCCCCCCCCCTTTGACAATGGAATATCCACATAGACGAGTAATAACTACTCTCTATTCAACACAAGAATAGTAGTCGGAGGCGACGAATTTTCATCGCCGACGGTCAGAACCACGCCCATTCTACCTCTCACTTGGTCAACTACCTAGCGACCGCAGATTGACAAGTGTTTATCGCACGTTTCTCGCGCACAAATTTCGTTTAGTGACAACTAGAGATGGCAAATCTCAAACGGACGGCAAAGCCAATATCCGCGCGCGTAGTGAAGGCCACGCCCATGCGCAGAACTCAGCCGCCGACTACTATTCTTATGTTGGACAGAGTATAGTGATGGGAATAATCAAATAATTCGAATATTTGAAATAATCGAATGATCCGATATATTGCATCCGTATTTTGTAATAACCCGAGAAAGAAATATAAATCCATATATATTATATAAATAATTTTTTTTTGGTTATTTTGAATGCCTATTTTATTATTATATTATTAAATGTCAATACTCGATGGCAATATTAATATTTAATAGTTTTGGTTGTTGCATTGAAAAGAAATTTCCCATAATAATCTTGCCATTGCTAAATATCTTATTTAGCTACAATTCTTGCTATATAATAGAATAGTGGAGTCCGAAGTCCGAAACGGTGCTATTTTTTGGGAGGAGAAAAATAACGCGTATTATATTATGAGCCATTTTACCATCATTCAATTATTTATATAGCCCGTTCAAGGAATGTAAGTCGTAATTCATTCGATTATTTTTATTTCGACTACCTGCTGTTAGTAGTATTTCTTTCGATTAATAATAATTCGATTATTCCCATCACTAGTAATAACTAATAACCAAGAAGAAAGACCTATTAATGTATCGAGACGAAATACAGATGTAAAAAAAGGAAGAACAACGTGCATGGAACGTAAACGAAATAACAATAAAACGGAAAAAGAAAGTAGTCACCAGATAGCGCTACGACACAACATAGAGGGCGTAGCAGAAAAGCGCATATAAATAGCGGTCAGTATCGTACACCACAAATACACACACACGCCGCAGTCAGATACGGAGTACGTTATTCACGTCTGATTTCCGCAACTACACTGAGCAGTCCGATGGTTTCAGACCGCTATTTATAAGCGCCTTACTGCAACGCCCTCTATGTTGAGTCGTAGCGCTATCTGGTGACTACTTTCTTTCCTCGTTTTATTACGGCCCATTTATATGCGGCTCGCGGGTGTTTTGTTTGACGCTGACCGAGCGACCGATCGTACTTGCGTATGTCTTTATTATTATTAATAAAAATATTATTTCCCGTATTTCAATAAAATAAAATGAACGTTAGGATTCATCTTTCCTCGTTTACACTGTACACGACCAACCGAGTTCATCGTCAGCTAAGCACTAAACGCTTGATCACGACCGACGATCAGCGCGTACGGATCGTCGGTCAAGCAGTAATTCCAGCCTTATATACATGATGTTCAAAGAGAAGGAGCGAAAATGGAGCATAACCATAACATAATTGGACTAACATTTTATGACACAAGTCGGTGCTGTTAGGTCAGAGATAAACTAAATTAAAAAATATCAAATCCCAAGGGGGGTGATCCACCTATCGCCCTTATAACCGCCAAGTGTATGCTAGTATACACTTTGTAGTTTAAAGCACAGAATAATTATTATATTTTGTGTGAATGTGTTTAAAATTTAAACTACACGAACATATTTCGAACAGTTTATTCAAATAATTAAGTTGGAAATAGATTGATCACTTTATATCATCACGACCCCATGCTTTGAAATATTTTTATAAACTTGTTATGACGTAGTTGTAGTGAATTTCAATAACGCTTACACATTAAAATATCCCCTCCGGTGCACCACTCAATTTTTGATCATTAGACTAAACGTTGTAGTAATAAGGAGGAAAAACAAGATCACTTACACGTCGAGTACCGACACGAGTAGATACAGGTGGTATTCTTTTTATTGCTACATATAGCTAGAGCTACCCCTATGGTCTCCGACGTATTATTATTGTGTAATTTGTGTTATCTCGGTCCAATAGACCATCTAACAGTCTGTGACGTATCACAGCGGAGTGCCCCCAAACGACTTCGTCAACTGTCACTGAAAATTTTGTCACGCTGTGCAGATACCACAACACAAAACTCCTGTCAAAAATTTTTTCCATTTTTACACGATCGTCTCTTTTTCTTTTTCGCTCTGCCCGTCCGCGTATTCGCAACCGTTTTTATAATTTATTGTCACTCACGTTCTGTACAAAAAAACTACGGTAATGTTTTGTATAATCGACCACGTAAATTGTTTTGTACTGTAATTATAGTTGTTCGCCCAATTTCATAACCACCATGTGTTATTCTTCGTTTTAATTTTGTCTACCTACTTTTCCCGTCCACACTGAGTTTCAGTGCGCCCAAGTACGCATCACGTATTACCGTCATAACCGCCATAGGTCTATCCAATGGTCCATGAGTTTAAGAATTAATTATATATATTTTTAAAATATTTTTATTTGGTCGAAATGTTGTCGATAAAGAAACTGCTTATATTTTCGATAGAAAAATTCAAAAGTTATTTACGTCATTTATATACGTAGGTTGTCCGATAAATAAGGTACAAAGTTATTTTTAGCGTAAACAATTGACCCTATCGGCATGAAATTTTTAGAAGTGATAATTTAGGCAACAAACGACATATTCTATGTGTTACGACTATTATAATTTAGTCTTCCATCAGCTACGTAATAATAAACATGGAAAACCAATATTTAAGTTGCACAAAAGAAGAAGTCCGTGCCGTCATTCGATTTTTTAATTTTCAAAATGTTTCTCCGACTGAAATTCATCGAAAAATAACCGAAGTTTATGGTCCACACGTAATGTTTCGAAAATGTGTATCGGTTTGGTGTACAAAATTTAATTCGGGTCGTGAGAGTGTTGAAAATAAGGCAAAAAGTGGTCGACCAATAAGCATGTCTACCGCCGAAACCATTGAGGCGGTCGAAAAAATGCTACGGTCGGATAGACGACTCAAAATACGGGAAATGGCCACACAACTCGGTCTCCCAAAGACCACTGTGCATGAAATTGTCCATGATAAATTTAATTTTCCTAATGTTTGTGCGCGTTGGGTTCCAAAAATGCTTATCGCAAACCACAAAAACAAAAATGTGCTGCGTATTTCCGAGATGACATTTTCAAGTTAGTCCACCGTTGGAAAAAATGTATCAATTTAAATGGTGACTACGTGGAAAAATAGAAAAATATGTCAAATTTATGGTATGAAAATTTTAAAGTAATAAATTCATTTTTCATTATTCAGTATATTTTTTTACCTTATTCATCGGACAGCCTACGTAAGTACCTAATATTATTATACAATTAAAAACACCAATTTTTTTCAAGTTCCAATGTAAGCAACGCTTAAGGCTAATTTACACATTACTAGTGGCTGGCTTGACAACTGGTAGTTGAGTCGAAGGGTACTAGTGTGTGATGACTGGAATTCCAGCTTACTGACGCTGTACCGTTCAAACAACGCCAGCTACTGGTACAGTTGTGGTGTGTATCGAGTCGAGTAGTACACGAGTTGTAGTACTCCTTGATTGTATTAAAAGGTGATTTCATTGCGATAATGTAGCAATCATTCCAGTAAAACAAATATATTTGTTTTATTAACGTTGACATCTGCTGGCGCGCTAGTAGCTCACTGGCCTCTCCAGTGACTAGTGCCGTGGCGGATCTAGAATTTTTTCATGGAGGGTGGGGGTATAAAAATATGTATGTATATATTGTATGTGTATGTGTTACTCTGAAGTCTGTGCCCTATGGCAAAAACCTTTTATTTTTGCCCACGGAAAGAGGGATATGACCCCCATATGCCCTAGAAGGGCTAAGCCTCCCAAAATTAAATATAGCCCCCCAAATGGTTTGTATTTAATATTGTTTAGTATTAAAAAGGATTGTTCTTTTTATCTTTTCATTATCTGAAAGAATCCTTCAAAACCAAAAAGATTGAAAAAAGAACCTAATCATTTAAAAAATTATTTTGTGACAACTACTACTAGTACAGAGCAGGATGAAATATCGGTTGATAATTTTCATAAAACTGTTTTGATTTTATATTAATAAACTACTTAAATTACTTAAATAATTGAAATTTTTTATTAATCATAGAACCACCGTGTCTCATTTAATTTGGGAGTATTACGAACCACTGAATATTTATTTTAGGAATAATATTAAACATTCGTGTAATAATAAAATATGCAAGTAATGATGAGGAATTGTATGTTAGACGACGACGAGCAACAGGAAATTTCTGACTGAGTAAAATAAGCAATGCTCATATTATCACAACGAAAACACTACAATAAATTGAATATTATAAGTTATAATTCAGGGGCGTATTTAAAAATTTTTTTTGGGGACACTGAGGCATTAAGTAAATATCATTGTAGAATTATTTCTAAATTCCAATCCAAGACTAAATCTTAAAAATAGGACAAATTACCAAATTCTCAACATTTTAAAAACAACTACATATTAGAAATTTATTAAAAATATTACATCCTATAGCCATTGGGCATAGGAATTAGTAAAGAAAGTTCCTGAAATTTCGGGGGGGGGGCTGGAGTCCCATCAGCCCTCCCCCATAAATACGCCCCTGTTATAACATAATACTTTGTCGTATGTTTATTAAATTAATTTGTTGTGCTAAGTTCATAACAACATATATTTGTACCAAGTCTTAAGTTGGAAATAAAAGTCTCATTTTTTTAAAAATATTTATTTATCAAGATCATCAGCGTAACTAAAGAGGCTAATGGGGGCCTAGCCCCCTAAAAACTTTTTTTGAACACGTTAAAATTCATAACAAATCTCTTCAAAAATCATGATAATTTTTTTATCATAAGCATAGACGGATATTTGGTCACATCCGTGGGGGGGCTTAACATTTTTGTCTTATCCATTAGCGTAAATAGACATTTTTAGATGCTTCGACCTACTAACTAGTGGCTAACTATTTTAAATTAAATAAAAATTATAAATATCAAATATTTAAATACACAATCTATTTTGACGTTTGGTGTGGTTTGATTACGTTCTGGGGGGGGGGCTTAAGCCCCCCAAGTCCTCCCAATAGCCGCCTATGATTCGTAGGATGATGTAAATGTATATATATATATATATTATGATTATACTATGTATATTATTTAATTTTTTTTATATTTACTATTGCAAATTGTCTATGCGACTAAATCGCAATATAACATAAACCATTGAAATTTTTATTTTAAAATTACTTCTAAGAATGCCAATATAATTTTTAAAATTATACTTTTAGGTCATTTCATATTTTATAATGAATATTATATATCAAATTTTAAATTGAATTTGTAATTTTGGATTAAACTTACGTGGCACTTGATATGCACAAGAAAAGATAATTACAAAATTTAAGTACCTAGTAACAATGTTTTTAACATTTAATGCAAATATAAAATATAATTGGAAAACATTAAAATTAAGTGTATAATGTATTAGTTATATTTCAATTTAATTAGCTTATAACAATACCCTACCTTTAGAAACATTTAATTAACATTTAAATTTCGAGGACATAAAAATTCAAATCATTTTTTTATTCCATATAGTCTAACAACCTTAAATCATTGAAAACAATTATTTATCGATCTTGGAAAATGCCTATATTATACTATTTATAGTATATAGTTGATATCGTATTATTATAAATGTTTGTTGCGGTGTATTATTGTTCTAGTCGTATTAATGTTTCTGTCTTAGTGGGTAGGTATATTAATGCACAGGAAATAACGCAGAACTAGTAGCTAAAGCCATTTCGATTCTATTAATATTTTCAATGACATATCTATGTAAAAAGGGGTTTTCTACTATGTCGAATTTGAAAACGTAAAAAAGAAATAAACTTTAAACAGAACATGATGGCGTACAAAAGTGAGCCGAGATGGAGTATATTATGTAAAAACAGACAGATTCAAATATCGCACTAATTTTGTTTTTCATCATTACATGTAATGAAAATTAAATACTACCTAGATAAATGTAAATTTTTATTTATTTACTTATAAAAGAATATTCCTACATTGGCATACTAAGATATTAAACCATTTTTGCTTTTAATGGCTAACAAAACTGACATAAGTCACGAAAAATGTATGGCAAAAAAAGTGGGTCGTGAATCAAAAAGGTTGAAGACAACTGGTATAAACCACGACTTATGATAACTATCTTAAACCGTGTTATAAACACTGCACCGTTGAATGGCCGACCAATCACAGCACTCCGTCGTTTCTATATTTCCGTAACCAATTCTCTGATACTATGTTCATGGTCATTTTCCATGGAGAATTTTCCATCCTATACATCTAGATAATTCTCCAAAAATCCATCAGCTAAAGGAGTTTCGCTTCTCTAATGTTCTCTGATGTAATTGGCATGTTTTATTAATCAATTTTTTTATATTTCATTATGATTTTAATTTAAATTATTTAATGGTATACATTTAAGAACATTAAAATTGAAATTGTAATTTTAAATTAAAATTTCAGTTTTCCATGTATTAAATACCATGAAAATTAATTATAATATTTTAATTCCAGATGTACAGTTTAATATGACTTGCTGATAATTTGGAAAAAGGAAAACAAAATATAATTCTTTATTTTGTTTAATAATGTATATGTGAGAATTAACGCAGTTAACATTACACAATGTGTAATGTTAACTGCGTTGATTTTATATGTCATATAGAAATAATAATAATAATAGTAATAATAATAGTAACAATAATAATAATAATAATAATAATATATATATATATATATATATATATTAAAACAGATGTAATTAGAAAATTTTAGAAATTAAGTATAATATATAGGATTTATTTCGATTTAATAGCATAACTCTTGTAACATTTATTCAACATTTGAATTTCATGGACATTCATAATATTACATATATAAAATGATTAATAACTTACTGGCTTCTAAATATTCCATTATAAAATAATATTTAAATAAAATATTTAAAATTCGATACGTTCAATTTATATAACATATAAAAACAAATATATGTCTTATATAACTTAAAAACAAATTTAATTAGACCATTTTAAAAGTTGAAAATGTATTGGTTTAGTTTCAGTATATAAGACAAATATAATAAGATTGCATTCATATAAAATAATTATAATAATCAATATATTCCATCATTTTGTTCAGATCCTAATTAACAAAAACTACGAATACATTAATACAGAAAATTCAGCCAATTATGTATTTTAAATGCATAACATAAAATAAATATTATTCTTACCTGAAATAATGGCGTTTAAAATAATATAAACAGCCAAAGCCATTACGATGCTTCTACATTTAAAGAATGCCATTATTATCGTGATTCAGTGGAAAATAATAACTATATATGCACTGTAGGTAAGTAAGATATACTTTGTTGAACACTAAAAACCGAATGACATGAATCGTTGTATTCTACTAAAACTAAAACGGTAAGCTAGCAAAATAAACAAAAAATTTTTTATTCTTACATGAAACATGTGTCATAAATGTGCATTTGTTGTTTGATTTATATTAGTTTTACAAAAGTTTTTTTTTCATTTTATAACCATGTGAACAAATAACGGAGGCCTTTAAAATCAACAATTTAAACTTAATGCAGAATCAACGTACACGGTAAACATAAAACCGCGATTCTTACACACTATGTCATTGACTATGTGAGACTAAATATAGAGAAAATCATCAAAAATAAATATACGTTTGAGAAGTATGAAAAACCAATGACGCAATTAAATGGGTCAAAGTGATATAGATCTGGTTTCAATATATTTTTAAAAACCAAGAAAACTGGATTTTGTAGTATAAGTAAAAAAAAATCAAATATTAGAAATTATTATTTTACTGTCATATTAGTTAAAAGTTTAAAACCAAAGAAGATGTAAAAAGAGTTGTTTAGCAGAGTTAGTTATTATCTAAAATTCATTGTACATCTTTTTTGGCCAGCTCTAAACCGAGGTTTATCAAATATATACTTCTATATTTATACTGAAAACTGATGCTATAGCAACAAATAAACGTTTATCACCATGTATAATGGAATCGCCACACTAGTGGCAATTTGAGTTCAATATTTTTTGATATTTGTATTAATAATGGCTATGGGAGAGATTTGATTATAACAAAAAGATCTTTGGTCTATAGATTGTTATTAGAATCCGAATCATTGAGATTTATATTGCATAATTTTCACCAAACATGAATAAACATCAAATTTATTATATATTTGTATTATTTTTAAAATTTACATAATGTTTATGGTAATATTCACGGATAATATATCATTGTAAACACTTGTATGGCCACATGAACTACGGCTTGTATTATTTGCATTTAAACACATTTCGCAATAAATTTGTTAACAAAAATAGAGGTACAAACTAGAATATATGGGTTACCTGTTTCCACGACCGAATACTGTGCATGTTGCTTAAAAATATACGTACATAGTTGCAAGTATAATATAAATTTTCTTTTTGCATTGCAATAAATTTGTACACTTTTTCTTCAATACGTTATGAACATGAAGATGTACATTTATGCATGATGCAATATTTTGTTTATTAAACTAACGTGACCGATTAAAAATACAAATTGCTTTTAAAAGCCTTTTATATAAAGCATACCCTTTGACACGTATTATTGTATTATGTCTCCAAAAGAGTTTTGTACAAAATATAACTTTATTTATCGGACTATAGTAAGCATTGAGATAAAAAATACATGTTTAATTTCACAGCTTAAATTTAACGTTTATGGACAAATGATTACATTTGATCACACTTTGAATTCTAAGAAAATTGATCGAGAACACTCGTTTCATAAATTTGTAATATCATCTAAATTTCTATACGTGTTAAATTTTTATAATATACGTAAATTATTTTCTTTCTTTTTTATTTTTGCATTTCGTATAACCTAGAGATTCAGATATAAACATGAAAACTAAAAGAATATTATTAATATTATTTAATTCATTTAAAAATAAGAGGTTTAGTTTTAGTATTTTAAATATTTAAAGATTTTATAAATATGACCACAGAATATAATATATTTGTATAAATTTTTTATAACTGATTACATTTGATTATTATCTATGATTATTACGCAAATTAGTTTTGGTTTATATTTGTTTTTAGACTGCGAATCAGATTTATATGAGAATTAATCGTATCTACATACGTTTAGTAAAACAAGAAAATATGAAAAATTTGTTATAGAGACCTTTTCTAGTACACATACCTAAGCACGTAATTCATTATTATATTATTAAAAGTTATATCGTTCAAAACACATGTAGAGCTTGGATAATATATCATTGTAAACACTTGTATGGCCACATGAACTACGACTTGTATTATTTGCATTCAAACACATTTCGCAATAAATTTGTTAACAAAAATAGAGGTACAAACAAGAATATTTGGGTTACCTGTTTCTACGGCAGAATACTGTGCATGTTGCTTAAAAATATACGTACATAATTGCAAATATAATATAAATTTTCCTTTTGTATTGCAATAAATTTGTACATTTTTTCTTCAATATGTTATGAACATGAAGATGCACATTTATGCACGGGGCATTGTTTTGTTTATTAAACTAACGTGATCGAATAAAAATTCAAAATGCTTTTAAAAGCATTTTATATTAAGCGTACCCATTGAAACATATTATGGTATTATGTCGCCTAATGATATTTGTACAAAATATAACTTCATTTATCGGACTGTAGTAAGAATTGAGATTAAAAATACATATTAAATTTCAGAGCTCCAATTTAACGTCTAAGAACTTATGATTAAATTTGATCACACTTTGAATTCTGAGAAAGTTGATCGAGAACACTCGTTTCATAAATTTCTTATATCGAATAGTGTTCTATACATGCTTAGTTTTAATATATACATAAATTTTCTTTTTTCTTTTTTATTTTTGCATTTCGTATAACCTAGAGTTTAAGATATACACTTGACAAACTAAAAGAATATAATTAATATCATTTAATTCCTTTAAAAACAAGGGGTTTAATTTCAGTATTTTAAATACTCACACAGATTACATAAATATGTCCACAGAATAAAATATTTTTTATCAATTTTTTATAACTGATAACATTTGATTATTATCTCTGATTATTACGCAAGTTAAGGCGTGTTTTCGCGATTAACCAAATGTAACCAGTTTACTGTTGTTTATAAACAAGTCGTTTTCGCGATTTTGGTTGTAACTTTGGTAATACATTTTGGTTATAGGTTACTGATATTTTATAACCGATCAAATTTATTGTTTACGTTGTTTGGTTATTGATAACGGAAATGTGATAATAGGAGGGAAATTTAAAATGGGAATCCATAAATATAATATAATAATAATATATTGTTTTTATATATTTTTGATTTGTATTTAAAACTGTATAAGTGTGAATCAGTGTATAATATATGTAATAATAATATCGGCACCGGGCCCCTTATCATTTTGTATTATCTCTAATAACTGTCTATAACCATAAACACATCGTTTTCGCGGATCTTCAACCAATAACCAAAATGTCTAAACACGACTGATAATAAATGTAACCAGGTTAATCGCGAAAACACGCCTTTAGTTTTGGTTTATATTTGTTTTTAAACAGTCGCGAAAAATTCGAAATGTGCGCATAATGATTTTTATCTGAATTGTTGACGAGTAGAAGATCAAAGTGATTCGTTTTCTCCTCGTCGACAACTCTTATCGGGTACACGAGGTGAGTGTTGAATTTTTTACAACACTTAACGCCGTATACATTTAAAGATGTATCGAGATTACAACGTTCGATTATTTTAATCTCCGATACCGGTGTAGGCGTCGTTAACCCGGAAAAATCATAACCGGTACTCTTCGTTAATGTAATTTATATCGACTCGTGTGGAATTGTTATTTTGCACGTGTTTCGCTAGAATCGCCCACTTGAAACACTGACGGTCAATATTTTGGGGGTTTATAACAGCCCGTCTCCTTATTATGTCTTGCGGGAGTTCAATGTACGAAGAACCACCTAAAGGTGAATATTAGTATATTCCCAAATTCCCAATAGCAGACCGTCGATACGCGACAAGTTGTACCCGCTTCCTTTACTGGCGTAAACGTCCTCTTCTGCGTGAAGAATCAAAAAATCTTCGTCGACCGCAGCCTCGATATCACTATTATACTCAAACATCTCCCTTGCCGACGTTTTAAACGCTCTGTTATAGGAAGACATTGCAACATTAGGAATATCATAGGTGGCCTCCAACTTTATATTGTATTTGAAAGGGTGAACGCGTACGCATTCGCGTAATTTCTCTACTAACTCCCACTTTATCGAGTCGAGAAAAATGTGGTAATTACTGAAATTTTCCACATTTTTCCCATAATACCACACGACTCCGCGTTTAAGTGAAGCGCTGTTCTCGATAAAACCGGGCACGTTCATTAATTCTACACGTGATTGTTTACGCTCAATATTTCTATTACTATTTTCGTTGTTACGTTTACGCGGTAAAATATCGGGTACAGCGGCAACGGACATGACGGTGGATATGTTATCACTCGCAAATGTGTTATTAAAAGTTAGTGGTGATAATGATAGTGTATCGCGGTAGGGTGATCTCTCCGTTCTCGATTTCTTACATTTCCTAATACGCACGTATATTAAATAATTATTATAAATAATAAAACTGAATCATATCCAAAAAAAAAAAATCATAGCTTCATGTAAAGCAGTGTTATATTCAAAACCGTTTTTTGTTCATTAAAATAAATTATTTCTAAATATTATAAGTGAGATAAAATTTTTACTTGCCATGTACGCTTTGAATGTGTCTGACGAGGTTGTCCCTCCTACTAAAAATATTGAGCAGAGATTACACGGAAATTTTAAGACATCGTGCGTTTTCATGTGTCTTATTAATAAACTGCTTTTAGCTGTGAATATTTTTTCACACACAGTACAAATAAACATGATGTTAAATTTAATTTAAGATGCGAAGGGAAAAAAATTAAATAACAAGTTATTTTATTTTTATAAAGTGTTAAACTGTTAGACACAAGAGCATTGAAAACAGACTGATGGACGAAATACATTGGAGGTATTATATTTAAGCAGTTTTTAAATATTTGTCGATAACATGATAGTACACCAAGTTGATTAGGTACAGAGAACACAATACGTAATATGAATACCATATCAAATTCTCGACGGACGTTTCCAATTAAACATATGCAACACACTTCTATCCTGCATGTGTAATAATGAACGCATATATTTACACTTTTTTCATCTTCTTATTTTATTCAATATTTTAACCATACTCACTTTAATAATATAATGTAAATACATTTTATGTAAATGTGAAAAGGGAAAGTAAAAATAAAGCAAATGTTTTTTCAAACTAAAAAATTGATTTTATTATAATATTATAATATAAAATGGAAAAAAAATGAATTACATATAGCAATTTAATTGTTTTAACATTTATTTATTGATTATTCAAATATATAGATTTATTAAATAAACATACATAATATATATAATATCTACAAGTAATTGTCAATTTTATTACGTCATATGTAGTAATAAATACGAAACAAAACCGTAACATTGAATATACACAATATACAAACACACGTGACAATTTTTTTATAATTACATAATACAGCAAAAATCGGATTTACTCAAAGGTTCACGACGTTGTAAAAAATTTGATAATCCATCGAAATCATTAATGTAGCTTTCATAATCCTTTTCTTTTTGCTCGTGAACCCAGGCCACGTGCACGTGTTCGGGATCGTTCCGCACGACGTATAACGATTCATCTCGTACTGGTTTCATTCGCTTTAGCTCGTCCCGTTTTTGCGGCCAATCGCTGTCTGAATATGTGAAAATAACTTCCAATAATTCTAGCATATCGTCACTAGGATGTTGAAATTCGATAAAACTCACGACTATGTCGCTCCATACTCAATTAATCCACAGCATTAAAATATAATCAATCGATCGCGTGAAAGGGCTGTACAAATTATTCGTGAAAATAGTTTCTAGACCTTTACGCGCGTTTATGAAAGAGGAGCCCGAGTTCGATGTGTAACGGCATCTTAAATGTTGTATAATCTACTGACGACAACGTTACGACTGTGTGTGTGCGTTTATTTGTTTAAACAAATGAATAATTAATATTTAATAAAAATAAATTAATTAATAAAAATAAATTACTATAACAAATATAGCAACAAACGTTTATTTGTTGCTCTATCATCAACTTTCAGTATAAATATACAAGTGTATATTTGTTAAACCTCGGTTATTAACTGGCCAATAAAGATGTTGTTACGTCACAATTAAATGAGTGCCCAGTCGCTACAAAACGTTGACGACGTCTCGTGTCAGTGGCGTAGCCAGAATTTGTTCAAGGGGGGTTATTAAATAAATGTGCTATAATTTACAAGTTTATATTAAATTCAACTATACGAGCCTTACCAAGTCATTACCTACCAATATACGTATTACATTATTACCTATAAAAAATCATGATTGTATATATGATTGAAGGACATATTTTAGTATGTTATTTTTAAACTTTAAAACATTTTTTTTATAATTTCAAGTCTCAATAACTTTTAGCGTTAAAAATAGAATAATTGTTTACATACAGTATATACAGTAAGGCGACGATATTTTTCTCTTATACCGTAAATGGGATTTTATCGAATAGAGCAGTGGTAGCGATTAGCGAATGTGTTATATTTTGAGCTCATGTGGGAAAATCCGTATACGTGAAAAAATCAAATCGAATAGTCCTCCATCTTAACTTAGCCTAAGGCCCGCGCCACACTACAGCGGTAGCACCGCGCGGTATTATCTCGTTAAATTTACCGCGCGATAAGAGACGTGTCACACTACAGCGGTTGACCGCGCGGCGCACGGTAAATTGGCGCCATAAACGCGGGAAAACGTACGTTTTGTTTGCACATTTTTCGTTGTCCACTTGTGTTCTTTATTATTAATAAATTAATTGTTATTATTAATATAATATATTATATTTATTTTTGAAAAGTATTACAAGTAAGTACGATTTTCATAATATTTTTATAAATAACCTACATTAGCAAGTGTTGGTATTTAATTGTATGAAAATGCTGTGTAGGATGGATTACAAAAACTATCTCGGAGATGAAAACGTCTGTGTCGAATACGTTCATTTTTACATTTGTTTACGTAAAACGCGCGTTACCACTGCTGTAGTGTGATACGTATGATTATAAACCGTGGGTTTTCGTTTCGAGCGGTTAAAAATAACCGCGCGGCGCTGTTGTCAAACCGCGACACGTTCCGGTACCGAGCGGTAGTGAGCGGTAGAACGCAATGGAAACGCTCGAGTGTGACGTTGTTCATAAACATATATGTGTTTTTGTTTAACGGTTGCGCCGCGCGGTGCAACCGCTGTAGTGTGACGCGGGCCTAAAGGATGTGTCAAAATTTGCGTCATGCGGGCGCTGTTTCTAAAATGATAAAATACCCAGCGTTATTTTTGTTTTTTTCCTATTTATTTCGTAAAGCATGTGACATAAAAATTCTGAAATTTCCGAATTAAAATATTTGACCGAAAGTAAAATAAAATAAAATAATTTCAATAGTACAAAACAGTAATCATTGAAATATTATTACCTATAATTATTGTTATACAAAAAAAGCAAAGGGGGGTTTGAACCCTTAAACCCCCCCCTGGCTACGCCACTGTCTCGTGTCATTCGCGACAAGCCTCCCAACGCTGCCGGCCAACATTATAATTATTACAATATGTTTTATTATTATAATGCCGTTAATTGTAAAACGAACCACTTACTGGTCGTTCGTTACTTTTATTTATTTATTGATATTACTTTTTTATTTCATAATTTAATATTGTCAAATAAAATCATGCATCATGGTGTAGTTGTCCTCCATTCGTCCACCGGGGCGAAGATCGCACACGGCGTTATTTAATGGACAGATGTTGTACGGACGTCGGTCATCTTTCGCTATCGCGTTTGGAATTATTTATCAAACCCAGATATGGAAAGATATTGATGCGCTCATTATATACATAAAAATAACTTGTATTCTGTGGTCATATTTATGATATCTGTGTGAGTATTTAATATACTGAAATTAAACCACTTTTATAGTAAATGAGTTAAACAATAATAATAATAATAATAATATTCTTTTAGTTCGTCAAGTTTATATCGTAAACTTTAGGTTATACGAAATGTATAAATGAAAAAGAAAGAATATAATTTATGTATATTATAAAAAGTCTAGCACCAACACTAGTTTTTATATTCCAGATATATATATATTGTCCAGGATATCGATTTCGAAAGCGGAAAAACGTTATAAGATGGCGCATAACACATGGCGAACAGGTTACGTCTGAATTTTTCTTTATTTTCAACCATATTGTTTAGACTTCAACTTCTAGACAGATTGTTTTAATTAATTTTCAGTTCAAGATTTCGCAAGACTTTTGTTTTGATTGTACGAGAAACAAAAAACAATAATATTGACGGTATTTACTGAACTTCTAGCCTTTTGAACTTCGAATATCGAGTACTATTCCCAAAGTAATTAAAACGTAAATATTAATAATAATAATAATAATAATAATAATAATAATAATAATAATAATAATAATAATAATAATAATAATAATAATAATAATAATAATAATAATAGTAATAATAATAATAATAATATGCGAGTTTAGATTGAATGTACAGGAAAAACTTCTCTCATACTCGAATTACAGACGGATCACACATTTTAAATGTTAAGGAAATATATGTGCATATATAATAATGTATTACGAGTCTGCTGTCTGCAGCAATTATTATCTGACAAAATTTCGGTGTTTTTATACGTTATTAAAACGACAGACCGTTTTCAAAACTACACGTATCCTCACTCGTTGTATCTATTTATATCTATTTTTATTATTAATTTTTTTACGGGCTTCACTAGCCGTAGATCATTAGCCTATAAATAAAAGTGCAGATTACATATTCGTTGTTACAACTTAAATTACCTATTTTTCTTTTTAATCTATTGAATTTCAATACATTCTTCTAGTGACGTTACGCCTTCGAGTGAGGGCAACTTTTTCTGCAGTTGTTGATCTATTGGTTTTCGTTTTGTCTCCAATGCAAACTGGAAAACGCTTCGATTCCACAAACGACGACGACATTGCGTTTGAAATATTCGAAATACTACGACCCCGCGCGCCGTCTCTATAAAGGATTCAACGTCGACTCAAACGCATAATACGTATAGTGTTTCCAGGATTATATTAATTCATTAGAATATTATACGCGCGAATATGTGTAATATACGAACGGCCTGCGCCATTACCGCGCATATTGTTTTCTGAGTTTTTGTACGCTGAGGCAGATGTAATATATCCGTTCGTAATATAAATTTTTAAACGCGTATACATCCCAAATAGTATGTGTTTAAATCAATTAAAAGTTATACGTACACGTTTTGTGAAGAGCGCGATATAGCTTTAAAAATAATTTCCAAAACGTCTTCCGACAAAGTTTATCCTGCAACGAGTCCCGCCGTTTTCAAATAAAAACTTTATATTCGAGTGAGTCGCACCGCCGCCGCCGTCGAAAACCACCACTACTGTACACTGCACTCGCGTATTCAACTATAGGTACTCGAAATAACGTTTTATAATTGATAAAAATGGAATATATCGTACGCTTATGGGCATGAATCGAATTGGGTGGAGGAGAAGACTCAGTCCCCTTACCTCTGACGGTGGTTAAAAAGAGGTGCATTTCTCTGGCACCCCCACTTTTCAATTTTGGTACAAAACCCGGGGCTTTCGATTGTTCTTCGTTTGTTCTTGTTTGTTCCGAAAATCCCGTCGTTTGTTCCACCTCTGTTCCCGACTTATAGCCGATTTTAGGTGGGGGTGCCGGAGAAATGCTAGCATCCCCACTTTTGAATTTCGGTACCAAACCCGGGGCTTTCGATTGTTCTTCGTTTGTTCTTGTTTGTTCCAAAAATCCCGTCGTTTGTTCCACTTCTGTTCCCGACTTATAGCCGATTTTAGGTGGGGGTGCCGGAGAAATGCTAGTATCTTTCACTTTTGAATTTCGGAACCGAACCCGGGGCTTTCGTTTGTTCTTGTTTCTTCTGAAAATCCCGTCGTTTGTGCCATCTCTGTTCCCGAATTATAGCCGATTTGAGGTGGGGAAATGTTTCCGAAAATTTTGTGATTGAATAACTATACTATACAAATTTAATTTACGTATCTCAATTTGGTATCAAAAGTTATCTGTTGAACGTCTTTACTCCAATCCCGATTAATATGGGAAAGAAAACAATATTTTTAAATATCTACAAAATGATTAATGTTTAGTGTTTTATTTTTACATGACATAAAAGACTTACGACAATTGTACGCGATAATGGTACCAACAATAAGTAGTATTAGTGGCACAAACGACGGGGACAACGGCACAAACTAGCACAAAAGATTTCAATGAAAAAAAGTTCAAAATTCCAATGTGGTGGAGCCAACTTGACGGATCCGTGCTGTGCTATACGTACCGATCGGTATCGGGAAAAACGACCGCAGCATGTTGCGTGGAATCGGTCTAATTTATTTATTTATTTATCGTATGGCACATTTTGACACATAATAT
>JAIVES010000018.1:0-7500 GCA_032441835.1 Slavum lentiscoides
ACAAGTCACAATGAATAACGGCAAACGCTGGTAAAACGGTGTAAACAGTGTAAGCTTGGTAAATGATGTAAAACGTAAGTACTAGAAACACTCATTACTGTCGTCTATCACATTTACGAATAATTTGGGTTTGAAAATTGAGGTTATAAAATGTAATAGGTAACTAATAACGTGAAGCTTATCGAACAATAATAATATATAAGCACAGATTAGATGAATAATAAATATTCATCTAATCTGTGATATAAGTATAGGTAATTTTATTTATAGGCCGATAGTCATGTTGTGGATTGACAAATGGTGGGAAAACCCAGCCTGTACTCGATAACAATATTTGAAAGTCTAGTAACAAATTTATTCTGCAGTCACACAGACGTACCCAACTACTTTTGAATATTGATAATGACATAATGTACCAATGTTCATTATCGTTGAACACGCGATTACCTTACGTTAAATATAACGGGCGTTCAAACGAACGTTCAATTCTTACTGTTTATTGACGTATTTCCTATATTAGATTATCCATACCTATTGGCTATTGTAAATAAAAAAAATAGTCAAAAATAAAATAAAATATCAAAAACTAAATAAAAAAAGCTCAAGGGAGGGGATCTATCCCCCATAACCCCCCGTAAATACGCCACTGATTCGTATACATTCTTGTACAATTTTTCCATTTTATCAACAATTGTGTAATAATCTGTATGGTTGGTATTTGATATATATATATATATATATCAATTAATTTTCATGGTTTGGAAAATATTGTAGGACGTAAGTAAATCTATATTAAATTATAAATATTATTATTATTATTATTATTATTATTATTATTATTATTATTATTATTATTATTATTATTATTATTATTATTATTATTATTATTATTATTATTATTATTATTATTATTATTATTATTATTATTATTATTATTATTATTATTATTATTATTATTATTATTATTATTATTATTATTATTATTATTATTATTATTATTATTATTATTATTATTATTATTATTATTATTATTATTATTATTATTATTATTATTATTATTATTATTATTATTATTATTATTATTATTATTATTATTATTATTATTATTATTATTATTATTATTATTATTATTATTATTATTATTATTATTATTATTATTATTATTATTATTATTATTATTATTATTATTATTATTATTATTATTATTATTATTATTATTATTATTATTATTATTATTATTATTATTATTATTATTATTATTATTATTATTATTATTATTATTATTATTATTATTATTATTATTATTATTATTATTATTATTATTATTATTATTATTATTATTATTATTATTATTATTATTATTATTATTATTATTATTATTATTATTATTATTATTATTATTATTATTATTATTATTATTATTATTATTATTATTATTATTATTATTATTATTATTATTATTATTATTATTATTATTATTATTATTATTATTATTATTATTATTATTATTATTATTATTATTATTATTATTATTATTATTATTATTATTATTATTATTATTATTATTATTATTATTATTATTATTATTATTATTATTATTATTATTATTATTATTATTATTATTATTATTATTATTATTATTATTATTATTATTATTATTATTATTATTATTATTATTATTATTATTATTATTATTATTATTATTATTATTATTATTATTATTATTATTATTATTATTATTATTATTATTATTATTATTATTATTATTATTATTATTATTATTATTATTATTATTATTATTATTATTATTATTATTATTATTATTATTATTATTATTATTATTATTATTATTATTATTATTATTATTATTATTATTATTATTATTATTTATTTATTATTATTACTACTTTTTTGTGATGGGATGACATCACTGTTTTCGTACATTTAGAGTCGTATTTTATTCTACTTTATTCATTGACACCATTTCGTAATGTAATAAAAGGTTTTAATTTTAATTTCTTTATTTCATTGTAACGGAATTTCAAATCTAGACATTGGTAAGTTTTGTCCAGTACTCCAAATTCCAATACAAAAATCGGTGGTTATATTTATAACAATATTTTTAATATGCATGTAATTACAAATAAAACAGAGATTTGCATTTTCCGAAGATTTTATTCAAAAAATTTAATTATTTTAAAAATGTTATTAGTATACAAGTATAAATTCAATATAATTCTATTTTATTTATATGCTCAATTTTCTAAAATATATTTTCTAGATACAATATACTCTCAATATTTATTTATGTTATAAATTTATATTTGTGATGTTATTTGCACTAATTTCTCACACATTTATCATAAACGAAAATCAAGGCCAAAATTGTATTTCCATATTTCTATATTGTCAACAATTCCGTATAAACTGCAATCTGCATTGTAGGATTTAAAAAACATGTCAATTAAATATCGTGGTATAGAAATTAATGAAGCAAACAAGTGAATCTACATGTAATATATTAATATTAAAATTATTATTGTTATTAAAATTATATTTATAGTAATAATAATTATTGTTATGATTTTTATTATTATTATCCTTGTTTTTATTATTATCATGCATTGTAAAACCGGCCCTTACGTGACAATTTTAACACACATTTATTAAACACATCCGGTTATGTAAGCTTGACTGGGTGGTTTGGGGGAGTGGAATCGGTCACATCTGTTGAACGTTTACGCGTTGTCGCGATAACGCGGGTATTTTGAAAATATTCCGGATCATTCTAAAACGTAATCAACAACGGTTTTACCACAGATTAGATTTACAGTCGCTGTACAGTGTACACGATTGAATAGGTACTCTACGTTTACATAAAGAGTTTATAATAATAATACTATAAATACTATCAATCTACAACCCAGGCACGTATACAGGGGGGTTGAGGTTCAAACTCCCCCCCCGAAATAATTTCTTGTCACATTAAAAAATAATGAGTAAGGAAGAAGAAATTGTTTTATTATGTTGCTGTACAATTTGTATTGCTATATTTTGTAACCCCCCCCCTCCCGAAATTGTATTTTGTGTACGTGACTGCTACAACCGCTAATCAACGACGACGATTTTATAAATGAGAAAAGAGTGACATTTTGCCGACTGTGACAATTTTTCTACCAAATTTGCAATTTGCCGACTGATAAAAACTCCTTGTGGGGAGGGAGGTAGACACCCCCCCTTCGTTCGGAACGCCTCTGATTGTTATCAATACAAAATATAAATCTTTGTGCCCCCGAAATTCACATGTCTAATATATGTATTAAGTTGTCCGTCCATATTATAATAAATATAAAATTAAATAATTCAATAAACTATGCTATACTTTTAAAATATTCAGTAAATGTTTGTTTTAATGGTTTTTTGTTTATAATCTAATATTTGTGATGTTATATGCATTCGTATACATTCTTGTATAATTTTTACATTTTATCAACAATTGTGTAATAATCTGCATGGTTGGTATTTGATATATATATATATATCAATTAATTTTCATGGTTTGGAAAATATTGTAGAAGGTAAGTAAATCTTTATTAAAATATAAATATTATTATTATTATTATTATTATTATTATTATTATTATTATTATTATTATTATTATTATTATTATTATTATTATTATTATTATTATTATTATTATTATTATTATTATTATAAACACTATTATTATTATTATTACTATTATTATTATTAATACTATTATTATTACTATTATTTTTTGTGATGGGATGTCATCACTGTTTTCGCACATTTAGAGTCATATTTATTTCTGTTTAATGCATTGAATATATTTCAAAATGTAATAAAAAGTTTTAATTTTAATTTGTATATTTCATTCTAAAGGATGGTCATATGATAAACTCAGTGAGTTTTGTCTAGAATTCCAAATTCCGTAACAAAAATCTGAGGTTAAATTCATAACAATATTTTTAATATACATAATATGACAAATAAAACTGAGACTTGTATTTTCTGAAGCTTTAAATAAAAAAATTTAATTACATATTTTAAAAACGTAATTAGTTTACTGGTACAAAATCAATATATTTTATTTATACGCTCAATTTACCAAAATAAATTTTCTAGTTACTATATTGCCTCAATAATTATTTATGTTATTAATTTTATATTTGTGATGTTAATTGCATTGATTTCTCACATTTATTATAAACAAAAATCAAGGCTTAAATTTAATTTCAAAATTTTCAAATTAGTAACATTTTAGTATAAACTGCATCAGTGGCGTACATTCAAATTTGTTCTGGGGGTTTAAAAAATAACCAACACTAAAACCATCCTTTAAACGGCGCATGAAGGAATTTATGAGTAGGAGCCGATAGTGCACACAATACCTGTGCAACGTTGTAGAGTGTAAAAATTAAAACATGTTATATCGCGCAACGGGCCTTATAATAATATCACAATTTTTTTTTTTTTTGGTCCTGGGGGGGGTTTGAACCCGAAAACCCCCCCGGTATGTATGCCACTGAACTGCATTGTAGGGTTTGTGAAATATGTCAAATAATAGTCGTGGCACGGAAAATAATGAAGGAAAGAACTGAATCTACATTAATATATTAGAATTATTATTATTATTGTTGTAAAAATTACATTTATTATAATAATTATAAAAAAATAATAAGTTAAATGTATAGCATATAGTTTATTCAACTTATTATTTTTATTATTTAATTTTATCAACAACAACAACGACAATGACAACGACAACGACAACAACAACAATATAATTATAACTATAAATATAATAATAATTATTTAGTTTAAGTGATTTAAGTTGCTTATTCAATACAAAATAATACATATAAATAAAATGCGTACGTAATCGTAATATATCAAATATTTTAGAGTTGACGTGTTTGCATGGGCCTAATAATAATAATGATAATACAATAATAAAAATAAGAAAATTTTTAATAACAGGAAAATAAAACGAATGACAGTGGTGTTCGTTGTCTTACAACATTTTGCGACGAATATCAATAATAATCGTAATAATAATAATATCGTTGGCCGGCAGCATTATAGGGTTTTTCGCGATTACAACGAGACGTCATAACCGTTCCATAATGACGGGGCTCTTATTAATTTGACCGTTACATTTTTTCGTTTTTTTACGCTGTTTTTTCGAGCTTTCATACTACTATATCGATGGTGCGCGTCGTGAGGGAATTTTCTTTATACATATATACATTACTACCCTTTTTTACAATAAATTTCGAAAATTGTTTTTAAATTACGTTGACGGCCATTGTACACGTATGACTGTTCAAGAAGGACCGAACGAATCGAAAGAACAAACGTACTGTCTGTGAATATCCTGGCGTAAAGCGAACGATTTAGAAAACCGACTCCTTCACCCCCACTATTCACTATGCCTATGCGCTGAAGGCGTATAACCCACTGGTATCCAAATTTTCTGGCGTAAAGCGAACGATTTAGAAAATCGACTCTTAGACCCCCGCCATTCAATATGCGCCGAAGGCGTATAACCCACAGGTATCCGAATTTCCTGGCGTAAGCGAACGGCTTAGAAAACTGACTCCTAGACGCTCGCTATTCATTATCCGGCTGGTATTTATATAAATCTTATTTTACTAGGAACGACCGTGAGTCACTCATTACGCGCTTGAGGCACATAACCCACTCTTATCCGTATATCCTGGCGTAAAGTGGATGATTTAGAAAACCGACTCTTTGATTCCCTCTTTTCATTATGCGCCGAAGGCGTATAACCCACTGGTATCCGAATTTCATGGCGTATATAGCAAACGATTTAGAAAACCGACTCCTTGACCCCCGCTATTCATTATGCCTATGCGCCGAAGCCGTATAACCCACTGGTATTTATATAAACCTTATTTTACGACGATAAAGGAGCACAAACGAAGCACAAACGATTGCCCCGGGTTTAATTTGAATGTACGAGGTGGATGGTGTACTACATGTTTTCAACACCCTTACGGTAAAATTGTTATAACTCGGTAACGGCGAGAGCACAAACGTCGGGATAAAGAGCACAAACGAAGCACAAACGATTGCCCCTATTTGAGATTTAAATGTATTAAGTGGGGGTGCCAGGGACATGGAGCTCGTACGAGCCCTACGGTAAAATTGTTATAACTCGGTAACAGCGAGAGCACAAACGTCGGGATAAAGAGCACAAACGAGCACAAACGAAGCACAAACGATTGCCCCGGTAAATTTTGATATTGAGGTGGGGTGCTGAGCATGTCCCCAGCACCCCCACAGCAAAAGTGGTATATCTTGGTAACGGCGAGAGCACAAACGTCGGGATAAAGAGCACAAACGAGCACAAACGAAGCACAAACGATTGCCCCTATTTAGGTTTAAAATTTATTAAGTGGGGGTGCTGAGCATGTCCCCAGCACCCCCACAGCAAAAGTGATATATCTCGGTAACGGTGAGAGCACAAACGTCGGGGTAAAGAGCACAAACGAGCACAAACGAAGCACAAACGATTGCCCCTATTTGAGATTTAAATGTATAAAGTGGGGGTGCCAGGGACATGGAGCTGGCGCAAAGCCCACTTTTATCCATATGTCCTAGCGTAAAGCGAATGATTTAGAAGAAAACCAAAAATGACTCCTAGACGCCTACTATTTATTATGCGCCGAAGGCTTATAATCTACTGGTATTTATGACCACATGCTTAAAAAGACTGCGCAATTTAAGGAGAATGTACACTTATAGCGACTGATAAGGAGAAGACTGTGCACTTACAGCGACTGATACAGAGGGAACTACGCATTTATAGCGACATATACAGAGGAGACTGCGCACTCACAGCGACTGATAACTAGGAGACTGTGCACCTACAGCGTCTGCAACTTGCTAGTTTGTCAATAAAACGTATTTGTAGATTGCCATTCGAATAAATAGCTTTAACGAAAACGATTGCCGCAGTCATCGGTAACGGGTCGGCTAAACATATTACGAACGCGCATGCACATGTCATTGCATTATTGGAACAAAATATTTAAAACAAATTTGTAAACGTGAAATAGCTATACGCCTCACAAAAATTTAAGTACTTCCAGTAGTTCGATTTGAAAAATGGAAAGTTGTTTGAATTGGTGAACAAGTTTACTTTGCAACAGTCGGAGCACTTTTTAAATTTTAGCAAATTCTTGACGAGAATAAACATTTAAAATTTTGTAAATTTGTAAATTTTTAATATTAGTTATACATAAAAAATATTAAAAATATGCCTCGACCAATGCAAAGTAAACTTCTTCACCAATTCAAACATTTTTACATTTTTCAATTCGAACTACTAGAAGTACTTTAATTTTTGTCAGTCGCATAGGTTGTTTTGATGAAAAATTGATGGGGTTTGCAGGGGCCTTAATATTAGTATTATTACTAATTATTATTATTATAACTATTACTATTACTAT
>JAIVES010000018.1:12500-141179 GCA_032441835.1 Slavum lentiscoides
TTATTATTATTATTATTATTATTATTATTATTATTTTTATAATTAATTTGTATTTTATAATTATTAATTATTATTAAAATCAGTAAAGAATATAAATATCTGTGCTCCTGAAATTCAAAAGTCAAATAAATGTATTAAGTTTATACAATAAAAAATTTTAAATTAAATAAAACAATCAGTCTGGTTTCGATAGCTACAGCAGTCGGTCGTGTTATTATCTTCGCTTTTATTCGCAGTGGTAATTAATATTAATTAGTATTAGTTTTTTTTCTTCTTCTGGTTTCATCTGTTAACATGTGAATTGGAGATTTATCATGTCGACTTCTCGGATGGGAATGAAAAGTCTACAAAGACGAAAGGTAATACGAGTCGTTCAAAATTAAAGGTAACTGCACAGAAATCAGATACTATTTCGTGGCAAACAGTAGAAAATAAACGCAAAAACAAACATCATCCAGTGGACAGCCCAACGTCCCCCGATTCGTCTTTGCCTCTTCAGAAACAACCAAAATTGGATTCTGGTTCTAATGTTAAATTCAATTCTAAGACACATATTTCACCAGGCAATATTTCGGACTCGGATTCGGCGTTTATTTTGCAGTCGGTGGTACAAAGTCCATTGAATTCATCATGCGAAGCGGCAATGTTATCGGTCACTAATGAACAATCTACCGGCGACATTGTCCGGCTTCCTGTTTCAATAAACGTGAATCCGCAATCTATGTATCATAATACACGTACAGTTTACTCGCAACCAAATTTATCGCCTACTTATTTTCCGCTTAATTATAGTGGACCTATCATTACAATTGTCGAGTATAATGACTCGTCCAAAAATCTTGGTAAACTTCACCCTATTAAAATCGGGAAATTATTTTACAAACTATTTACCGGAATTAAAGAAATTTCTAATGTTGGCTCACGCATTAAGATTTTTTTTGATTCAATCGTTAATGCTAATTTGTTTTTGTCTTCACCAAATTTGACGGACAATGGCTTGAAAGCTAGCATTCCTACTACGCTATTATACTGTTATGGTGTTATTCGATTAGATACAACTATATCCGAAGAGGAGTTCTGGGAAGGTGTCGAGTCCTCGATTCCTATTATTGAATTTCGTCGGATCTCGGTTCGACGTGAGAATGATTTACGTAAATCGACCCCGTTGGTTGAACTTAAATTTTTGTCATCTAATCTTCCATCTCAAATACATATCTTTAAAGTAATCACCAGAGTTGAGCCTAGCATTAGGTCTCCGGTCCAATGTCAAAAGTGTTTACGTTTTGGTCACACAGTTAAGTTTTGCCGCAGTAAAGAAAGATGTGCTCACTATGGGGAGCCGGACCATTCGTTTCAAAATTGTTCACGGCGGGAAGCTACAGATCCAGTTTGTTGTTTTTGTAAAGGCTCACATCTTTCAACAGATCGTTCATGTGGAGAATGGTCGTATCAAAAAGAAATCAAAAAAATCATGGCTTACAATAATGTTTCTTATGTCGATGCTGTTCAGATGAAAAAAAAAAATATTGTTAACCTAGCTTTTAAGTATTCTGATGTATCCGCTAAAAAATCAGCTGAACGATCTAATTTTGTTAAAGAATCGGGTCCTCCTGATATTGGTTCGCTGATTAATTTTCCGGTTGTTTCGGCAACAGTCAAGCACCAAAAATTTAAACCGAACAAAACTGTTCTCCCCTCTACTCACTTTCAAAACAATTTCTACACTTCCCAGCAAAATGAGTCTTTTTCACAAAATGGTAGTTTTTTAAATTATGTATTAAATAAAAATTCACCCAACGATAATTCAAACATTGATACTTCCTGGGTTTCTAAGTTGGTTTACGAAATTGTTGAGTCAGTTAACAAAATTACATCTAATAATTCTTCTGCTTCAACGGATATTTATCCTATAATCGTGTCTTCCTTAATGAACTTCCTTTCGTCTTCTGCAGCGTCAGAAGATGAATAATGTTAGCATCTATGGCCTCTTCTGTTGTTTTGCATCCTAATACTCTCATAAATAATTTTTTTGAATTTATTATTTTACAATGGAATGTCCGAAGTATTTCTGCTCGATCTGGTGACCTGTGCCACCTATTATCATCCTTACACGGTAATGTTGCTATTTTATCAGAAACTTGGTTGTTCCCTAACCGGCCCTTTAATTTACCAGGGTACCATATTTTTAGGCATGACCGTAAAGATGGTTATGGTGGCGCCGCTATTGCAATGCGTCATGATAGTCAAGTTAAAAAAATCACCTTGAATGAAGATCTGGTTGTTCAATTGGAAAATTTTGATATTAATTTAGTTGGCGTAGAAATTATCTCTCCCCTCCCGTTACAAATCTGGTCACTATATATCCCACCTCATTCTAATCTTACATCAAATATTATGGATAAGATTTTCAATTTAGTCAGATCTACCAATGCTATAATTGCTGGAGATTTAAATGGTCATCACTCAGCCTGGGGCTCCTCCCAGTGTAATCATAGAGGTAATTTGGTATATTCGTGTTTATCTACGCTTAACCTGTGTATACTTAATAATGGCAGTTTTACTCGAATTAATCGCCCTCTTCATGCCCCTTATGTGTTGGATATTTCTCTTGTCTCCTCAAATCTTTTTTGGTCTTGTGACTGGTCAACTATGGATGACGCTTTCGGCAGTGACCACATTCCCATTAAAATTTCACTCCCTATTCGTGCTCCTAATATTAATTATGATTGTTCACCTAAATTTAGTGGTAATTCAATCAATTGGGCCTTGTTTAAGAATTTCATCTCTGAATTGATAGTGAAGTTTCCTCATCATCAAACAGGAATTGTAAGATACAACTCTTTTGTCAGTTTATTAGTTTTAGCCGCTCAGTTAAGTTCTAGTTGTAGACGGGAAAAAATACAAAAATTCTCTTCTTCCCCGATATGGTGGTCAGATGTTTGTACCGCTGCAGTTAAAAACCGAAAAATCGCTTTTAGAAGGTACCGACAATCTGGTTCTTATCAAGACTTCCTTAATTATCAACAAGTCTGTGCTAAAACTAAATTTGTTCTAAAATCACAGAAGAAGAAGTCTTGGCAGAGTTTTTGTTCCAACTTAAATCCCTCAACTCCTATGACTGAGTTTTGGTCAATTGCTAAAAAATTTAAAGGTGTGGCTCAGCCCCGGAGTTTTCCTTTAAATGATGATTGGTTTCCTAATTTTTGCTCTAAAGTATCTCCTGATTATGTACCCTCTGAAGACGAAATATTGCCAAATCGAATGATTCCCTCTTCTGATGTTCCATTCGATAATCATACACTTACCTCTCCCTTTTCCTTTTCGGAGTTATCTTCTGCCATTTTCTCACGTAGGTCACCGGCTGCAGGTTTAGATAACATCTCTCCTCTTTTACTTAAATATTTACCATCCGTAGCCTTAAACTAGCTATTAATGATTTTAAACGATCTTTGGAAAAACGGTTTAGTTCCTGAAAGCTGGAAATGCTTTCGTGTAATCCCGATTCCTAAAACTTCGGTTGGTACTCAGTCTTTTCGCCCCATAGCACTCTCATTTTCTCTGTGTAAGATCGTCGAAAGAATTTTAAAGGACAGAATGGACTGGTGGTTAGAGAACAACAGAATTCTCCCTAGCAATGTATTTGGCTTTCGTAGAGGTCTTGGTTCGCTTGAATGCTTATCTATTTTTACAGGACACGTTTATAAAAGTCTATGTAATCGCAGTTTCACTTGTTCGGCCTTTCTAGATATTCAAGGCGCCTACGATTCGGTTCATATTCCTACTCTCATAAATCATTTAATATCTTTAAATGTGCCATTACATTTATGCAAGTTTATTATGAATCTCTTTCATCATAGAACATTACAATTCGTTTCCCCATTTGGATCTATAAACACTTTAACTACTTATAGGGGTCTTCCTCAAGGTAGCTGCTTGAGTCCGTTACTGTTTAATGTTTATATGAGCTTATTTATTAAGAGGTTTGAGATTCCTCATGTGAATATATTATTATATGCTGATGACATACTCGTCTACACCTCTCACAAAATCCTAAATGTCGGTATAGAGCGAATTAATAAGGCTCTAACAGATATTTCAAAATTTTAATGACCTATTTTTTCATTAGCCCCTAGTAAGAGTAAATGCATGATTTTTACTAAACGTAGAATCGCTGATCCAAATTCTTTCTTTCTCCAGGGTACCGAGATCCCTTTAGTTTCTCAAAATAGATATCTAGGTCTTATTCTTGATAGTAAATTGACATGGGCTCCGCACATTGAGTTTTTAGTCTCAGCAGCGCATAAGTGGTCAAACGTATTGCGTGTTTTATGCGGCACCTGGTGGGGCGCACACCCGTCCTCGCTTTTACTAATTTACACCTCTATCATTAGAGGTAAATTAGACTATGGTTCTTTTCTTTACGGTTCTTCAGACTCAATTCATTGGAAAAAATTAAATTCGATTCAACTTGGATGTCTGCGAGTTGCATTAGGAGCTTTACGATCTACCCCAGCTAGAGCATTAGAGATTGAATCTGCTTGTCCTCCCTTAGACCTGAGATGCAGGTGGCTAGCAGGTAAATTTTTACTTAAACATATATCATTTAATACTCTTGATATAGTCAATTTATACCGAGAGGTAGCTACAGCTTGGCGCTTTGTACCCAAAAAATTGCCCGTTTTAGCTTCATATGCTTGTAACATGCAAGCTGTAGAACATTACATTATTAAAAATGATAATCGTCTTCCAATTTTTCTACTCCTTTTCTGTTCTTTTAGCTACGATAGATGTTACTATAGATCTCTATTTCTTAATGCTTCCCGCGAGTTACTTTTCTCTTTACCTAACTTTTCTGTTAATGCCTGCTTTCATCACTACATTAGTTGTATTTTTCCCAACTCAACTCTTATATTTACCGATGGCTCAGTAACATTCACGTCAGCTGGTTACTCTTTCTTTTCCGAAAATATTAAGATATCTTCTTATGGTAATTTCCTCCTTCCTCCTCCAGCTTTACTGCTGAATGTTGGGTCAGGATTCAGGCTTTACTTTGCGTAAAGCAACTGCCTGTTGGTGAGTACCTTATTGCTACTGACAGTAGGTCATGTCTCGAATCTCTTCGCTCTTATCCTATTAATTCTCATGTTTCATATCTTATCATTCAAATTAGGGTTATCTCATGTGCTTTGGCACAGGCAGGGTATGTCATTCGTTTTTTGTGGATCCCGGCTCACACGGGTATCGCGGGAAATGAAAAGGCTGATTACCTTGCCAAATTATCTTCATCAATTAAAATCCCTCCACCCTCAAAAATTCCTTTTCTGATTTTATTCCTACATTAGGAAATCGATTACTGATATGTGGGATAACAAATGGTCTTCTTTGCCAAGGAATTTGGCGATGGAATATAGAAAGATCGTTTCCATTTCTTCTCGTCGTCCATGGTTCGACAATCTTAATTTATCTAGAGCATATATTACTCGGTATACTAGACTTCGTCTTGGTCACAATCGTCTCCCTTCCCATTCTTTCAAGTTAGGTTTGAATAACTCTCCTTTATGCTCCCGACACGAGGAAGAACAAATTTGTAATCTTTCCCATTTAATTTTCGATTGCCCTGCCTTGATTAATCTTAGGGGTTCATTGCTCGTGCAATTGCTTTCCCTTGGGGTTCCTTTGTCAACCGTTAGTATTTTAAGTTCCACCCCCCCGCTGGTTGTACATATAATTATTCGGTTTAATAATTTAGCTGGTTTTTTAGTTTAATCTTGTAGCTTAAGGTCTCAATATATTTTACTTATATAATTTATTTGTTAGTATAGTTATCTGTTTTGTTTTGTTGCTGTAAATATTATTTTGTTTTAGATTTAGATAATTGTCGAGATTCAATGCGTTATCACAAAATCTCTTTAAATAAAAAAAAAAAAAAAAAAAAATAAAACAATAAACTATGCTTGTCTTATAAAATATTCAGGATACATTCGTTTCCATAGTTATATTTGTTTTATAATCTAATATTTATGAAGTTACCTGCATTCTTTACTTTCTTGTTTAATTTTTCCACTTCATCAACAATTTTGTAATAATCTGTATGGTTGGAATTTGATATATATATATATATATCAATTAATTTTCATGGTTTGGAAAATATTATAGAAGGTAAGTAAATCTTTATTAAAATATAAATATTATTATTATTGTTATTGTTATTGTTATTGTTATTGTTATTGTTATTGTTATTGTTATTGTTATTGTTATTGTTATTATTGTTATTATTGTTATTATTGTTATTATTATTATTGTTATTATTATTATTATTATTATTATTATTATTATTATTATTATTATTATTATTATTATTATTATTATTATTATTATTATTATTATTATTATTATTATTATTATTATTATTATTATTATTATTATTATTATTATTATTATTATTACTATTATTATTACTGTTAGTACTATTACTATTACTATTAATACTAAAAATCTGAGGTTATATCCATAATAATATTTTAATAAAATACAATTTCAAAAAGAACTATTAATATTAATATTATCATTATCATTATCATTATTATTATTAATATTATTATTAATATTAATATCAATAATGTTATAATTGTTATTAATATACTCATAAATTATTATTTTATTATTATTAATTATTATAAGTATAATTAAAAATATAAAACTTTTGTACCCCTGAAATACAAATGTCAAATATATGTATTTATAAGTTGTCCCTTCTTATAATAATGAATTTAAACTATATATAAAATAAACTATGCTATACGTTTTAAATATTTATTATATATTTGTTTCTCTAGTTATTTATGTATAACTAAAGTATATTCTAATATTTGCTGTGTTACATGTATTCGTATATTTTTTAGTATAATTTTTATTCTTATCAACAATTTTGTAAGAATCTGCATTGTTGGAATTTAGCATATATCATTTAATGTTCATGGTTTGTTTAATTTTATAGAAGGTAAGTAAATTTACATTGAAATATCAATATTAATATTATTACTATAATTATTAGTCATATTATTATTATTATTATTATTGTTATTGTTATTGTTATTGTTATTTTATTATTATTATTATTATTTATTATTATTATTATTATTATTATTATTATTATTATTATTATTATTATTATTATTATTATTATTATTATTATTATTATTATTATTATTATTATTATTATTATTATTATTATTATTATTATTATTATTATTATTATTATTATTATTATTATTAAAAATATAAATCGTTGTATCCCCGAAATTAAAATATCAAATATATTAACTAAATAAAACAATAAACTACTCTATACTTATAAAATATTCTGGACACATTTGTTTGAGTAGTTATTTTTGTATATAATCTAATACTTGCTATATTACTTGGATTCGTATATTTTCTTGTATAATTTTTCATTTTCTCAACAATTTTGTAATAATCTGCGTTGTTGAGTTTGATATAATATATCATTCAATTTTCATTTTTTGGAAAATATTATAGAACGTAAGTAAATCCATTAAAATATAAATGTTATTATAATTTTTATTTTTATTATTATTATCATTATCATTATCATTATCATTATCATTATCATTATCATTATCATTTATTATTATTATTATTATTAAATTTACTATTAATATTGAGTGTTGTGAATTAAGCAGTGCAACATTAGCAGTCATCAATCTAACCTATCCATCAAATTTGTTGGTTATTTGTTGACATTTTGTTACTATTATTATTATCATTATCAATATCATTATTATTGTTATTACTATTATTATGATTATCATTAATATTATTATAAATTATTATTATTGTCAATAAAAATATAAATCTTTTGCCCCGAAATTCAACTGTCAAATATATGTATTAAGTTGTCCGTTCATATAATAATAAATTAAAAATTAAATAAAACAATAAACTATGCTATACTTTTAAAATATTCTGGATACATCTGTTTCAATAGTTATTTTTGTTTATAATCTAATATTTGTGATGTTACATGCATTCGTATACTTTCTTGTATAATTTTTCCATTTTATCAACAATTTTGTAATAATCTGCATGGTTGGAATTTGATATATATCAATTAATTTTCATGGTTTGGAAAATATTAAAGAACGTAAGTGAATCTACATTGAAATATAAATATTATTATTATTTTTACCGTTACCATTACTGTTGCTGTTACCGTTACCATTACCATTATTATTATTATTATTATTATTTTTTTTTTGTTATGGGATCTATTCACTGTTTGCACACATTTAGTTATATTTCATTATTCTTTCTACATTGACAACATATCATAAGTTAATATAAGGATTTAATTTTTATTTTATTATTTTATTCTTAAGGTTTATTAAGTATATTGTCGTGTAAGTTTTATCAATAATACCAAATTTCATTATAAAATCTTATGTTATATTTATAAAAATATTTTATTATACATATAATTACAAATAAAACTGAGATTTACATTTTCCAAAGCTATTAATTTGAAAAATTTAATTATTTTACTAATACAAAATCAATATAAGTATATTTTATTTTATTAAAATAAATAAAAATATCCTCAATTTACCCTAAATATATTTTCTATGTACAATTTTCCTTGTAATTAATTTTATTATTATTATTCTTTTGATTATTATTGTTATTTTTATACAATAATTCAAATATATAAATTATAAGAGTATAATATGGTTGATAACAAATTTATTTCAACGATGTTTTGTCTCTAAGCAATTACAATGAAAAAATTTGGTTTTACATTCCCTTGAAATTTAAAAGTTAAATAAGTGTTTCAAATGGTATTCTATTGTTATGATTTAATTAAATTAATTGAAAAACAATATACAGTATTTTACACTAACATTTTTGTGTTATAGTAATACAAGTGCTTTAAACATAAAAACATTATTTTTACTATTTTGCACCAATGCTAAATTTACATTGGACAAAATGGAAATGGAAAAACTAACACAAGTGTTATAATAAAATAATAAGGACTAAAATCATACGTTTATATACTTTTTCTATATTAAACAATAAAAAATACAAATGTTTGTGTCTCCGAAAATCAAATGTCAAAGAAATGTTTGAAAAATTATTTCAAATTATAATAATTTTAAATTTAAATAAAACAATAAATTATGTTATACTTTTAATGATTTATGCTTACATTAGTTTTAATGGTTAATTATTTTATAATCTAATATTTCTGATGTTATATGCATTCTATTCCATTATTGTTTAATTTTTCCATATCATCAACAATATTGTAATAATCTTCATGGTTGAATTTGATATATATATATATATATATATATATATCAATTATTTTCATGGTTTGGAAAATATTAAAAGACCATAAGTCAATTCACAAGAAAATAAAACTAAAAATATCGTGTACGTATAAAGTACTTTTATAATACCTACTACAAAAATACTACTAAATATATATTTATTTAAAATAAATAATTATATCGTAAATTACTACTAATAATTTCCGTATAATTTTCTGTAACCCGGCAGCGACAGGTAATTCAGCTATTAATATTATTATTATTATAAATAATTAAGCCACCGTTTTCGGTGATGTTATGTTATGGTATAACATAACATCACCGAAAAACTGTGGCTTCACAGCAAAAATACGAATACAAGGCAGAGACGAACTGGAAATAGATAATCAATGGGTAGTAACATATAACCCACTATTTTCCAAAATGTTCCAAGCACACATAAACGTTGAATACTGCAATTCAGTAAAATCTATTAAATATATATGTAAGTACGTAAACAAAGGTAGTGATATGGTAGTATTTCAAATAGTCCAAAATAGCGAACAAAATAACAGAAATGATGAGATCCTCATGTACCAAACGGGAAGATACATCAACAGTAACGAAGCAGCGTGGAGGATTTTTAGTTTTCCCAACTGTGCCAAACGGAACCATTCGCAAAGATATTACTGTATGTCGACGTCCCTATTTATTATACGTGGGACAAAACAAGGAAAATTGTTCAACGACGAAAACAAGGAATGCCAGAGGTGGGTCATCGAGAAATCATGAAAACTAACGCAATAGGTCGAGTATACACTGTGCATCCAAACAATGCCGAATGTTTCTATCTCCGGATGTTGTTACACGAAATACGGGGACCAACAAGTTTCACAGATCTCAGGACCATTGACGGCTACCTATGCCAGACGTACAGAGAAGTATGTCAACGCTTAGGATTATTGGAAAACGATAACCACTGGGAATTAACATTACAAGAAGACACACTCACAGCTTCAGCTGAACAAATTCGAGAGTTATTCGCCATAATTCTAACAATATGTAACCCATCAAACCCAAAACAGCTATGGGACTCTTTCTAAAGGAAATATATTGTACCAAATCCGACAAACTAATCCAGAACTGACTATAGAATTCAATGACGACATCTTCAATGAAACACTCATTCGCTTAGAAGATAAATATTTAGCAATAAATAACCAGGCCTTAGTAGAACTTGGAATGCCAGCACCACAAAGAAATGCTTTCAGTGCTAAACTACGAAATTACAAAGGAAAAAAGCTACAACGTCAATGAACTACTTGAATACATTGCTCACAACAAACCACTCCTCAATGACAATCAAAAAAAAGTTTACAACGTTATAATGAACCGGATAAATAACAACACTGGTGGAATTATTTACTTGGACGCACCAGGAGGCACCGGTAAAACGTTTCTAATAAATCTAATACTGGCGGAAATACGTGCTAAAAAACACATCGCACTGGCACTAGCATCATCCGGCATTGCAGCCACACTTATGGAAGGAGGACGAACTGCCCATTCTGCCTTACAACTACCGTTGAATATAGCCGAACAACAATTCCCGGTATGTAAAATCTCAGGAAAATCTGGACGGGGTCAACTTCTAAAACAAGCTAAAATTATCTTCTGGGATGAATGTACCATGGCCCATAAAAAATCACTAGAAGCCATGGACAGAACATTACAAGAATTGCGAAAAAACTCTGAAATAATGGGAGGAGCTCTACTCATACTCTCAAGAGATTTTCGACAAACACTTCCAGTTATTCCCAAGTCAACACCAGCAGACGAGATCAATGCATGCTTAAAAAAGTCACATCTCTGGCCACAAGTACAAATACTGCAATTAACAAAAAACATGACAGTTGAATTATCAAAAGATGAAACAACAGCACATTTTGCTAAAATACTTTTACAAATAGGCGAAGGTACATATCCTACTGACCAAACGACCGGCCTCATTGAACTCAATAGTGATTTCTGTAACATAGCCACTACTGAAAACGAACTAATCGACAAAATTTATCCAAATATTATTCAGAACTATACCAACATAGAGTGATTATTTCAAAGAGCAATTTTGTCCACTAAAAATAATATTGTTGACGATATCAATTTCAATATTCTAAAGAAAATACCTGGTGAAGAGAAAATATATAAATCGATCGACACGATGGTATCCATTGAAGAAAGTGTCGACATCCCTACTGAAGTTCTAAACTCTTTACAAGTACCAGGAATACCATTACACTGCCTTCGTCTGAAAATTGGATCTCCAATCATACTACTTAGAAATCTCAACTCCCCAAAACTATGTAATGGAACGAGGATGATCGTAAAACAGCTATCGAATAATATCATTGAAGCTAAACTTATTTCTGGAAAGAACAAAGGACACACAGTATTTATACCTAGAATACCACTGATCTCTTCTGAATTACCACTTCAATTTAAAAGATTGCAGTTTCCAGTTAAATTAGCCTTTAGTTTTACAATCAACAAAGCGTAAGGGCAAACTTTAAAATATTGTGGCATCAACCTCAAAGAATTCTGCTTCTCTCACGGTCAGCTATATGTAGCTTGCTCAAGAGTAGGAAATTCGAAAAATTTATATATATATATATATATATATATATATACCCCGGAGAACAAAATAAAAAATATTGTTTATAAACAAGTAGTGTAAATAATAAGAAAATGTTTTCAATAAATTTTTTTGCTTTTTACGTCATAGTTAATTTTTTTATTTCAACTACCACGTAATCTCATATCAACTCCCGAGCGAAGCCGGGCATCATAGCTAGTAATAATAATAATAATAATAATAATAATAATAATAATAATAATAATAATAATAATAATAATAATAATAATAATAATAATAATAATAATAATAATAATAATAATAATAATAATAATAATAATAATAATAATAATAATAATAATAATAATAATAATAATAATAATAATAATAATAATAATAATAATAATAATAATAATAATAATAATAATAATAATAATAATAATAATAATAATAATAATAATAATAATAATAATAATAATAATAATAATAATAATAATAATAATAATAATAATAATAATAATAATAATAATAATAATAATAATAATAATAATAATAATAATAATAATAATAATAATAATAATAATAATAATAATAATAATAATAATAATAATAATAATAATAATAATAATAATAATAATAATAATAATAATAATAATAATAATAATAATAATAATAATAATAATAATAATAATAATAATAATAATAATAATAATAATAATAATAATAATAATAATAATAATAATAATAATAATAATAATAATAATAATAATAATAATAATAATAATAATAATAATAATAATAATAATAATAATAATAATAATAATAATAATAATAATAATAATAATAATAATAATAATAATAATAATAATAATAATAATAATAATAATAATAATAATAATAATAATAATAATAATAATAATAATAATAATAATAATAATAATAATAATAATAATAATAATAATAATAATAATAATAATAATAATAATAATAATAATAATAATAATAATAATAATAATAATAATAATAATAATAATAATAATAATAATAATAATAATAATAATAATAATAATAATAATAATAATAATAATAATAATAATAATAATAATAATAATAATAATAATAATAATAATAATAATAATAATAATAATAATAATAATAATAATAATAATAATAATAATAATAATAATAATAATAATAATAATAATAATAATAATAATAATAATAATAATAATAATAATAATAATAATAATAATAATAATAATAATAATAATAATAATAATAATAATACTCGGTCACTGCTGGGCGTCGACTAAGTGGTATTGGATATGGCTCGACCTTAAAAGGTTTATCCTCGGTGACATCGAACTTACAAGTGTATCTTGTATCAACTTGTTGATTCCAGGTCGATCACTAAATATGTCCTTAAACTCAAACAATAAATTGAATAATTCATTGCGTTGTACATTGGTAATGCCATAAGCGAGGTCAATTTTCTCTTTAAATTGTTCTTCCCGATGTGACTCCGTGTTATGTTTATTGAGACAGTGCATTGGAACACCAGTAATTGTAACATTTGAATTCAAATACTGATCAAAAAGACGTATGTCAGAAAAACATTGCTCCACTACGGATAATGTGCAGTTGATGGCCGTATTACTGACATTTAAATGACTCATAAGAGCTAATGGTATTTGACCATTATCCTCTTGAAAGGGGCACGATAGTTGCAAACGTGGAAATTCAACTTTTTTCAAAGTAATTAAGTGTGACGCTATGACACGTTAACCAATCATCCCGAGAATAATATTTGTGGCCAAGTGAGGAACTACCAAAAACTCCAGGTGCTTCGTGATTAAACATTTCAACGGAAGCAGAGTTTGTCGGGTAATTTTTCGATTTCTTCCGCGAAGAGCTCTGGAGATTGTCGTACCCGTGACTGATAAAATAGACAAAAACTTTGGATAAGGGGCATGATTCTTTATAATGGTAAAAAAAATCTTCTGAAATTGTGGATACTGATGCTCCAGAATCCAACAATGCACTAACTGACACATCGAATATCTCCACATGGATCACTGCTCGATGTGTAATCGGGATAGGACATCTCTTGACATGGATTTTGAAACTTCAGAAGGACTGTGATTCTGGGTACTTCAGTGAGTTTCTTTAGTGCTCTCGTTACGTGCCACAGTCATGTACGAGGCACTTCCTTGTTTCCCGATACATTTAACTGGTTGACGGATTCAGTCGTCGGAGACGATTGTGGTGATCCACGAGGTGTAAAACGATTACCACTAAAGTTTCCATTACGACGGTTATGAGAGGAACCTCCGCGATTATTTGTTTGCGTGTTGGGATATTGTTGACGTGGTCGATTTTCATGATGTTGTTTTGGTCACAAAGAAGCAGACTCTTCAAATTCAGTAAGAATTGACAGAAGTGCATTGGTTGTTTGCGGTCCACGTCCACGAATAGCCATACCCAAAGACGTTGGGTAGTGTTGAATAATGATGGAAACCAAATCTACTTGGTCAATAGGTGGCGATAAATATTTAGCATTGGAGATCCGTTGCATCGCATGATTAGCCAAACCATATGGTCGGTCGTACCGATACGGTCGGAAAACGTCATGTCTTGCTTTTCGTTGGGTGGCAGACGATCAGAAATGTTGACGGAAAATACCACGAAAATTTAAATACGTTTCAGGAGACGGCATCAACGACTCAAACCAGATTAATGCATCGCCATTCGCCAGTTAATCGACGCTGTGCCGAAATTAACTGCTGCACAGGGGACATTGGTACATTCATAAAATAAGTGTCTAATTGACCTATGAACTTTTCTGGGTGAAGATTTTTAATAATTCCAGAGAATTCCGAGACTGCATCTTGGAGACGTTCTTGTGTACCGAAAAACGTAGTGTTCATTGGATTGAAAGAATTTGTGAGTATGGTCGGACCTTGCATAGACTTGTGTTCTTGTCCTATCGATGTAGAAAAGTTCGCAGATGCATTCAGTGGAATTGACGTAGACGACAAAGGGGCAGAACTAAATGCATGAGACAGATCAGCCGGACCAGGTTCTTGCTGTTTTTTCATCAGACCGATGTCGTTCCTGATCATTCGTATTTCATCTTCTAGACGACTTGATCGGTTTACGAGGGTGTTTATTATATTATGATGTTCGTCAGTCTGGGTCTTCAATTTGAGGCTTTCTTCTTCACACTTGCCTATGCGCTCTTTGGTATTTGTCCACTGGAGATTGCATTGCGCTAAGTGGTCATTCAGATTTTTTTGAATTTTATTAATAGCAGTTTCCTGTCTTGCGGCGGTGTCTTTTTGTTGTTTCTGTAATTCCTTCTGTTCAACCAGCATTCTACGCATCATCTCTTTGAGTGAGTCTGTCTCCAATTGACTCGATTTAGGTTTGTTCTCCGTTTTCGCAGTACTCACTGTCGATGTGGTTGTCGTTGGAGTGGTCGTAGTAGTTTGGGCCATGATCGGTGGCTGTGACTGCAATAAACGTCGACGTAAGTTGTAAGTGGACTTAATATTCTCTTGGTTACTCTCCATGCACCAACAGAAAGAAAATTTGAACAAAGTATGCAAACTACCGACGTCCAATGGCGAGGTTCGAACGGTAATTTAGTTAGAAGAAAAAAAAACAATAAATAAATGAATAAAAACAAATTGAAATTCTCGAAGAAAATCAAAGATAGTATTTCCACAATATGAGCAAATAACAAAATTAAGAATAATTAAATAATACGAATTTATTGTATCGCCCTCCGAGGCGTTGGTCGGACGATATTCAGGTGGACGGTTGCAAAGATTTAGACTATGAAAGAATAAACATTGAACATGGTAATATGTATCTGTAATATATATGTATATGTAAAAATGACTCCTAATCGCCTACTATTTATTATGCGCCGAAGGCTTATAATCTACTGGTATTTATGACCACATGCTTAAAAAGACTGCGCAATTTAAGGAGAATGTACACTTATAGCGACTGATAAGGAGAAGACTGCGCACTTACAGCGACTGATACAGAGGGAACTACGCATTTATAGCGATATATACAGAGGAGACTGCGCGACTTAGAGCGACTGCACCTACAGCGTCTGAAACGTGCTAGTTTGTCAATAAAACGTATTTGTAGATTACCATTTGAATAAATAGCTTTAACGAAAACGATTGCCGCAGTCGTCGGTAACGGGTCGGCTAAACATATTATGAACGCGCATGCACATGTCATTGCATTATTGGAACAAAATATTTAAAACAAATTTGTGAACGTGAAATAGTTATACGCCTCACAAAAATTTAAGTACTTCCAGTGGTTCGATTTGAAAAATGGAAAGTGGTTTGAATTGGTGAACAAGTTTACTTTGCAACAGTCGGAGCACTTTTTAAATTTTAGCAAATTCTTGACGAGAATAAACATTTTAAATTTTGTAAATTTGTAAATTTTTAATATTAGTTATACATAAAAAATATTAAAAATATGCTTCGACCAATGCAAAGTAAACTTCTTCACCAATTCAAACATTTTTATATTTTTCAATTCGAATTACTAGAAGTACCTTAATTTTTGTCAGTCACATAGGTTGGTTTGATGAAAAATTGATGGGGTTTGCAGGGGCCTTAATATTATTATTATCACCTACTATTATTATTATTATTATTATTATTATTACTATTATTATTATTATTATTATTATTATTATTATTATTATTATTATTATTATTATTATTATTATTATTATTATTATTATTATTATTATTATTATTATTATTATTATTATTATTATTATTATTATTATTATTATTATTATTATTATTATTATTATTTTTTTTTTTTTTTTTTACGAGGTCGTCCAGAATGCATTTACGCACAATGAGAGTTTGGTAGAGGTTACGAAACCCTCCACTGTGTGGGACTCGCATACTGTGTTCGTGAGAATGCAGACTGAATACCCACTAAACTGGCACGACCTGACTCCGGGGACTCCCGGCTCAGTATCCGCTCTCGCATAAAACTTCAAGCCGGGGCCGCTGAGGCTTGACCCTAGACGTGGGTCTCCGTCTATCTTTCGTGTCCGTCATGTCTTTCTCTTCTCTTTATCCTCTACTTTTGACTAAGCTTGTTTCCTATTTCGTGTCAATCTTCTAGGCATACATCTTCCTTTTTCGTTTGAAGAACCATATGTCCGAATTGTACTACTGCCGTCCATCGTTCTTTATTAAGGAGCATTTTCTCTATGATGTTATCGGGATCGAACGTTCCTATCTTTCCTTCAAGTGTATATCTTTCGTTTTGCCATCTGCTGCAGACAAAGAACGAGTGTTCCGCGTCGTCTTTTTCGTTACCGCAGTATTTGCAGTTGGCCGTCCGGGTTTTTCCCATTCTATATAAATATGAGCGGAAGTAGCCGTGATTCGAGAGGAACTGGGTAATGTGAAAGGCCACCTCTTCGTGTTGTCGCTCGGTCCATTTCTTAACACTTTTGATAAGGCGTGCCGTCCATCTTCCTTCCTTTTGCTCTTGCCATCGCTTTTGCCAACATTCCATAGTTCTTTTCCGAGCCACCATATTAGGATCCTTTGTTCCACGTTCTTGCTTAGTGAGGTATTGCTGCCGTCTTTCCTTTGCTAATAGGTCGATGGGGATAACGCCCGCTATCGCCATTGTCGCAGCTTCGGAGACCGTGCGGTAGGCGCAAGCAACCCTTAGAGCTCCCGTTCTTTGCACCTGGGCAATTCTCTTCCTCTTGCTCACCACGTCCATTTCATCGCCCCATATCTCCGCTCCGTACAGCATGATAGACTGAGCGGTTGACATAAGGAGCCTTCGCTTTGATGGTTTTGGTCCTCTTACGTTGGGCATGATTCGGCTTAAAGCAGCAATCCTCGTTGACGCCTTATCCGCTGCCTGCCTGAGGTGATTCCAAAACGCGAGCTTTCTATCTAGTGTCACGCCCAGGTATTTCACTGCTTTCTTCATCCAGGATATCTCCTCTTGTACCTTCAGGGGGATAATTGTTTCGATTTCCTTCCTTGTTAGCAGTACCATCTCCGTCTTTTTCGTTGCTAGCTCGAGACCGTGGTTATCCATCCATGAGACCACTCTGCGCATTACCTGGTTTAGCCGCACCTGCACCAGTTCTGCTGTTCGCTCCACAATTATCACTGCCGCGTCATCTGCATATCCGACTAGGAACGTCCCCTCAGGCATTTCTCGTCGAAGCAATCCGTCGTACGCTATATTCCAGAGATCGGGTCCCAGTATGGATCACTGAAAAGCTCCAGCTGTTATTCTCTTCCTCTTTTCGCCCTCCATCGTCGCGTACGTCAGGGTGCAGTCCTTTAGGTAAGATCGTAGTACCTGTAGGAGGTAGTTCGGCACCTTGATCGTGTGTTCGAGAGCATGCGTTATTATTATTATTATTATTATTATTATTATTATTATTATTATTATTATTACAATAATTATTATTAGCAATAAATAATACAAATGTATTTGCCCTCGAAAGTCAAAAGTCAAATAAATGTATTCAGTTGTCCGTTCATACAATAATAAATTTAAAATTAAATAAAACAATAAATATGTTATACTTTTAATTTATTATTAAATTTATAATTATTATAATAAATGTAATTTTATAACAATAATAATACCTACTAATTCTAATATATAAATGTAGATTCACTTCTTTCCTTCATTATTTTCAGTGCCACGATTATTAATTGACATATTTCTCAAATACTACGATGCAGTTTATACTGAATTGTTGATAATTTGAACACTTGGAAATAAAATTTAAGCCTTGATTTTCGTTTATAATAAATGTGAGAGAAATTAATGCAATTAACATCACAAATATAAAATATATAACATAAATAATAATTGAGGCAATATAGTACCCAGAAAATATATTTTGGTAAATTAAGCATATAAATAAAATATAAAAATTTAAATATTTGTGTCGCCGAAATTCAAAAGTCAAAAAATGTATTAAGTATTCGGTTCATATAATAATAAATTTAAAACTATTCTTCAAGATTATTCTATATACATTTGTTTCCATAGTTATATTTGTTTTATAATCTAATATTCGTGTTATCACCTACATCCTTTTACATTCTTGTTTATTTTTCCATTTTGTCAACAATTTTATAATAATCTGCATGGTTGGTATTTAATATATATATATATCAATTAATTTTCATGGTATGGAAAATATTATAGTACGTAAGTGAATCCACATTGAATTATAAATATAATTATTATTATTATTATGATTATCATTATCATTATCATTATCAATATCATTATCATTATCATTATTATTATTATAATTATTATAATTATTATTATTATTATTATTATTATTATTATTATTATTATTATTATTATTATTATTAATATTATTATTATTATTATTATTATTATTCTTTCTCTCATCATAGAGTTGGAGGATGAACTCCTTCTCCGGTATTTTGTGGGTTAAGTCCAGATCTCTGCCTGAGTTCTCAGTGACTTAACCCAACACTTTACGTGAGACGTGGGCGGTGCTAAACAGAACAATTTTCTGCACTTCCTTCATACAAATTCTTCCTGGTATCCTTTGTATATTTTGCTCTATTCTATTCTTGATAATTCCTAGAGCTCCTATCAGTCTTGTAAAAATACTTTTGAAATTGTATTTAAATAGAGATACAAATACATTGATATAAATAGTATTTAAGATGTATTTCAAATACTTTAAAAAAAAAGTATTTAATAACAAATACAGATACTTCGTATGTATTTAAATACAAATACAAATACATATTTGAACGGAGTTTTAATTTTATTTTATAGCAGTCGTTTTATTTAAATTGTATTTTGTATAGGTCATAAAACCTCTCTACCACTCAACTTTAATGTTTTCAATTATTTGATGTAATAAATTATTAAATAATATAAATATTAAAATTATTACAAAATTTTAGCTTTTACAGTATTTTTAAAAGTAGTATTAATTATTTTTACCAAAATTTTTCATAGTAGATATACACATACATGGAAATATTTATGTTGCAATGTTACTATTTTTAACATATTTTAAGATGCAATTCACACGGGTGATTATCACATGGGCGCGGTTGCGAAATTTATCAACTTTATACCCAATCATATACTCGTATACATATATAAATCTCCGTCTGTCAGTTCATCAGACATAATATAATAGTAAATTTGAATCTACCCTGCACATATTTGAACATTTATTTTAATTGAATGAAATGTATTAAATTTAAAACTTATTGCAAGAAATTTTATTTACAAGTATTTAAATAAAAGTATTTGTAATTCTAGTACAAATACATATGAAAAAATATTTAAATACATTGAAAATACTTCATTTTAATTTTTTTTTAAGTATTCTAAATACTATTAAAGTATTTAAATATATTTATTCAAATACTTTACAAGACTGGCTCCTATTATCACTGGCACTGTAGTTGTTCTTGTACCCCACATTTTACTTATCTCCAGCTCTAAATCTTTGTATTTATTAATTTTTTCTGCTTCCTTCATTTGGATATTTGCATCATCTGGAACTGATATTTTGATGAGGAAACACGTTTTGTTTTTATTGTCATGTATCACAATGTCGGGTCTATTTGCTTTAATCGTTCTATCGGTGATAATAGGAACATCCCATATAAGCTGCTACTTTGTTGTGTCTATTGGTATACTCTGTCGCTGCTAAGATTGGACATCCAGCGAAAATGTGACTAATATGCTCTTCATCAATCTCTCAATTGGTTGGCCGCAGCTATCCAAGCTTCTCTGTCAAGACTCAGCTTCTTTAAATTTCGGTAACTTTCCATTTCCATGTCCTTTATAATTTGTAAAATGTATTCCATCCTTGGTCTTCCTCTTCCTGTTTTACCATCCACATATCCTTCTATAATCATCTTTAATAAACTTTCATGGCGCAGTGTATGCCCTATCATATTATCCTTTTTATTTATTATAATTTACCAAATTTTTCTTTTTTCTTTAATTTTTTTCAAAACTCCTTCATTTCTTATTCTGTCGCTCCGTGAAATCTTGAGCATTTTTCGGTAACACCACATTTCAAAAGCTTCCAGTTTTTTCTTCTCGGTTGTGCTTTCTGTCCAGGTCTCGCATCCGTATAATATAACGCTCCATACGTACATTTTCACACTATTCGTAGTTAGTAAGTGGTTTTTGTTTTGAAATGCTCTTTTTCCCTGTGTAATCCTATTTATTACGTATATCTAACTTACTTTTACCGTTTTTGGTTATTTTACTGCCAAGATAGCTATAGCTTTGCATTTGTTCAATAGGTTCTCTTTTAATATTTATGTTTAGTCGCTTTTTATCTAATTTGTCATATAACAAAACTTTGGTCATATTTTTGTTTAATTTCATTCCGTAATTTCCTAATATATCTTCAATTTTATCAAGTAAGATTTACAAGTCTTCTTCTTTTTCAGTACAAAACGCTATATCATCTACAAAGTAAAGTGCCATTATATTTTGCCCACATACTCTGTTTCCTACTTGTATTTCATCTTTTATTTCTTTTGTAGCTTCTTCTATATACATGTTAAATAAAATAGGGGACAGAATGCATCCTTGCCTTACGCCTTTACCAATTCTTGCTACTTCTTCTATCTCATCTAGTTGGATTTGGATCACTTGGTTTTTGTATATGTTGTATATAACTCTACGATCATTGTATGTTATTCCTAGGCTTTTTAAAATATTAAACATTTTGTTCCAATTTACATTGTCAAAAGCCTTTTCAAGATCGACAAAAGTTATTTAAATAACTATATTTACTCTTATTTGTTTTTTTATTAGGATTCTCAATGATAAAGTTGCTTTTCTAGTGCCTATATTCTTTCTAAAACCAAACTGGTCATTACCTAGAGTTGAGTCTATTTTACTCTCTATTTGTGTCTTTATTACTCTACATAATATCTTAGAAGCGTGAGGTATGACGTATGAGATTAATTGTTCTGAGTTCTTCGCATTTCATTGTTGCTTTCTTTTTTGGTAATGTTACGACTAATCCGTGTTTAAAATCGTTTATCATCACCCCTCTTTGATATATTTCATTACATATCTCAAATAACTTAGTCTTCAAAACTTTTCCTCCATTTTTTATTAACTCTAGGTACTGGTATTTTGTCTATTCCACATGCTCTATTTTTCTTAATATATTCAATTTCTGCATTGAATTCTGATTGAAGAATATGCTTGCCTTTATCATCTTTTTCTAAAGTTTACTTCTTTTCCAGCACGCTTTCATTCAGAGTTCCGTTATATAATTCTTCCAAATATTCTTTCAGTCGTTTTAATTTTCTTCTGTTTCCATAAATATTTTCCACATTTGCTTATCAAGGCATTTGTACCTTTCTTTCTTTTACTTTCTTCTTGAAAAAACTTTCTTATCTGTGTGAACGCTAGATCACTCCGTCCTTGTTTTAATATATTCTCCAACTTCTTGACATATGTATAATACCTATACTTCTGATATAATATGTATTACTTTAAATAATCGATCACGATTAATGAGCGTATGGAAATTCGCGCTTTAAATAAATTTATCCATATATCAATTTATTATGTGCCGACAAACTCACTCCGCTACGAGACGCCGACGTGCGACGTCAAGATACAACGCTCCGCTGTGTTATTACACAAGAAAACGATCGCAATTATTTTGTGTGTTACCAATTCTTGGTTTATGACGGTTTCGTGATTAAATCGTTCTGTAACGGTTTCGTCTTGGTTGCTGCAAGGCTTCTTCAGCATCTCCTCAACAACCAATCACTGAGATATTTGGTCGAAACCAACAGAATGGTCATCAGTGCCAGGCATCTCTTACGTGTATTATATGTCGTGAGTCATTAATTTTTTGTCACAATCGTAGTCGTGTGTTATTAATTTAGTGTAGGAAACAGTATTATCTTATTGCGGAACATACTATCATTGTATAAACGATTTAATAAACGTATTTTGTAACCCTACTGAATATTTATATATAAATTTGTACGGTACCTATTTCCATATAATTTATATTTTAATTTAAATGTGGACGGATCCGTAACAACATACGGTTATTTAACCATTTTTCTTTGGCGATTTTTATTTTTCGTTGTATTAGTTTCCTAAGTATTTTGTAACTTTGTTGGTTACTTGTAATATTATGATTTTTAAACTTTCTTCTCTCCTCCATTAATGTTATAATTTCCTCAGTTATCCATGGTTTCTTTGCATCACTCCTTTTTATGCCTAAAATATTGTTAGCATTATCTTTGAGTGTTTGTTTTATTTTGTACCATCTATATTCTATACATTTATTACCATCTTGCCATTTATTGTTTATTGTATTATGACATTCTACAGAGAACTTTGTTCTGATGTCTTCTTGCTTCGACTTATCTAAATTTAATTTAATTTTTCTTCTTAAGTATTTTTAATTTAAGTTCTGTTTCCAGCACGATTAAGTTGTGGTCACTTTCGACATCAACACCAGGGTAGGTTTTGCATTGCTTCGTTTGATTTTTATATCTTTGTTTGACTATTATGTAGTCTATTTGATATCTAGCCGTGTCCCCCGGATTTCTCTATGTATATCTTCTTCTTTTGTGATTTTGGAAAATCGTATTTGCTATTACTAGCTTATGTTTAAAATTCTATTAATCTTTCTCCTTTGTCGTTTCTTTTTCTAAGTCCATAGTTACCTACTATATTTCCATATTTCATCTCACCAAATTGTGCATTCCAATCTCCTAGTAAGATTATATTTTCTTCTGACTTTGTCATATTTAATAATTGGTTATACATTTCTTCTATTTCATCATCATTGTGAGCAGTTGTAGACATGTATACTTGTATGATTGTCGTTGTTATCGGCTGTGTATATATTTTAACCATGATTATTCTATCTGTGTACTGAAGATAACTTTGGACCTTATTATTACCCTAGTTATTACCCCATTCTTTGTTCAACAAAATTCCGTCTCCCGTGTATCCATTATCTGTTCCTGTATGAATAAACCTATAGTTACCAGACCAAAAATCCTCTGGGCTGGACCATCTTACTTCACTAATACCCATAACATCCATATTTAATCTTTCCATTTCCAATTTCAAATTTTTGAATTTACCACTTCTTTTCAAAGATCTTACATTCCAACATCCTATTCTCTTAAATCTTTGCTGTTTTTTTCTCAAAGCAGTCTCCACCCAGACATCCGAATGGGAGACTAGTTTACGTCCGGAGATTTTCACGTTGAGGCAATTCATGCAAGGGAATATAATATTATGTGGTGGTTTTCCGTTTCCTTCCACATCGCAGTACAGTAGTCGTATAAATGACTGTCATTTCCGCCTACGGATTTCTGGTATGCAACTATACCGACGATTTAGGTCTATAATTGCATCTAGTACTGAGAAAGCTGCTGCCCTTCCCCAGTCCCTTTTAGTCGCCTTTTACGAAAAGCAGAGATAACTCTGGATCTATTTTTAACCCGGCCCAGTGCGTTAAATTATGATTTTATAATTATTATCAATAAAAAAAATAAATGCGCCCGAAATTTAACTGCCAAAAATATTTACTACGTTATTCGTTCATATCATAATAAATTTAAAATTAAATAAAACCATAAAGTATGCTATACTTTAAAAATATTCTGGATACATTTGTTTCAATGGTTATTTTTGTTTAAAATCTAATATTTGTGATGTTACCTGAATTCCTAAACTTTCTTGTTTAATTTTCAATTTTATCAACAATTGTGTTATAATCTGCATAGTTGGAATTTATATATATCAATTCACTTTCATGGTTTGGAAAATATTATAGAACGTAAGTGAATCCACATTAAAATATAAATATTTTATTATTAATATTATTATTATTATTTTTCGATAATTTAAATTTGTTAGTTATATCGGTACACTAGACTCTATGTTCAAAAACAAATTTCTTTCAGCGATGTTATAATGTATAAATGTATAATATATATATATATATATATATATGATCTAAGCAATTACAAATTTACAATGAAAAATTTGAATTTGAATTCCTTCGAAATTCAAAAGTCACAAAAGTGTTTCGAATGGTATTGTATTGTTGTAATTAAATTTAATAATAAAAAACAATATACACTATTTTAGATTAAAATTTTATGTGTTATAGTTATATGTGCTTTAAACTTAAATACATTATTTATTACTATTTTGCACCAGTGCTATATTTACATTGATCAATATGCAACAAGAAAAACCAACATAAACGTTATTATAAAATAATAAGCGACTAAAAACATAAGCATACCTATACTTTTCAATTATTAAACAATGAAAAATATAAATGTTTGTCTCCCGAAACTCAAATATCAAAAAAGTTTATAGTTAATCTTTCATATTATAATAATTTAAAATTTAAATGAAACAACAAATTATGTTATACTTTTAATTTTAAAGATTTATGCTTACATTTGTTTAAATATTTATTTACTTTTATAATCTAATATTTGTAATGTTACCTGCATTCTTTTACATTCATTTTTATTTTTCCATATATCAGCAATAATGTAATAATCTTAATGGTTGGAATTATATATATATATGTACCTTGCCCGCGGCCGTGCCTCATCATTTTGCTCATCTTATAATATATTATCTTACTACTATTAATCCAATCTTTACAATACATATCAATTATATATTAATTTTCATGGTTTGGAAAATATTATAGAAGGTAAGTGAATCCACATTGAAATATAAATATTTTTAATGTTATTATTATTATTATTATTATTATTATTATTATTATTAAATTTACTATTAATATTGAGTGTTGTGAACTAAGCAGTGCAACATTAGCAGTCATCAATCTAACCTATCCAACAAATTTGTTGGTTATTTGTTGGACATTTTTGTTACTATTATTATTATCATTATCAATATCATTATTATTGTTATTACTATTATTATGATTATCGTTAATATTATTATAAATTATTATTATTGTCAATAAAAAATATAAATCTTTGTGCCCCCGAAATTCAACTGTCAAATATATGTATTAAGTTGTCCGTTCATATAATAATAAATTAAAAATTAAATAAAACAATAAACTATGCTATACTTTTAAAATATTCTGGATACATCTGTTTCAATAGTTATTTTTGTTTATAATCTAATATTTGTGATGTTACATGCATTCGTATACTTTCTTGTATAATTTTTCCATTTTATCAACAATTTTGTAATAATCTGCATGGTTGGAATTTGATATATATCAATTAATTTTCATGGTTTGGAAAATATTAAAGAACGTAAGTGAATCTACATTGAAATATAAATATTATTATTATTTTTACCGTTACCGTTACTGTTGCTGTTACCGTTACCATTACCATTATTATTATTATTATTATTATTATTATTATTATTAATTTTTTTTTTGTTATGGGATCTATTCACTGTTTGCACACATTAAGTTATATTTCATTATTCTTTCTACATTGACAACATATCATAAGTTAATATAAGGATTTAATTTTATTTTATTATTTTATTCTTAAGTTTATTTAACCAGTTTGATGTGTAAGTTTTATCAATAATACCAAATTTTATTATAAAATCTTATGTTATATTTATAAAAATATTTTTATTATACATATAATTACAAATAAAACTGAGATTTACATTTTCCAAAGCTATTAATTTGAAAAATTTAATTATTTTACTAATACAAAATCAATATAAGTATATTTTATTTTTATCCTCAATTTACCTAAATATATTTTCTATGTACAATTTTCCTTGTATTTAATTTTATTATTATTATTCTTTTGATTATTATTGTTATTTTTATACAATAATTCAAATATATAAATTATAATAGTATAATATATGGTTGATAACAAATTTATTTCAACGATGTTTTGTCTCTAAGCAATTACAATGAAAAAATTTGGTTTTACATTCCTTGAAATTTAAAAGTTAAATAAGTGTTTCAAATGGTATTGTATTGTTATAATTAAATTAAATTAATTGAAAAACAATATACAGTATTTTACACTAACATTTTATGTGTTATAGTAATACAAGTGCTTTAAACATAAAACATTATTTTTACTATTTTGCACCAATGCTAAATTTACATTGGACAAAATGCGAAATGGAAAAACTAACACAAGTGTTATAATAAAATAATAAGGGACTAAAATCATACGTTTATATACTTTTCTATATTAAACAATAAAAATACAAATGTTTGTATCTCCGAAAATCAAATGTCAAAAAATGTTTGAAAAAGTTATTTCATATTATAATAATTTTAAATTTAAATAAAACAATAAATTATGTTATATTTTTAATGATTTATGCTTACATTAGTTTTAATGGTTAATTATTTTTATAATCTAATATTTGTGATGTTATATGCATTCTATTCCATTATTGTTTAATTTTCCATATCATCAACAATAATTTAATACTCTTCATGGTTGGAATTTGATATATATATATATATACGGCCCTTATCAGGGCCAACCTTGACGACAATGTCCCTTAATGTTGAGGGACTCACATCTGAGAAAGATACAGTAATTTCACATAGTCAGAACAAACAGTATAGATGTACTGTGCCTTCAAAAAACCCATCGTGACGAACACCACCGTAAACCTACTATTAATGGACTCAGGTTAATAGCGGAACACCATAACAACAAATATGGAAGCGCGGTTTTTGTGAAAAACAGTATAGATGTTGTATCAGCCCACAGCACAAGTGTAAACAATATAGAAATCATTACGATTGACATTGGCTATATTACAATATAATCAATATACAAGCCACCTAATGTTGATTTTGAGTTCAATGAGCCAGTTAATTTCCAAAACCATAAATCAAAAATAGTTATCGGAGATTTCAATAGTCAAAGTACTCAGTGGGGATACCAAGAAACGAATGAAGATGGCGTAAGAGTTGAAAATTGGGCAGATAAGCAGCAACTAAAGCTCATCCATGATCCGAAATTACCAAAGTCATTTAACAGCAGACGTTGGAAAAACGGCTATAATCCGGACAATATATTCGTAGGGGAAAATATTGAACAATTAAGCGTAAAACGGGTAATAGATCCTATCCCTCGAACACAACATCGACCCATCATATGTGAAATATTGGCAACAATACGTCCAATTATGGTACCGTTTCAAAGACGTTATAATTTCAAGAAAGCAAAATGGAGAGAGTACACAATGGCACTAGACCGGGCAACTGAAACAATCCAACCAACACCGGAACATTACGATGACATTGTGAAAATAGTAAAGGAAGTCTCAAAACAGCATATACCCAGAGGTTGCCGCCAATGTTATATACCAGGGATGAAGAAAGTGCTACAAAGACTCTTGATGAATACACAGTAAGATATGAAAACGACCCCTTTGACGATGAAACTATCCAAGTAGGAGAAGCCCTTTTGACAGATATTGCGGAGGAAAGAAGGAAAGAATGGCAGAAGACAGTAGAAGAAATAAATATGGCACAAAATAGTAATAAGGCCTGGCGTCTTCTTAAGAAACTAAACGGTGAAAAAAACAACGGATTCGTACATACAAACGTTACGGCAAACGAAGTTGCTCATCAACTCCTATTAAATGGGAAGACGAAACGAACTGTCAAAGAATCTAAAAGATTAAAAGGAACTCATGCGATGAAATTAACACGTTCACGACAGAACTAGATACTAAAGAAGTGGAAATTGCAATTAAAAGTCTGAAAAACAAGAAAGCAGCTGGTGTAGATGGCATACTTAATGAACAAATCAAACACTTCGGACCTATAACGGTGAGATGGATCACAACACTCTTTGGAAACTGCATCAAAACGAGAAGAATACCGAAAAAATGGAGAGAATCGCAGGTTATAGCGTTGCTTAAACCTGGTAAAGACCCTACAGAAGCAAAAGTTATTGGCCGATCTCACTTCTATGCCACCTATATAAATTGTTCGAAAGGCTTGTTATGAACAGAATGACAAATCTCGTTGAGGACAGGATTATCCACGAACAAGCTGGTTTCAGAATGGGCAAATCATGTACCAATCAAGTACTGAATATCACGCAGCATATCGAGGACGGATTTGAAAAGGAAATAACTGGAGCAGTCTTTGTCGATCTCACGGCCGCTTATGATACGGTGAACCATGCAATGCTAAGAAAGAAAATCTACGAGATGACAAAAGATTATTGCCTAACAGAAATAATAGGAATGTTACTGAAGGATAGACGGTTTTATGTGACACTAAATGGCAAGAAAAGCGAATGGCGAAAACAAAAACGGTCTCCCCAAGGAAGCGTGTTGGCACCAATGCTGTTCAATATTTACACGAACGACCAACCGATAGGTACAGCAACACGACATTTTATATACGCAGACGACCTGGCATTAACGGCACAAGGTAAGAAGTTTGAAAAAATCGAAAAAATACTGGAAAATACCCTAAAAGATCTCACAGTATACTACCAAAAGAACCGACTAAAACCAAATCCGTCGAAGACACAAGTATGTGCATTTCACCTTAAGAACCGAGAAGCAAAAAGATACCTGCATATCAAATGGAATAACGAAATACTACAACACAGTGATAACCCTAAATATGTGGGGGTCTTTTTGGATTGAAGTCTTACATACAAAATGCACTGCGTAAAATCCCGAGCAAAGGTAGAATCCAGGAATAATATTATACGGAAACTTATTGGTAGTAAATGGGGAGCCGACGTGAAAACACTACGTACGTCTGCGCTAGCTTTATGTTTCTCGGCAGGGGAGTATGCGTGCCCGGTCTGGGGAAGGTCAACACACTCAAACAAAGTAGATATGGCCCTTAATGATACCGTCCGAATGATCACTGGATGCCTTCGACCAACGAACATCCCTAAATTATACAACTTAAGCGGAATTGCCCCACCACAAATTCGAAGGAGAGTAAGTTCAATGGCCGAAAGAACGAAGAAGGAAACGGACGGCCGTCATCCTATGTACGGACAGATACCACCACCAAAACGCCTACGCTCTAGAGCAAGTTTCTTAAACAGTTGTGAACCACTGAGTGTTCCTCCTCAGGAAGAGTGGATTAGACTATGGCAAAGAGAATTTCCATCCACGGAATTCCCTAAAAAAGAAAACCTCTCCACTGGATATGACCTCCCATATGTACTATGGAGAACTTTAAACCGAATAAGAGTAGGCGTTGCTAGGACTAACAGTAATCTAGCGAGATAGGGTATTCAGGAAAATCAACTGTGTGGATGTGGACAGATTCAGACGGATGACCACATTCTGCAGTGCCGTGAGGCCCTACATAGAATATCGGACCGAAGAGATTTGATGGGACGAATTACGAGACGAAGACTAGAGTGTATCGAATACTGGAATGGTGAAGGGATCTAATGGATTGTCGACCACACGATAGAAGAAGAAATATATATATATATATATCAATTAATTTTCATGGTTTGGAAAATATTAAAGACCGTAAGTCAATTCACAAGAAAATAAAACTAAAAATATCGTGTACGCAGAAGTACTTTACAATACCTACTACAAAAATACTACTAAATATATTTATTATTTATTTAAAAATAAATAATTATATCGTAAATTACTACTAATAATTTCCGTATAATTTTCTGTAACCCAGTAGCGACAGGTAATTCAGCTATTAATATTATTATTATTTTCAATTATTAATTATTATTATTATCAATAAAAATATAAATATTTATGCCCCTGAAATTCAACTGTCAAATATACGTATTATGTTGTCCGTTCATATAATAATAAATTAAAATTAAATAAAACAATAAACTATGCTATATTTTTAAAATATTCTGCATACATCTGTTTCAATAGTTTTTTGTTTATGATCTAATATTTGTGATGTTATCTGCATTCGTATACATTCTTGTATAATTTTTCCATTTTATCAACAATTTTGTAGTAATCTGCATCTTTGAAATTTGATATATATATAATTTGGTTTTCATGGTGTCGAACATATTATAGAACGTAAGTTTATCCACACTGAAATATTATTATTATTATATTATTATCACTAACATTATCATTATGATTACCATTATTATTATTATTATTTTTTTTTATAATAAATTTGTATTTTATAATTATTAATTATTATTAAAATCAATAAAGAATATAAATATCTGTGCTCCCGAAATTCAAAAGTCAAATAAATTTATTAAGTTTATACAATAAAAAATTTTAAATTGAATAAAACAATAAACTATGCTCGTCTTATAAAATATTCTGGATACATTTGTTTCAATGGTTATTTTTGTTTATAATCTAATATTTTTGATGTTACTTGCATTTCTATACTTCCTTGGATAATTTTACCATTTTATCAACAATTATGTAGTAATTTCAATTTTTGGAATTTTTATATTTACAGTCGATTCCGCTTTATTGGGAGACATCGGTTGCGTGTTATTTTGTCCCAATAATCCGAAATACAAAAACGAACATATAAATTTGTTGAAAACTGATTTTTTTATATATTTTATTATTACAAATTACAAACTATTATACGATGAGTACTACAGCTTGGTGGCTATAATTTAATTTTGTCCAGAATTTCTAATTTTTGCGCAAGCGATAAATCTTTACGTACACGAGACATCGTTACTACACGCGACAAACACGACTGATGCACCAAATAACATTTAACATACATCACATTTGAACATAAGATAAGATAAAATTTAATCTAATAATCGATTACACGAGTTGGTCACGATTGTCGAAACTATTGATCTATTAATATACTCGATAAAAATGTCCCAATTATCCGGATTCGTGGCCCAGATAAGCGGTGAACGTTTACCCTACAAGTATACATTTGTTTTCGTAATTGAAGAATTGTCCTATTAAGCGGTTGTCTTTATTAACTGGTGTCTCTATTAAGCGGAATCGACTGGATATAAATTAATTTTCATGGTTTGGAAAATATTATAGAATGTAAGTGGATACACATTGAAATATAAATATTTTATTATTATTACCGTTATCGTTACTGTTGCTGTTACCGTTACTATTACCATTATTATTATTACTCGTATTATTACTATTACTATTACTATTACTATTTGTTCGCGGGTGATATATAAATATACGAATATGTCATATCGGGTCGTTGGCCGTTGTTAATAATTATTATTATAGTACACCTTCATTATATAGATAATATTATTATTATACGATTTTAATTTTATTTCGTCGCTGTTACGTTTTCGCCGTCTTGGTGTGTCGTCGCGCGTTCGCCGTTGTCGCGAATTATTTTGATTTTATAATCAATAATAAAAAGATCATTGCCGTTGCCGCACCCGTTCGTTTTCTTTCGGTTATTATTAATCGTGTACACGTTTTCTGGCCTCCGTCGCCGTACATATACGCATATATGTGCATCATTTTGATGCTTTTTTTATTAATTGGTCTCCGTCACCGTTAAGTTTTATACACGTCAATTCGTGCCATCATCGCCATCGACGCATCAACAACACCGTTCTTTTGCCTGCACCACAGCAACCATCCAATCATCTGGGTCACATTATTTAATCGAGGATCAGGTCATATTTATTGTTATAATTGTATTATTTATTTACGTGTTATTGTCGATATATATTTGTGCATCATTGTCGCCCCCCTGTTCCCTATAGTGTTTAAGTATAGCCAATTGTAATTATTCATCTATTTATTAATACAGTCCATTTTATTTTGTTACTTTCAAATTCAAATGTATTTTCTTCATTTCATTTTTATCCATTTTCTTTTCCCACATAACAACGGTCGATTTTTCGCAAAATATATATGATCGGAGAAGCCGTTTACACATTTGGTCCTATCGAGCCGGATAATGAGTTATTATAAGAAGTTTACATTTGAATTTTATTCTTGCGCGTAATTATACATTGTAATTTTACGTACTTTCTTATACATTCATAATTATACATATATTTATTTATTTACGCGCAGCTTATCACTTTTGTGTGGCGATACTGTTAATCAGTTATTACATCGTATAATCATATTTATTTACATTTATAATATATTATTTTTTTTTTAGATATATTTCATAAATATTTCGTTTCGTTTCATGAATATTTTTTTTTCTTTTCGCAATTTTGCATTTTTTCAGTTTGTTGAATTATTACAGAATTTAATTGTTAGTTCTATATAAAATGACACTTTCGGCGGGAGATATCGAACGCGCCGAACGCGCGTTAAAACGTGCTATCATTAAACGTGAAAAGGCGATCTCACAAATACAAATTGTATACGATATAGCACGTGATGTTAATGAAAACAAAGACTCAATTCCTTTATTTTGTGCTCGAAGAAGTGATCTTGAAACTATTATGACTGACTTTCGATTAGACCAAGACACCATTGTTGATCAGTTGATAAATCTCGAGCGCGATGTTGAATTTAGTCGCATTCATACTCCAATCGAAAATAAAGTTACTGAACAGTATTATTTTATAAAATCAGTTCAGATAGATATTGATCAGATAGGATCAGATATATTAGTTATCAGGTCAGGATCGCAAATACAATTACCAAAAATTCAATTGCCACAATTTAATGGTGATATATTAAACTGGTGTTCGTTTCGAGATACATTTATTTCTCTCGTACATGGGAATCAAAGTCTGTCTAATATTGAACGTTTTCATTATTTGGTTTCTTCCGTTTCTGGGACTGCTAATGCAATTGTGCGCTCAGTACTACTTACCGATGCTAATTACGATGAAGCATGGAAGGATTTACACGATCGATATAATAATTCTCGGTTGATTGTTCACGCCCATTTAGATACGCTGTTTGATTTCACTCCACTGTCGGGAGAATCTTTAGAAGGATTAAAAGCATTTTTAAACGTATTCCAAGAAAATACAGCAGCTATTAACGCAATGGGTATTTCGAATTTGTCTGGTTTTTTATTCGCATCAACAACACCGTTCTTTTGCCTGCACCACATCAACCATCCAATCATCTGGGTCACATTATTTAATCGAGGATCAGGTCATATTTATTGTTATAATTGTATTATTTATTTACGTGTTATTGTTGATATATTTTGTGCATCATCGTCTGCCCCCTTCCCGGTCCCTATAGTTTTTAAGTACAGCCAATTGTAATTATTCATCTATTTATTAATACAGTCCATGTTATTTTGTTACTTTCAAATTCAAATGTATTTTCTTCATTTTCATTTCAATCCACTTTCTTTTCCCACATAACAGCGGTCGATTTTTCGCAAAATATATATGGTCGGAGAAGCCGTTTAAACACTATTACTATTACTATTAATATTGTTACTGTTATTGTTATTGTTATTGTTATTGATATTATTATTAATAAATATAAATAAATGTGGCGCCAAAATTCAAATGTGAAATAAATATTATATGTTGTTCATTCCTATTGTAATGATTATAATGATTTAAATTAATTAAATTATAACACACTTTTAATGTTTTATGGTTATATTTTTCTATTATTATTTGTCCATAATCTAATATTTGTGATGTTACTTGCATATTTTTACATTTATGCTTGGATTTTCCATATTATGAATATATTTTGTCATAATATGCATGGTTGTAAATTGATATTATATATTTATTAATATTTATGGTTTTGTAATATTAAAGCACGTAAATGAATCTATATTGAAATAATAGTAACAAAATTATTATTATTATTATTATAATTAATATTGTTGTTATTGTTATTGCTATTGTTATTATTATTATTTTATAATTATTATTAATAAAAATATAAATAGTTGTACCTCCGAATTACAAATGTCAAATATAATATGTATTTATAATTTGTCCCTTCATATAACAATAAATTTAAAACTATATAAAACAATAAACTATGCTATACTTTTAGAATATTCTGGGTACATTTGTTTCATTGTATGAGACTTGTATGTAGAATTAATACCCAATAAAAATAACTATAAAATCAAAGCGTGTGTGGACAACAACCTTACACCAGGACGGTCACTACGCAACTACAACTGTGTGTAAATAAACCGAGGCTATTATAGATACGCGTATATACACACCAAACGCATTGCGGTACGACAAAGATAAACTTCTCGGAACAATTCATATCTACACATAAGATGTGTGATAAATCTTCAACTGGTTTTGGACTTCCAGCATCGAACAGGAATAATTCAAATAATAATATGAATCCATTGGAAAAAGCTTTGCGGAAACCGTATGATTTAAATAAATTAAGTGAATATATTTCTGAAAATAAACTTAAATTAGTGAATAACCAGTTTACGGCGTACAAATTTGTTTTGAACAGTGTTCTTTTTAATGAAGGGAAGATATTTCATTTGGATGCCCCAGGCGGAACTGAAAAAACATTCGTTACTAATTAGATATTAGCAAAGTTAGGTCTCAGGAAAACTAGCTTTGGCCGTTGCGTCGTCGGGTATTCCTGTGACTCTATAAGCATGTGGACGCACCGCTCATTCAACTTTTAAACTGCCTCATACTGTTTCTTTGAAGAAAGATAGCGTGTGCTCTATCCATAAAAATGGACCTTTGGGAAAAGTTTTGCAAGATGTTAGTTTAATAATATAGCACCATGATTCATAGAGATCACGTAGAGGCTTAAGATAGAACTCTTAGAGATATTAGAATCACTAACAAAATCATGGGTGGAATCACTGTCATTTTTGCTGGTGATTTTCGACAAACGTTACCGGTAATAGTTAGGGAACTAGAGTTGACATTGTAAAGTCTTGCTTAAAAACTTCCTCGTTATGGAAGTTTGTTCATACCTTAAAACTATCTACTAATATGAGAGCACATTTGGGTGGAGGCAGTACAAATTTTCCTTCAAAGCTACTTTTAATAGGAGACGGAAAAGTACCTCATTTTGAAAACAATATTGAAATTTATCACGATTTAGGTGAAAAAGTTATCAGCATTGAAGACCTAATCTCCAAAGTCTACACAGATGTAGTCCAAGTAGAAGACAAAGACTACCAGTGGATATGTCAAAGGGCAATATTGACGGCTAGAAATAGTAGTGTTGACCAAATTAATGAAATAATACTGAGTAAACTTCAGGAGATAGCGTAAACTACATTTCCATTGATAATATAATGGATCAAGAAGATACGGTACATTACCCACAAGAATTTCTCAATACCCTAAATCCGAGTGGCCTTCCCCCACATTTCCTCAAATTAAAAACTGGTACTCAAACTATTTTGCTAAGAAACCTTAAACCACTAAATTTATGTAACGGAACCAGACTCAAAGTTAAATTTCTTCGCAACAATGTGATCGTTGCTATAGTTTTGACTGGTACAGCAGTTGGTCAAACGGTGCTGATACCTCACATCCCAACGATTCCCAATGATTTGCCTATTAAATTCAAAAGAATACAATTTCCCGTTAAGGTATTGTTTGCCGTAACAACTAATAAAGCAAAAGGGCAAACATTTAAGCACATAGGAATCGATTTACGTCAAGTCTCTTTTTCACACAGACAACTATATGTTGCGTTATCACGATCAGGTTGCACAGAAAACCAGTATGTTCTTCTACCCCAAGAAAATAGAACTAAAAACATCGTGTACGCTGAAGTATATTAAAATACTACTAACTATATCGAAAAATAATTATTTAAAAAATAAATAACTACATCCTAAAATACTACTAATTATACCTGTTTAATTTTTCTGTAACACGGCAGTGACGGGTAATTCAACTATTAATATTATTATTATGTTTATTATTATTATTTTATAATTATTAACTGTAATTATTATTAATAAAAAATATAAATAGTTGTACCTCCGAAATACAAATGTCAAATATAATATGTATTTATAATTTGTCCCTTCATATAACAATAAATTTAAAACTATATAAAACAATAAACTATGCTATACTTTTAGAATATTCTGGGTACATTTGTTTCAATACTTATTTTTGTTTATAATCTAATATTTGCAATGCTACATGCATTTGAATACTTTCTTGTATAATTTTTCCATTTTATCCACAATTTTGTAATAATCTGCATGGTTGGAATCTGATATATATCAATTAATTTTCATGGTTTGGAAAATATTAAAGAACGTAAGTGAATCTACATTGAAATATAAATATTATTATTTTTATCTATCTCTATTTTTTATTCTCGCTTATCGCAATGCCATGCGGACTGGTTTGCCCGATTAGGAAACGCGAAAAATGTGTGCGGTTCAAACAATTACTATTGCTCATACTAATACTATTGCTGTTCCTATTACTAATACTATCACTATTACTAATAATAACACTATTACTATTACTTTTACTATTACTATTACTATTACTATTACTATTACTATTACTATTACTTTTACTATTACTATTACTATTACTATTACTATTACTATTACTATTACTATTACTATTACTATTACTATTACTATTACTATTACTATTACTATTACTATTACTATTACTATTACTATTACTATTACTATTACTATTACTATTACTATTACTATTACTATTACTATTACTATTACTATTACTATTACTATTATTATTATATTACTATTACTATTACTATTACTATTACTATTACTATTACTATTACTATTACTATTACTATTACTATTACTATTACTATTACTATTACTATTACTATTACTATTACTATTACTATTACTATTACTATTACTATTACTATTACTATTACTATTACTATTACTATTACTATTACTATTACTATTACTATTACTATTACTATTACTATTACTATTACTATTACTATTACTATTACTATTACTATTACTATTACTATTACTATTACTACTACTTACTATTACTATTACTATTACTATTACTATTACTATTACTATTACTATTACTATTACTATTACTATTACTATTACTTACTATTACTACTATTACTACTACTACTACTACTACTACTACTACTACTACTACTACTACTACTACTATTACTATTACTATTACTATTACTATTACTATTACTATTACTATTACTATTACTATTACTATTACTATTACTATTACTATTACTATTACTATTACTATTACTATTATTATTATTATTATTATTGTTGCGGGTAAACGAGCCAATAATTTTAATTGACAGTCTTTTTACCAATATTTTACAAGTAAAAACCAATTATATAAAATAAATCAATAAAATGAAAGACGGATGAATTAATAATTAATAAACCAAATTTGCTAATAATTAATCAGTGGACTGTATTTAAATGATACAAAATAATAATTATTATAATGATTAAAATATTAACAAATTTATTTCAACGATGTTTTGTCTCTAAGCAATTACAATGAAAAAATTTGGTTTTACATTCCTTGAAATTTAAAAGTTAAATAAGTGTTTCAAATGGTATTGTATTGTTATAATTAAATTAAATTAATTGAAAAACAATATACAGTATTTTACACTAACATTTTATGTGTTATAGTAATACAAGTGCTTTAAACATAAAAACATTATTTTTTACTATTTTGCACCAATGCTAAATTTACATTGGACAAAATGCGAAATGGAAAAACTAACACAAGTGTTATAATAAAATAATAAGGGACTAAAATCATACGTTTATATACTTTTTCTATATTAAACAATAAAAAATACAAATGTTTGTATCTCCGAAAATCAAATGTCAAAAAAATGTTTGAAAAAGTTATTTCATATTATAATAATTTTAAATTTAAATAAAACAATAAATTATGTTATATTTGTAATGATTTATGCTTACATTAGTTTTAATGGTTAATTATTTTTATAATCTAATATTTGTGATGTTATATGCATTCTATTCCATTATTGTTTAATTTTTCCATATCATCAACAATAATTTAATACTCTTCATGGTTGGAATTTGATATATATATATATATACGGCCCTTATCAGGGCCAACCTTGACGACAATGTCCCTTAATGTTGAGGGACTCACATCTGAGAAAGATACAGTAATTTCACACATAGTCAGAACAAACAGTATAGATGTACTGTGCCTTCAAAAAACCCATCGTGACGAACACCACCGTAAACCTACTATTAATGGACTCAGGTTAATAGCGGAACACCATAACAACAAATATGGAAGCGCGGTTTTTGTGAAAAACAGTATAGATGTTGTATCAGCCCACAGCACAAGTGTAAACAATATAGAAATCATTACGATTGACATTGGCTATATTACAATATAATCAATATACAAGCCACCTAATGTTGATTTTGAGTTCAATGAGCCAGTTAATTTCCAAAACCATAAATCAAAAATAGTTATCGGAGATTTCAATAGTCAAAGTACTCAGTGGGGATACCAAGAAACGAATGAAGATGGCGTAAGAGTTGAAAATTGGGCAGATAAGCAGCAACTAAAGCTCATCCATGATCCGAAATTACCAAAGTCATTTAACAGCAGACGTTGGAAAAACGGCTATAATCCGGACAATATATTCGTAGGGGAAAATATTGAACAATTAAGCGTAAAACGGGTAATAGATCCTATCCTCGAACACAACATCGACCCATCATATGTGAAATATTGGCAACAATACGTCCAATTATGGTACCGTTTCAAAGACGTTATAATTTCAAGAAAGCAAAATGGAGAGAGTACACAATGGCACTAGACCGGGCAACTGAAACAATCCAACCAACACCGGAACATTACGATGACATTGTGAAAATAGTAAAGGAAGTCTCAAAACAGCATATACCCAGAGGTTGCCGCCAATGTTATATACCAGGGATGAAGAAAGTGCTACAAAAGACTCTTGATGAATACACAGTAAGATATGAAAACGACCCCTTTGACGATGAAACTATCCAAGTAGGAGAAGCCCTTTTGACAGATATTGCGGAGGAAAGAAGGAAAGAATGGCAGAAGACAGTAGAAGAAATAAATATGGCACAAAATAGTAATAAGGCCTGGCGTCTTCTTAAGAAACTAAACGGTGAAAAAAACAACGGATTCGTACATACAAACGTTACGGCAAACGAAGTTGCTCATCAACTCCTATTAAATGGGAAGACGAAACGAACTGTCAAAGAATCTAAAAAGATTAAAAGGAACTCATGCGATGAAATTAACACGTTCACGACAGAACTAGATACTAAAGAAGTGGAAATTGCAATTAAAAGTCTGAAAAACAAGAAAGCAGCTGGTGTAGATGGCATACTTAATGAACAAATCAAACACTTCGGACCTATAACGGTGAGATGGATCACAACACTCTTTGGAAACTGCATCAAAACGAGAAGAATACCGAAAAAATGGAGAGAATCGCAGGTTATAGCGTTGCTTAAACCTGGTAAAGACCCTACAGAAGCAAAAAGTTATTGGCCGATCTCACTTCTATGCCACCTATATAAATTGTTCGAAAGGCTTGTTATGAACAGAATGACAAATCTCGTTGAGGACAGGATTATCCACGAACAAGCTGGTTTCAGAATGGGCAAATCATGTACCAATCAAGTACTGAATATCACGCAGCATATCGAGGACGGATTTGAAAAAGGGGAAATAACTGGAGCAGTCTTTGTCGATCTCACGGCCGCTTATGATACGGTGAACCATGCAATGCTAAGAAAGAAAATCTACGAGATGACAAAAGATTATTGCCTAACAGAAATAATAGGAATGTTACTGAAGGATAGACGGTTTTATGTGACACTAAATGGCAAGAAAAGCGAATGGCGAAAACAAAAAAACGGTCTCCCCCAAGGAAGCGTGTTGGCACCAATGCTGTTCAATATTTACACGAACGACCAACCGATAGGTACAGCAACACGACATTTTATATACGCAGACGACCTGGCATTAACGGCACAAGGTAAGAAGTTTGAAAAATCGAAAAATACTGGAAAATACCTAAAAGATCTCACAGTATACTACCAAAAGAACCGACTAAAACCAAATCCGTCGAAGACACAAGTATGTGCATTTCACCTTAAGAACCGAGAAGCAAAAGATACCTGCATATCAAATGGAATAACGAAATACTACAACACAGTGATAACCCTAAATATGTGGGGGTCTTTTTGGATTGAAGTCTTACATACAAAATGCACTGCGTAAAATCCCGAGCAAAGGTAGAATCCAGGAATAATATTATACGGAAACTTATTGGTAGTAAATGGGGAGCCGACGTGAAAACACTACGTACGTCTGCGCTAGCTTTATGTTTCTCGGCAGGGGAGTATGCGTGCCCGGTCTGGGGAAGGTCAACACACTCAAACAAAGTAGATATGGCCCTTAATGATACCGTCCGAATGATCACTGGATGCCTTCGACCAACGAACATCCCTAAATTATACAACTTAAGCGGAATTGCCCCACCACAAATTCGAAGGAGAGTAAGTTCAATGGCCGAAAGAACGAAGAAGGAAACGGACGGCCGTCATCCTATGTACGGACAGATACCACCACCAAAACGCCTACGCTCTAGAGCAAGTTTCTTAAACAGTTGTGAACCACTGAGTGTTCCTCCTCAGGAAGAGTGGATTAGACTATGGCAAAGAGAATTTCCATCCACGGAATTCCCTAAAAAAGAAAACCTCTCCACTGGATATGACCTCCCATATGTACTATGGAGAACTTTAAACCGAATAAGAGTAGGCGTTGCTAGGACTAACAGTAATCTAGCGAGATAGGGTATTCAGGAAAATCAACTGTGTGGATGTGGACAGATTCAGACGGATGACCACATTCTGCAGTGCCGTGAGGCCCTACATAGAATATCGGACCGAAGAGATTTGATGGGACGAATTACGAGACGAAGACTAGAGTGTATCGAATACTGGAATGGTGAAGGGATCTAATGGATTGTCGACCACACGATAGAAGAAGAAATATATATATATATATATATCAATTAATTTTCATGGTTTGGAAAATATTAAAGACCGTAAGTCAATTCACAAGAAAATAAAACTAAAAATATCGTGTACGCAGAAGTACTTTACAATACCTACTACAAAAATACTACTAAATATATTTATTATTTATTTAAAAATAAATAATTATATCGTAAATTACTACTAATAATTTCCGTATAATTTTTCTGTAACCCGGTAGCGACAGGTAATTCAGCTATTAATATTATTATTATTTTCAATTATTAATTATTATTATTATCAATAAAAATATAAATATTTATGCCCTGAAATTCAACTGTCAAATATACGTATTATGTTGTCCGTTCATATAACAATAAATTAAAAATTAAATAAAACAATAAACTATGCTATATTTTTAAAATATTCTGCATACATCTGTTTCAATAGTTTTTTGTTTATGATCTAATATTTGTGATGTTATCTGCATTCGTATACATTCTTGTATAATTTTTCCATTTTATCAACAATTTTGTAGTAATCTGCATCTTTGAAATTTGATATATATATAATTTGGTTTTCATGGTGTCGAACATATTATAGAACGTAAGTTTATCCACACTGAAATATTATTATTATTATATTATTATCACTAACATTATCATTATGATTACCATTATTATTATTATTATTTTTTTTATAATAAATTTGTATTTTATAATTATTAATTATTATTAAAATCAATAAAGAATATAAATATCTGTGCTCCCGAAATTCAAAAGTCAAATAAATTTATTAAGTTTATACAATAAAAATTTTAAATTGAATAAAACAATAAACTATGCTCGTCTTATAAAATATTCTGGATACATTTGTTTCAATGGTTATTTTGTTTATAATCTAATATTTTGATGTTACTTGCATTTCTATACTTCCTTGGATAATTTTACCATTTTATCAACAATTATGTAGTAATTTCAATTTTTGGAATTTTATATTTACAGTCGATTCCGCTTTATTGGGAGACATCGGTTGCGTGTTATTTTGTCCCAATAATCCGAAATACAAAACGAACATATAAATTTGTTGAAAACTGATTTTTTATATATTTTATTATTACAAATTACAAACTATTATACGATGAGTACTACAGCTTGGTGGCTATAATTTAATTTTGTCCAGAATTTCTAATTTTTGCGCAAGCGATAAATCTTTACGTACACGAGACATCGTTACTACACGCGACAAACACGACTGATGCACCAAATAACATTTAACATACATCACATTTGAACATAAGATAAGATAAAATTTAATCTAATAATCGATTACACGAGTTGGTCACGATTGTCGAAACTATTGATCTATTAATATACTCGATAAAAATGTCCCAATTATCCGGATTCGTGGCCCAGATAAGCGGTGAACGTTTACCCTACAAGTATACATTTGTTTTCGTAATTGAAGAATTGTCCCTATTAAGCGGTTGTCTTTATTAACTGGTGTCTCTATTAAGCGGAATCGACTGGATATAAATTAATTTTCATGGTTTGGAAAATATTATAGAATGTAAGTGGATACACATTGAAATATAAATATTTTATTATTATTACCGTTATCGTTACTGTTGCTGTTACCGTTACTATTACCATTATTATTATTACTCGTATTATTACTATTACTATTACTATTACTATTTGTTCGCGGGTGATATATAAATATACGAATATGTCATATCGGGTCGTTGGCCGTTGTTAATAATTATTATTATAGTACACCTTCATTATATAGATAATATTATTATTATACGATTTTAATTTTATTTCGTCGCTGTTACGTTTTCGCCGTCTTGGTGTGTCGTCGCGCGTTCGCCGTTGTCGCGAATTATTTTGATTTTATAATCAATAATAAAAAGATCATTGCCGTTGCCGCACCCGTTCGTTTTCTTTCGGTTATTATTAATCGTGTACACGTTTTCTGGCCTCCGTCGCCGTACATATACGCATATATGTGCATCATTTTGATGCTTTTTTTATTAATTGGTCTCCGTCACCGTTAAGTTTTATACACGTCAATTCGTGCCATCATCGCCATCGACGCATCAACAACACCGTTCTTTTGCCTGCACCACAGCAACCATCCAATCATCTGGGTCACATTATTTAATCGAGGATCAGGTCATATTTATTGTTATAATTGTATTATTTATTTACGTGTTATTGTCGATATATATTTGTGCATCATTGTCGCCCCCCTGTTCCCTATAGTGTTTAAGTATAGCCAATTGTAATTATTCATCTATTTATTAATACAGTCCATTTTATTTTGTTACTTTCAAATTCAAATGTATTTTCTTCATTTCATTTTATCCATTTTCTTTTCCCACATAACAACGGTCGATTTTTCGCAAAATATATATGATCGGAGAAGCCGTTTACACATTTGGTCCTATCGAGCCGGATAATGAGTTATTATAAGAAGTTTACATTTGAATTTTATTCTTGCGCGTAATTATACATTGTAATTTTACGTACTTTCTTATACATTCATAATTATACATATATTTATTTATTTACGCGCAGCTTATCACTTTTGTGTGGCGATACTGTTAATCAGTTATTACATCGTATAATCATATTTATTTACATTTATAATATATTATTTTTTTTTTAGATATATTTCATAAATATTTCGTTTCGTTTCATGAATATTTTTTTTTCTTTTCGCAATTTTGCATTTTTTCAGTTTGTTGAATTATTACAGAATTTAATTGTTAGTTCTATATAAAATGACACTTTCGGCGGGAGATATCGAACGCGCCGAACGCGCGTTAAAACGTGCTATCATTAAACGTGAAAAGGCGATCTCACAAATACAAATTGTATACGATATAGCACGTGATGTTAATGAAAACAAAGACTCAATTCCTTTATTTTGTGCTCGAAGAAGTGATCTTGAAACTATTATGACTGACTTTCGATTAGACCAAGACACCATTGTTGATCAGTTGATAAATCTCGAGCGCGATGTTGAATTTAGTCGCATTCATACTCCAATCGAAAATAAAGTTACTGAACAGTATTATTTTATAAAATCAGTTCAGATAGATATTGATCAGATAGGATCAGATATATTAGTTATCAGGTCAGGATCGCAAATACAATTACCAAAAATTCAATTGCCACAATTTAATGGTGATATATTAAACTGGTGTTCGTTTCGAGATACATTTATTTCTCTCGTACATGGGAATCAAAGTCTGTCTAATATTGAACGTTTTCATTATTTGGTTTCTTCCGTTTCTGGGACTGCTAATGCAATTGTGCGCTCAGTACTACTTACCGATGCTAATTACGATGAAGCATGGAAGGATTTACACGATCGATATAATAATTCTCGGTTGATTGTTCACGCCCATTTAGATACGCTGTTTGATTTCACTCCACTGTCGGGAGAATCTTTAGAAGGATTAAAAGCATTTTTAAACGTATTCCAAGAAAATACAGCAGCTATTAACGCAATGGGTATTTCGAATTTGTCTGGTTTTTTATTCGCATCAACAACACCGTTCTTTTGCCTGCACCACAGCAACCATCCAATCGTCTGGGTCACATTATTTAATCGAGGATCAGGTCATATTTATTGTTATAATTGTATTATTTATTTACGTGTTATTGTCGATATATATTTGTGCATCATTGTCGCCCCCCTGTTCCCTATAGTGTTTAAGTATAGCCAATTGTAATTATTCATCTATTTATTAATACAGTCCATTTTATTTTGTTACTTTCAAATTCAAATGTATTTTCTTCATTTCATTTTTATCCATTTTCTTTTCCCACATAACAACGGTCGATTTTTCGCAAAATATATATGATCGGAGAAGCCGTTTAAACACTATTACTATTACTATTAATATTGTTACTGTTATTGTTATTGTTATTGTTATTGATATTATTATTAATAAATATAAATAAATGTGGCGCCAAAATTCAAATGTGAAATAAATATTATATGTTGTTCATTCCTATTGTAATGATTATAATGATTTAAATTAATTAAATTATAACACACTTTTAATGTTTTATGGTTATATTTTTCTATTATTATTTGTCCATAATCTAATATTTGTGATGTTACTTGCATATTTTTACATTTATGCTTGGATTTTCCATATTATGAATATATTTTGTCATAATATGCATGGTTGTAAATTGATATTATATATTTATTAATATTTATGGTTTTGTAATATTAAAGCACGTAAATGAATCTATATTGAAATAATAGTAACAAAATTATTATTATTATTATTATAATTAATATTGTTGTTATTGTTATTGCTATTGTTATTATTATTATTTTATAATTATTATTAATAAAAAATATAAATAGTTGTACCTCCGAATTACAAATGTCAAATATAATATGTATTTATAATTTGTCCCTTCATATAACAATAAATTTAAAACTATATAAAACAATAAACTATGCTATACTTTTAGAATATTCTGGGTACATTTGTTTCATTGTATGAGACTTGTATGTAGAATTAATACCCAATAAAAAATAACTATAAAATCAAAGCGTGTGTGGACAACAACCTTACACCGGGACGGTCACTACGCAACTACAACTGTGTGTAAATAAACCGAGGCTATTATAGATACGCGTATATACACACCAAACGCATTGCGGTACGACAAAGATAAACTTCTCGGAACAATTCATATCTACACATAAGATGTGTGATAAATCTTCAACTGGTTTTGGACTTCCAGCATCGAACAGGAATAATTCAAATAATAATATGAATCCATTGGAAAAAGCTTTGCGGAAACCGTATGATTTAAATAAATTAAGTGAATATATTTCTGAAAATAAACTTAAATTAGTGAATAACCAGTTTACGGCGTACAAATTTGTTTTGAACAGTGTTCTTTTTAATGAAGGGAAGATATTTCATTTGGATGCCCCAGGCGGAACTGAAAAAACATTCGTTACTAATTAGATATTAGCAAAAGTTAGGTCTCAGGGAAAACTAGCTTTGGCCGTTGCGTCGTCGGGTATTCCTGTGACTCTATAAGCATGTGGACGCACCGCTCATTCAACTTTTAAACTGCCTCATACTGTTTCTTTGAAGAAAGATAGCGTGTGCTCTATCCATAAAAATGGACCTTTGGGAAAAGTTTTGCAAGATGTTAGTTTAATAATATAGCACCATGATTCATAGAGATCACGTAGAGGCTTAAGATAGAACTCTTAGAGATATTAGAATCACTAACAAAATCATGGGTGGAATCACTGTCATTTTTGCTGGTGATTTTCGACAAACGTTACCGGTAATAGTTAGGGGAACTAGAGTTGACATTGTAAAGTCTTGCTTAAAAACTTCCTCGTTATGGAAGTTTGTTCATACCTTAAAACTATCTACTAATATGAGAGCACATTTGGGTGGAGGCAGTACAAATTTTCCTTCAAAGCTACTTTTAATAGGAGACGGAAAAGTACCTCATTTTGAAAACAATATTGAAATTTATCACGATTTAGGTGAAAAAGTTATCAGCATTGAAGACCTAATCTCCAAAGTCTACACAGATGTAGTCCAAGTAGAAGACAAAGACTACCAGTGGATATGTCAAAGGGCAATATTGACGGCTAGAAATAGTAGTGTTGACCAAATTAATGAAATAATACTGAGTAAACTTCCAGGAGATAGCGTAAACTACATTTCCATTGATAATATAATGGATCAAGAAGATACGGTACATTACCCACAAGAATTTCTCAACACCCTAAATCCGAGTGGCCTTCCCCCACATTTCCTCAAATTAAAAACTGGTACTCAAACTATTTTGCTAAGAAACCTTAAACCACTAAATTTATGTAACGGAACCAGACTCAAAGTTAAATTTCTTCGCAACAATGTGATCGTTGCTATAGTTTTGACTGGTACAGCAGTTGGTCAAACGGTGCTGATACCTCACATCCCAACGATTCCCAATGATTTGCCTATTAAATTCAAAAGAATACAATTTCCCGTTAAGGTATCGTTTGCCGTAACAACTAATAAAGCACAAGGGCAAACATTTAAGCACATAGGAATCGATTTACGTCAAGTCTCTTTTTCACACAGACAACTATATGTTGCGTTATCACGATCAGGTTGCACAGAAAACCAGTATGTTCTTCTACCCCAAGAAAATAGAACTAAAAACATCGTGTACGCTGAAGTATATTAAAATACTACTAACTATATCGAAAAATAATTATTTAAAAAATAAATAACTACATCCTAAAATACTACTAATTATACCTGTATAATTTTTCTGTAACACGGCAGTGACCGGTAAATCAGCTATTAATATTATTATTATGATTATTATTATTATTTTATAATTATTAACTGTAATTATTATTAATAAAAATATAAATAGTTGCACCTCCGAAATACAAATGTCAAATATAATATGTATTTATAATTTGTCCCTTCATATAACAATAAATTTAAAACTATATAAAACAATAAACTATGCTATACTTTTAGAATATTCTGGGTACATTTGTTTCAATACTTATTTTTGTTTATAATCTAATATTTGCAATGTTACATGCATTTGAATACTTTCTTGTATAATTTTTCCATTTTATCAAAAATTTTGTAATAATCTGCATGGTTGGAATCTGATATATATAAATTAAATTTCATGGTTTGGAAAATATTAAAGAAGGTAAGTGAATCTACATTGAAATATAAATATTATTATTTTTATCTATATCTATTTTTTATTCTCGCTTATCGCAATGCCATGCGGACTGGTTTGCTCGATTAGGAATCGCGAAAAATTTGTGCGGTTCAAAAAATTACTATTGCTCGTACTAATACTATTGCTGATACTTATACTAATACTATTACTATTACTAATAATAACACTATTACTATTACTATAACTATTATGATTATTATTATTATTATTATTATTATTATTATTATTATTATTATTATTATTGTTATTATTTTAAATGTGACTCGGGTTTTACCCGGTATTCATACCACGTATCGAGCATAGGCCAAGATACAGTGGCTTCGATGTTTATGTCCATTTGGTATTTATTCACGTGGTTTCTCTCTATATTTCATCGATGTTTAAGGGCATCCTTACTGAATGCACTGTGTTTATGTCTGTCGCTTTTTGCGGTGTAACATATGTGTTTTGACGCAATCCTAGTATTATTAGGCTATTATGCAATGTACGTGGTATTACCCCTGTCGAAAAGAGCACAATCAGCACAATTATTACTTTACTCATTTCCCACAGACGTCGTAATTCTTGTGCCAGGTCTGTATATTTTTGGATTTTCTTTCTGTACGTTTCGTGAACGCTATGCGTGTTTGGTATAGCAATATCAACCAGGTATGTAATTTTTTTTTGTTTATCTGTTAGTGTGATGTCCGGTCTATTGTGATGTATTGTTTTATCTGTAATCAATGTTCTGTCATAATACAGTTTGTAAGTTTTATTTTCATGTACTATTTTTGAGTTATATTTGTAATATGGTATTTGTGTCTGAATGAGTTTATGGTTATGTGCAAGCTGTTGATGTATGATGTTTGCTACTTGGTTATGTCTGTGTAAGTAATCTGTTTGTGCTAGCATTTTGCATCCTGATGTGGTATGTTGTATTGTTTCTTGTGTTATATGGCAATATCGGCATGTTGTATCGTGCAATGTATCGTCCTTAAGCATGTACTTTCCGTAATTTTTCGTGTTTATAACTTGTTCTTGTATGGCTATCATAAACCCTTCAGTTTCACCGAACAGATCTCCACGGGTCAGCCAGGCGTTTGACGCTTCCTTATCAACCTTAATTTTGCTGATCTCATGTAGATGTCTACCACGTAATTCCTTTCGAGTCCATGCCAGCTTCTTTTGTTGCGTTGTGATTATATCCTCTGTAATTTTGTGTGTGGAATGTAAATTAAGTGGAGTATATTTCGTATCTGCATATATAATTGCTGCGTGCAGCGTTGATGTTTGTTGCTTTGTGTGTAAGAATTGTCTAAGTGTATTTATCTGTTTGTTATGCAGGTTTTGTATATCTATCAGTCCACGACCACCCTCATGGCGTGGCAAGGTGACTCTCTCAACTGCTGATATTGGGTGGTATTTTAGTGTTTGTGTCAGATGTTTCGACGTTCTCGGTCTGGTTATGTTTGGCCTCTCGGTTGGATCCATTCCGGTGTATCGCAAAATGTGTGCTTCCATAGTTTTTGCTATCGAGTTGTCTAATTCCTTACTTATCTCTTCACAGATCTTTACAGGCTCTTGGTCTTCGTCATACGGAGCCATTTCCACAGTGTCTGTAGTTATTTCTTGCACGTTACATATCTCTTGACCTGTATTTTGTGTGTTAACTTGTGTAACATGACTATCCCGTGGCTGTGTATTCGCTAGATCCTAAGCGACTTGATGTTTTATTTCTTCGAGTATCGTCTGTGGTATGAGATTGTGTGTGACTATTGTACGTCGTTGGTCTGTTATTCTCTGCTCTGTTACCTGTATATCTGGATATTGTCGTGTGAATGCCGTATAGCCTTCATCTCTGTACATGGCCATGTCCGTTTCTAGCTTCGTGAATTTGTAGTATGTACGCATAATGAATGCGTTCATATCATTCGTCCACTTCATGCGCTGACATGGCTTGCCTGCTTTAGTGGTCTCCTGCCTTGCAGAAGAAGCACTTTTAGCTTTGTTATTATCGGCTGTATATCGTTCGGGTTGCCCGATCGACGCCCGCCTCATCAGCACTCGGTCACCATCGGTTCGTATGCTGTCATCCTCAGCGATGGCTCCAGAGATGCCCTGGCGAACCCCAGGCAGCAGCAGTTTCCGAGGCTTCTAAAATTATACCTTCTCTCCATATTTATGGGTATTGCCTTTTCCCTGTCAGCCGTTAATATATAACGTTGCTTGATCCTCACGTGGCTAAGATGTTATAAGCCAGACGTAGGGTAGGACTTTGAGGATTAAGCTGAACCGACCAATCAAGGTCAGTTCAGGGCTCGGGAACCCCAGGTTCGAAAGACCCGAATTACTATCCAAAGTACCCCACTGAGGGTTTATTATTATTATTAATATTATTATTATTATTATTTTATAATTATAACTGTAATTATTATTAATAAAAAATATAAATCGTTGTGCCTCCGAAATTTAAATGTCAAATATATGTATTTATAAGTTGTCCCCTCATATAATAATAAATTTAAAACTATATAAAACAACAAACTATGCTATACTTTTAAAAAATTCTGGGTACATTTGTTTCATTACTTTATTTGTTTATAATCTAATATTTGCGATGTTACATGCATTCGTCTACTTCCTTGTATACTTTTTCCATTTCATCAACAATTTTGTAATAATTTGCATGGTTGGAATCTGATATATATCAATTAATTTTTATGGTTTGGAAAATATTAAAGGACGTAAGTGAATCTACATTGAAATATAAATATTATTATTTTTATCTATATCTATTTTTTATTTTTGCTTTTCGCAATGCCATGCGGACTGGTTTGCCCGATTTGGAAACGCGAGAAATGTATGCGGTTCAAACAACTACTATTGCTCATACTAATACTATTGCTATTACTATTACTATAAATATTATGATTATTATTCTGCTTATTATAATTGTTTTTATTTTTATTATTATTATAATAAATTATTATTTTATAATTTATATTAATAAAAAATATAAATCGTTGTGCCTCCGAAATTTAAATGTCAAAGATATGTATTTATAAGTTGTCCCTTCATCATTATCATTATATATAATAAAACTAAGTCAATAAAATGTGCGTGCCGATAAAACTTATAAAGGAGTCCCGGCATGATAAAGGGACTTATATATTGTGATAGATCTTTATCCCCCCTCGAACAAGAAAGTTCCCGTTTTAACCTAAAGGGCGTGTTTTTAAAGATATAAGGGCTTTTGCAACCCTTCAACTTGGAAATTGTGTAGTGGCGCTATCTGTTGTCAAGTATTGTGTAGTGGCGCCATCTGTTGCCGATTATTTGGGTTGCATTTCGAAAGGCACTGCGAGCAATTAAATTACATTTGTTACTATAATAAAGTTATTAAATTTTGTATATAGCAGTAGTGGAGTTGAAGCGACATAATTTTAGTTATTCAAATTAGTTCTGAAAACATTTTTAAATTTAAGTTTTTAAATTTCGCGCCTTTACTACGTATGCTACAGCTGCTGAACCTATTGTTACCATAACAATAGGTTATGGTATAACATAACATCACCGAAAACGGTGGCGTAACAGCAAAAATACGAATACAAGGCAGAGACTAACTGGAAATAGATAATCAATGGGTAGTACCATATAACCCACTACTTTCCAAAATGTTCCAAGCACACATAAACGTTGAATACTGCAATTCAGTAAAATCTATTATATATATATGTAAGTACGTAAACAAAGGTAGTATTTCAAATAGTCCAAAATAGCGAACAAAATAACAGAAATGATGAGATCCTCATGTACCAAATGGGAAGATACATCAACAGTAACGAAGCAGCGTGGAGGATTTTTAGTTTTCCCAACTGTGCCAAACGGATCCATTCCCAAAGATATTACTGTATGTCGACGTCCCTATTTATTATACGTGGGACAAAACAAGGAAAATTGTTCAACGACGAAAACAAGGAATGCCAGATGTGGGTCATCGAGAAATCATGAAAACTAACGCAATAGGTCGCGTATACACTGTGCATCCAAACAATGCCGAATGTTTCTATCTCCGGATGTTGTTACACAAAATACGGGGACCAACAAGTTTCACAGATCTCAGGACCATTGACGGCTACCTATGCCAGACGTACAGAGAAGTATGTCAACGCTTAGGATTATTGGAAAACGATAACCACTGGGAATTAACATTACAAGAAGACACACTCACAGCTTCAGCTGAACAAATTCGAGAGTTATTCGCCATAATTCTAACAACATGTAACCCATCAAACCCAAAACAGCTATGGGACTCTTTCTAAAGGAAATATATTGTACCAAATCCGACAAACTAATCCAGAACTGACTATAGAATTCAATGACGACATCTTCAATGAAACACTCATTCGCTTAGAAGATAAATATTTAGCAATAAATAACCAGGCCTTAGTAGAACTTGGAATGCCAGCACCACAAAGAAATGCTTTCAGTGCTAAACTACGAAATTACAAAGGAAAAAAGCTACAACGTCAATGAACTACTTGAATACATTGCTCACAACAAACCACTCCTCAATGACAATCAAAAAAATGTTTACAACGTTATAATGAACCGGATAAATAACAACACTGGTGGTATTATTTACTTGGACGCACCAGGAGGCACCGGTAAAACGTTTCTAATAAATCTAATACTAGCGGAAATACGTGCCAAAAATACATCGCACTGGCACTAGCATCATCCGGCATTGCAGCCACACTTATGGAAGGAGGACGAACTGCCCATTCTGCCTTACAACTACCGTTGAATATAGCCGAACAACAATTCCCGGTATGTAAAATCTCAGGAAAATCTGGACGGGTCAACTTCTAAAACAAGCTAAAATTATCTTCTGGGATGAATGCACCATTGCCCATAAAAAATCACTAGAAGCCATGGACAGAACATTACAAGAATTGCGAAAAAACTCTGAAATAATGGGAGGAGCTCTACTCATACTCTCAGGAGATTTTCGACAAACACTTCCAGTTATTCCCAAGTCAACACCAGCAGACGAGATCAATGCATGCTTAAAAAAGTCACATCTCTGGCCACAAGTACAAATTCTGCAATTAACAAAAAACATGAGAGTTGAATTATCAAAAGATGAAACAACAGCACATTTTGCTAAAATACTTTCACAAATAGGCGAAGGTACATATCCTATTGACCGAACGACCGGCCTCATTGAACTCAATAGTGATTTCTGTAACAGCCACTACTAAAAACGAACTAATCGACAAAATTTATCCAAATATTATTCAGAACTATACCAACATAGAGTGGTTATATCAAAGAGCAATTTTGGCCACTAAATATAATATTGTTGACGATATCAATTTTAATATTCTAAAGAAAATACCTGGTGAAGAGAAAATATATAAATCGATCGACACGATGGTATCCATTGAAGAAAGTGTCAACTTCCCTACTGAAGTTCTAAACTCTTTACAAGTACCAGGAATGCCATTACACTGCCTTCTTCTAAAAATTGGATCTCCAATCATACTACTCAGAAATCTCAACTCCCCAAAACTATGTAATCGAACGAGGATGATCGTAAAACAGCTATCGAATAATATCATTGAAGCTGAACTTATTTCTGGAAAGAACAAAGGACACACAGTATTTATACCTAGAATACCACTGATCTCTTCTGAATTACCATTTCCATTTAAAAGATTGCAGTTTCCAGTTAAATTAGCCTTTAGTTTTACAATCAACAAAGCGCAAGAGCAAACTTTAAAATATTGTGGCATCAACCTCAAAGAATTCTGCTTCTCTCACGGTCAGCTATATGTAGCTTGCTCAAGAGTAGGAAATTCGAAAAATTTATATATATATATATATATATACCCCGGAGAATAAAATGAAAAATGTTGTTTATAAACAAGTAGTGTAAATAATGAGAAAATGTTTTCAATAATTTTTTTTGCTTTTTACGTCATAGTTAATTTTTTTATTTCAACTACCACGTAATCGCATATCAACTCCCGAGCGAAGCCGGGCATCATAGCTAGTATAATAATAAATTTAAAACTATATAAAACAACAAACTATGCTATACTTTTAAAATATTCTGGGTACATTTGTTTCATTACTTATTTTTGTTTGTAATCTAATATTTGCGATGTTACATGCATTCGTATACTTCCTTGTATAATTTTATCAACAAATTTGTAATAATCTGCATGGTTGCAATTTGATATATATCAATTAATTTTTATGGTTTGGAAAATATTAAAGAACGTAAGTGAATCTACATTGAAATATAAATATTATTATTTTTATCTATATCTATTTTTAATATAATAAGGCTGAAGAGTTTGTTCGGTTGAACGTGTTAATCTCAGGAACTACTGGTACAAAATCAAAAAATACTTTTTATTAGATAATCCATTTATCAAAAGGCTATAGGCTATATAACATATATATAGGCTATGGCACAGTGGTGCCTCAATATGACTATAGTACAGAGTATCTTGAGTTCGAACCACATCCTACGGAATTCAAATTTTGTACACTATTCTTAAATTTTATTTCGTCGTCTTTTTACTTGTTACAATGAAACCTGTCTTAATGGACACCTCTTTTAATGGACAATATAATAAGGTCCCGGCTAAAAGATAGGCATTCCAATGTATTTTGACCTGTCCATAACGGACTCCTTCTATTACGGACACGGACAATAATATTTTTAATAAACCTGTCTACAACGGACACCTGTCTACAACGGACAATTATTTTGGTCCCACGACTGTCCGTTTTATACAGGTTATAGACAGAGGTAAACCTCTTTTTTGCCATTCTACGCTGTAAACAAAGGCTTGATTTTGTCCAAAGATATGTTTCTTCGTCAATAGTTCAATCATTTTCTTTAGTTTTAAATAAAATACTCTGGAAAACAAATCATGGCTATCGTAAGATTTTTGATCAGGTAATAATTCATTTTTTATTTCTGACCATTCAGGGTTACAGGTGAATGTAGTAAAGAGATCTGGACTACCAAACTTTCTGACGTATGTCATTGCATCTTGACTTTTTTCATTTAAGTATCTTGGAGATCCTGTAAATGACGATGGCAATATAACATGGTGGCCAATATTAGAAGCGTCCACATTGCCATCATTAGTCACGGCATCTCATTAATGAATGTATTCTTCTGCCGTCAATTTTTTTTATTCCTTTTGATGAAATCAAGCCCCTCAGATATAATTTTTAACGCCATATCAACACAATATTGGTTGAATAATCCTTTGAAATAGTGTAAGCTATTAAAGTCATTTATTCTCTCCATGAGTCTAAAGGCATACAACTGCACATATGATACAGTTTTAGATCTAGCAGCACCATTCTGTTGTAGAATGTTTATACAGTACCCGTCATTGCAATACGGAAACAGTAAAGGATATTGAAGTGGGTCATAATAGATCTGCGAAGCTCAGAAACTCGTTGAAGTTACCATCTCCCACATTTCGTACAATATCTCGGGGACCTTTATCCTCGTCTATCAAAAAAACAGCTACTTTTTCTACTATTGGTACATTATACCGACATCGATGATCGTTGGGAGGTTTTATATCAGCATGGATAATACGTTATAGATAACTCATTGGTTTATTTTCGAAATTGTATTTAAAATTTTAAATATACGTTTTATGATCGTAAAGATATTTTTCTAGAGTGTCGATAAGATCGATTTGCAATGTCGGGTTCAAATTTGAGCGCAAGGATACCTGATCTGCATGAGAAACAAAATATATTTTCAATTACTCTGGTTGTGCACTTTCAGCCGGAAGTAAATTACCGATCAAATGATAAACTTGACCCTGCACTTTAAAAGTAAGCATAAAGTTCCCCTCTCGAATCTCTTTGGCACCAAATGAAGTCATTTGGAAAAGTGTATTATATTGTATTGAATGATTCAAGAAATGTTTTGAGTATGAATGTGAGTTCCTTTAAAACTGATGTTGGTTCGGGAATTTTAAGTATAATTACTTTTCCACCATTACAACATAGCCCAGGAGCTTCAGCATTCCAGTTCTTTGCTTGGCATTTGCTCCATATTTTATCCATTCTACCAATATCAACTTCATTTATCACAAAATAGTCAAGGTTACAGTCATAAGTAAAGGCAGGATTCAATAAATTATATGCACTGCGAGTTCTATTCATTTTTAATCGTGCATTTTGTTGAGATAATCGGTGTGAACGTTCGGCGCTTGATTCCCGTTCTCGGTTTGCCAAAGTTCGGGAATTCTGTGAGGCCAAACGCTGAGAACGTTCAACGTTTGATTCCCTAGCTCGGATTTGTTCATTGATTACTCGTTGAGTAGCTAATCTATGCATATCTTCATCTGCTGTTTCATTTCTGCGCAAAAGTCACAGCTGTTTTGCTGTAGCGGACTACCGAGAAAGCTGAGTTCTTTTTTTAGACATTTCATTAATGTATGTAGGTATATAACCTGCTTAGTAACCCAAATAGGAAAAAAAACAAACGTTAAAAGAATTAATACCCAATAAAAAATAACTATAAAATCAAAGCGTGTGTGGACAACAACCTTACACCGGGACGGTCACTACGCAACTACAACTGTGTGTAAATAAACCGAGGCTATTATAGATACGCGTATATACACACCAAACGCATTGCGATACGACAAAGATAAACTTCTCGGAACAATTCATATCTACACATAAGATGTGTGATAAATCTTCAACTGGTTTTGGACTTCCAGCATCGAACAGGAATAATTCAAACAATAATATGAATCCATTGGAAAAAGCTTTGCGGAAACCGTATGATTTAAATAAATTAAGTGAATATATTTCTGAAAATAAACCTAAATTAGTGAATAACCAGTTTACGGCGTACAAATTTGTTTTGAACAGTGTTCGTTTTAATGAAGGGAAGATAAGTCGAAAAAGTTCGATCAAATCGAATTGGTACGAACAAGTTTAAATAACGCTCCCGTGTTTTTCTCCTATTACTAAGGTAATAGTCGATAGTTTTTTATGCCTAATGTTTTGAGTGATTCATAATAAGTGCGCGTACAGATTGATGTCGGTTTTGAGTTGGTCTACTTAAAATTCTTCCCATATGGGCAGTTTTTAGTGGTCTCCGTTTGAAATACATAGCCGCCGCAAAACGTAAGTCTATTATTATATTTTATCGACGAGAAGATTTCTGGCCGCGTTATCTTACGCCGCCTAATAAATCACCGAATTGAAGGGATACGACTCGCGTCACGCGCGCCTTATATACCGTACAGTCAGACTGTATACACCGTGTACAAAGTGATTCACAATCAAATTCGCAGTAGTTCCGTATACACCGTGTGATAAATAATTATTTATTATTTATTTTCGTCATGGCGCCTAAACAGGATACACCCATCAAACCTCCACCTAAAGGCACTCTTGGTCGTTCTGCTTCTAAGCCTACTACTAATGAAGATCTTCTGGCTGCCTTAAATTCCGTTAAGGCTGAAATTAAGTCGGACTTGGCATTTGTTTGCGCTCAAATGGCTGAGCTGCGTGCCGAAAATTCCAGTCATCGATCGGAGATTGATGTTCTGAAAGATAAATTGGCCAGCTTTGAAAATTCATGTAATTCTGAACCACCACCATCGGTTGTTACCCAAGTCCTTCAGGAGACCTTCGAGCCGGAAAGGTGTATGTTTAATTTAATTTTGTACGGTGTTCCTGAATCCTCTTCAGTTGATGTCCCTCAACGTATTGCTCATGATAGGCTGACTTGCGGCAACGTACTTGAGTCCCTCGGTGATGTTATACCTATCAACTCTAAGCTAATACGCCTTTTTTTTTTTTTTTTTTTCGTGAAAAACCGACGACGCCAGGGGGACTGCGTGAGCATTTCTTCCCTGGCGCCGCCATCATTTATTGATTCAATAACAAATGCGGATACAAATTTTTGTGGGTTTGGGAGGGAGGGTGCCCTTCCCAAGTGCCCTTACAAATAGCGTTTACAGTTTTTTGTATTATCTTTGAGCGCCTTCTCAGCTTCCTTCTTGGCGGCCCGGTCATAACCCGCCAGCCTTGCAGCCCGTTCTGAGAATCCTCTTGGCGACCCGGCCTAAGCCCGCCGGCCTTGCTGCCCGTACCGTCCACCTCTTCGCGGCCCGGCTACCGCCCGCCGGCCTCGATGCCCGTCCTGCCTTCTAGCTGGAAATGTCAGCCTCCGCGCCTCTCTAATTTCTGCTTCCCGCTCTCTCTCGTCCTGTTCCTTGGCCGTTAGTATCCCTTCACCATGGCCTGGAATGCCTGCCTGCCGTGGCATGCTGCATTGCGCAATCTATTATGTAGATCGCGGTTGTCGCTTGCAGGAGGTATGTCTTCGGGCCCACAGAGGAGATCTGCAATGTCTGATGGGAACAACTCGCGCCCCCCTACCAACTGTCTCACCGGGATGCGGAGCGCCTCCCAGTGTGGGCAGTCGAGCAGGGTGTGCCTAGCTGTGTCCTCCGGGTGTCCACAGTACTCGCAACTGGCATCTGCGGCGCGTCTCATTTTCTTTAGGTAGGCCCTGAAGCATCCGTGGCCGGTTAGCGCCTGTGTCATGTGGTAGCCAATGGCTCCAGGAATTCTCTTGATCCACCTTGCCAGGTCGGGAAAAATTTCCCTGGTCCATTGCCCATCCGTGCCGCGGCTCCACCTTCTCTGCCAGGCTCCAATAGTTATGTTCCTTTCGGTGAGAGTGATGCTCCTCTTAGTGATCTCTGGGGCACAGTCGTCCATCCTCTCTTTAATCCGTGCTCTTTCTAGAGCGAGGAGGTCCCCCGGAGGTATGCCTGCAAGAAAAAGCGCAGCGTCGGCAGATACGGTGCGGTAGCCCCTCAGGATTCGTAGAGCTGCCATCCTCTGCGCCCGGATGAGTGCCCTCCCATTCACAGCGAATTTAGTGCCAGTCTTGGCCCAGATCGAAGCGGCGTAAAAAAGCTGGCTATTCGCCACCGACATCAGCAGTGCCCTCTTGCTGCAGCTTAAGCCGGGTTTACACGCTACGATAATTCGTAACGATGTGATTGACGATTTATTGTCATTTTTATTGTTCAAATTAATCGAAAGAGTGAGTACTGTTAACACGCTACGATTTCTTGTCCAATATTCTTTGTCGACCGCGGTTCACTCAGACCTCAGTTTGTCATCAGCTTTTGCCATGAAGGAAGTACTACTGTTGTGGTCGTTATATATTGTTTGTTTATCAAAAAAAGTGATGAAGTCGCGAAAACCAAGAATAAAGTGGAACCGCCAATGGTTGTTGAAGAAAAAGACATTTTCTCATATAAAGTTATTGAAAGAATTGCGAAATAAACCCAATGACTGGCGGAATTATTTAAGAATGGATGAAGACACTTATGTGTAGTTGTTAAGGTTAGTTTCTCCATTTATTGTGAAAAATGATACTTTTATGACAGTGGCGTAGACGGGGGGCTGACGGGCTGCAGCCCCCCGAAATGAACAGTTAAACAGATTTTTAGTGCGTACCATCTATACATATTAATAATTAACATATAAATTACTTAATTATCAGCCTCAGCCCACCCCCCCTCAAAAAAATCTTAGCTACACCACTGTGTTACGAAAAGAGCGATATCTCCACACGAAAGTCTCAGCTACCTTACGTTTCCTTGCTTCCGGAAATATAATTGTTTGTAATAATTGTTAGTTATAGTAATTTTTTCACTTCACTAGGTTGCAGACAATTAATTTGAACACTATTTATCATTAATTTATTAATACATAGTAAGACAAAATTATTAAACTAATTTTACTATAAATAAAAATTAATTTTACTTACATCTTGTTGTGTTTCTTCGTCCCCGTTATCCGTTGTGTTCCTAGTAGGTCTTACAGAGTCCTGGTTGTTCAAAAAATGCAGAAGGTCGAAATACCACAAACAAGATTTATAGATATCATCCGCTCCTATCCCGGATTTTGACGAATTCTAAACTTTTGATAGTCCTTTCTTATAAACTGTACGCAATACATTAATTTTTTCACAACAGTGTTTCTGTCTGCAGACGGATCAAACTCATTGTATTTTTTAACGAGCTCTGCATAAGCAAGGTCTTTTTTATTCCTGTCCGAGTATTCTTTGCTCTCAACAAGTCACAAGCAGGTAAAACTCCGAAATAGCTCTATAAATTCACTTAAGAAGTCTCGAGGACTTTGTTTAACTTCCATGATCACTCGAATAAAAATAAAAACAATTGTCAACGAAACAACGAACTAGTTCGACACAACCTTTTCCGTGAACAGTCACTGCAAACTAAATCAAATCGTAGCGATAAATGGTTGCTAAATGTTACACGTTCCAACTTACCGTTACGATTCGCAGAAATTGATGCCGGCCGGCATCAATCATCCAATCCAAATAAGTCGCTAAAATGTCGTATTTACACGCAATGATAAATTGAAATAATTCAATCGTTACGATAAATTGCTAGCATTTATCGTAGCGTGTAAAACCGGCTTTAGGCCGCCGACGTTGGGCATTAGCCGGCTCAACGCACCGGCTGTCTTCATCGCTTTTCTCGAGACGCATTCGACGTAGCTCCTGAAGGTGAGATGAGAGTCAAGCGTCACGCCCAGATACTTGATCTTCCTCCGTATTGGGATTGGGTGGCCGTCAACGGTGAGGACCGGGTCGCGGAAGTTACGCTTTTTCGAGAGAATAATGGATTCCGTCTTGTGGTGCGCCAATTCTATTCCGTGAGCCGTTGCCCAGGCGGCGATCCGGGTCAGTGTCGGGTTTATGGATTCCTCTAGGCCCTCGGGCGTCCTTGCCACTGCGAGCACGGCGAGATCGTCCGCAAAGCCGACCAACTGTACGCCCTCCGGTACCGCCGTGTCTAGAAGGTCGTCATAGAAGACGTTCCACAGGGCGGGGCCGAGGACGGAACCCTGTGGAACGCCGCCTGTGATGGGCTTGCTAACGCTTCCGTCGTGCGCTGTCCGGACTGTCAGCGTTCTGTCGGACATGTAGGACCTGAGGATTCGTATGAGGTACCTCGGAACGTTCCTACTACGCAAGGCCAGGTCAATGCACTCCCATGGCGCTGTGTTGAACGCATTCTTGACGTCCAACGTCGCGAGAGCACAGAGATCCTGGTACCGTGGGTTTCCTTGGCCGGCCCAGGTTGCCGCCTGCAGCACTCTGTTTAGGGCGTCCTCGGTCGATTGTCCGTTGCGGAACCCGTGTTGGTTTGAGCTAAAAGCACCTGTTGTGTTCAGGTGAGCCATGAGCCTTTGAAGGACGATTCTTTCAAACATTTTACCTGCCGTGTCGAGCATACACAAGGGCCTGAAGCTTGACGGTTCTGCGATTGGCTTTTCCGGGCCCTTGTGAAGTAGCACGAGCCTAGCCCGCTTCCACGAGGTCGGGAAGACCGATTCGTCTACGCACCTCTGAAATGTTGATAAGAAGACTCCGGGAGCTTTCTTGCAGACGCCCGACAGCACCTCGTTTGGCACTCCGTCCGGTCCGGTCGCCTTCCCGCGTGGGAGACGGGTTGCTGCCAAATTGATTTCGTCGTGGGCAAGCGGGGAAACGTCTGTATCGACCGGGTACGTCCCTTCCAATGGCACATTTCTCCATTGTATTATTGGCCTGGGCGGGAAGAGAGCATCGGCGATAGCGTTCTCCCTCCCTGCCGCCGCCGCTCCCGGCGACTGTCTCGCGAACCTCTTCGTGACGATTCTGTAGGGTAGTCCCCACGGGTCGCTGTCGACAGCCTTGCAAAGCTCGGCCCAGCTTTTCTCCTGGCTCACGCGTATCTCCAATCTGAGTGCCTTCCTCGAGGAGCGAAACTGCTCAAGTTCGAGCGTACTACCTTCAAGTCCGTTTCTCCTTACTGCCCTGAGGTACGCCCGTCGGTATGCCATGCAGCTCCTCCTAAGGCCAGCGATAACATCACTCCACCAGTGGACGGGCTTGCGTCGTGCGTATCGGTCCGCCCTTCTGGGCATGGACGCGTCGCAAAGGTCCTTCAAGTAACCGTTTAGTGCACCCGCGGCCTCTTCGGCCGTGGCCTCTGGTGGAATCTGAAAGGGTGACTCGACCAGTTTGGCCGCAAGGGCGTCGATGTCCATCTTGCAGACCGCCCATTTGACGTTATCCTGGCTGGTGTTGGCCGTTTTTCCGAGATTCTGTACTCGATGCCCTGATGGTCGCTGGCGGAGTAGTCGTACGACACTTTCCATCCGGTGACTTCGTATGCGCCGGGTAAGCTAATACGCCTTGGTAAATTACGTGATGATAGTTCTGCTCGCCCACTCAAAATTATATTTGAAAATAAAGATACTGCAGCCAATTTGCTACTTCAATTTAACACAGCCAAGCGCTCTGGTTCTTCGTTCCCTGCCGGATTTCGTATGGTCAGCGATAAAACCGCCCTGCAACGCAAACTGTTACAGTCGTGCCATGCGGAACTTGAAAACAGGGTGAAGAATGGTGAAAGTGGCCTGCGTATTGCTTTTATTAATGGCGTTCCGAAAGTTAGTGCTGCAGTCTCAAAAAACGGGGTCATGCGTCAACGTCGTCCAGCCAACCAACCATAGCTGCAGTACCCAACGGCGTTCTTATCACTGGATTCTATCAAAACTGCCGAGGCCTTCGATCTAAACTGACTAATTTTCAATGTAATGTATCTGCTTTTAATTATATTTTTCTCGTTCTAACTGAAACTTGGCTAACGGAAAACTTTTCCAATTATGAATTAGGCCTTACCAACTACAATATCTTTAGGTTTGATATGTGCTCTGCCACTAGTACTTGTCTAAGAGGGGGTGGGGTCCTAGTTGGCGTCCGAAAAGATATTCCGTCCCGTTTAATCTCTGTTGTTGACTTAAATGTTGAACATATTTTTATCTACTTCTCCATTGGTTTATCTAATTTTGTAGTTGGTGGTGTATACATTCCTCCCCAATCACCCCTTATTATCTATGAATCTCACGTCAATTCAGTGGAGAACCTAATAAATCTTTATCCTAACCACACTTTTATAATCTGCGGTTATTACAACATTCCGGATGTGTCTTGGGATAATGATGTCGATGGTCTAATTTATCGTTCTTCCCATTCCTCTCATACTCGTTGAATTCCTGAAACATTTGCTGCGTACAGTTTCTTTCAAAAGAACTTTGTATTTAATTGCTCTAACTCCACCTTAGACCTCATCTTTTGTAATAATAACTCTCTTACCGTTGAAAAATCTTCAGAGCCAGCTGTCCCTACTGACCCATATCACCCAGCATTAGCTATTTCTCTTCCTTCTTGCTTACACGTACCCCATTTTAATCGCGACCATACCTTCTACAACTATCGAAAAGCTAATTATACAAACCTGTGTTTATTTTTTGCATCTTTTGATTGGTATTCCTCTTTTCTTAATTATGACGCCGAGTCAGCTTTTAATATTTTCTATAATGCTCTTCACAAGTCCATTCTGGAGTTCGTGCCCAAGTGTAGTTTCCGGGAGTCGACATACCCACGTTGGTTCACTAAAGAGCTAAAACACTTGTTATTTTTAAAGAAAAAAGCCCATTGTAGGTACAAATCTTCCTTACTTGTTTCTGATTACAAAGCCTTCTCATTCCTACGGGCAAAATTTAAATTCGATTCTAAAAAATGTTACCGACTATATATGGAACGATTGGAAATGTCACTTAAATCTAATCCCTATGAGTTTTTGAAGTATGTTAAAAACAATCGTTTCTCCAATAATATCGCTAATGTTATGTCTTTTAACAAGTTATGCTCAACTAACGAACAAACGACCGCCAATTTATTCTCAACTTATTTTTCCTCTGTCTTCTCCAATGAACAAATTGTTGTTGACACTAATAAAATAGGCATATCTACATTTGATTTACCTAATAATGTTACTCTTTCTGTTGATGATATCTATCGTTGCTTGCTGGCTTTGCGTGGTGTTTGGTCTATTGGTCCTGATGGCATCTCAGGACATTACCTATATGAATTAAGGTCAGTCATTGCTTATCCTCTTTGGATTCTATTTCAAAGATCGCTTGATGAGGGTACTTTCCCGTCCATGCTCAAGTATAGTTCTGTCACACCTATTTTCAAGTCCGGTAAGCATGCTATGGTCTCAAACTATCGACCTATTTCCATCCTATCTCATATTTCTAAAATGTTTGAGTCACTTGTATTGTCTGCTATTCAACCATCTATCAATTGTGTATTAATGGAAGAGCAGTATGTGTTCCGACCTGGTTGTTCCACATCGACCTGCAATTTAATTTTCTGCAATTATATATTTGAGTCTTTTCGTAACCGATCGCAGGTGGATGAAATTTACACGGATTTTAACAAGGCGTTTGACTCAATTAACCATAATGCTCTTATTAGTGTTCTTAAACTGTCTGGTATTGGTGAGCCTCTTCTGTCGTGGTTCCAGTCCTATCTTAGAGATAGATTCCAATGGGTAAAGGTTTTTGGTATAAAATCTAATTTATTTTTGGCCTCGTCAGGCGTTCCTCAGGGAGGCCATCTCTTTCCTTTACTGTTTTCTTTGTTTATCAATAGTATCCACCATCAATTACGCCATTGCCGTCTCCTATGTTTCGCAGACGATATTAAACTCTATACTCGTGTATTTTCTATTGACGATTGCGTAAAACTTCAAGAGGATTTAAGTAGCTTATCCAGTTGGTTTAGTCAGTTAGGATTATCCCTAAATCTTTCTAAATGCAAGATTATGACTTATTATAGGACTCGTTCCCCAATAGTTTTCTCTTATTGCCTCGGTGAGTCACCTATTATACGTGCTGCTGACGATGGCGTCATGGACCTAGGATTTAAATTCAACCATAGCCTCAACCCGAGTTCCCACATTAATTATATTTGTTGTAAGGGTTTTAAAACTCTCGGGTTCATAATGAGATTATCTAAGGGCTTCCATTCAGGTATGTCAATAAAGGCACTTTTCTGTGCACTTGTGCGAACTATACTAGAATATGGTGCGATTGTTTGGGATTCTCATACTTCAGGTGACTCGTTGCAGGTTGAAAGGGTTCAGCGTCGATTTTTGCGGTTCACTAGCCACTTGTTGCAGATCCCATGTGAACCTCATAAATATACCCCTGTATCTGACTTTCTCAATTTACCATCTTTGTCTGAGCGTAGGCACTTGGCGAGATTAAATTTCCTTAAAGGTTTACTAAATAATAAAGTAGATTCGTCCGTCCTCATCTCTTTGCTCTGTTTTAAGGTCCCTCAGCGTACCTCTAGGTCAGCTGTTCCCTTTTTCATTCCGCATTCTACCACCAACTACATGTACAATGAGCCCAAAAGGCGGTTAATGTCTCGTGCCAATTCGGATCCCTCCTATTTCATGTTTGTTCTTGCAATGTAATGTTTATATTTTATATGTTTTAATTTTTATTGTATTTTATATATGTAATTTACTGTGCTATAATGTTGTAAACAAGGGCCTCGCCCGTACATATGTTAAATAAATAAATAAATAAATAAATATTTCATTTGCATGCCCCAGGCGGAACTGAAAAAACATTCGTTACTAATTAGATATTAGCAAAAGTTAGGTCTCAGGGAAAACTAGCTTTGGCCGTTGCGTCGTCAGGTATTCTTATGACTCTATAAGTATGTGGACGCACCACTCATTCAACTTTTAAACTGCCTCATACTGTTTCTTTGAAGAAAGATAGCGTGTGCTCTATCCGTAAAAATGGACTTTTGGGAAAAGTTTTGCAAGATATTAGTTCAATAATATAGCACCATGATTCATAGAGATCATGTAGAGGCTTAAGATAGAACTCGTAGAGATATTAGAATCACTAACAAAATCATGGGTGGAATCACTGTCATTTTTGCTGGTGATTTTCGACAAACGTTACCGGTAATAGTTAGGGGAACTAGAGTTGACATTGTAAAGTCTTGCTTAAAAACTTCCTCGTTATGGAAGTTTGTTCATACCTTAAAACAATCTACTAATATGAGAGCACATTTGGGTGGAGGCAGTACAAATTTTTCTTCAAAGCTACTTTTAATAGGAGACGGAAAAGTACCTCATTTTGAAAACAATATTGAAATTGATCACGATTTAGGTGAAAAAGTTATCAGCATTGAAGACCTAATCTCCAAAGTCTACACAGATGTAGTCCAAGTAGAAGACAAAGACTACCAGTGGATATGTCAAAGGGCAATATTGACGGCTAGAAATAGTAGTGTTGACCAAATTAATGAAATAATACTGAGTAAACCTCCATTAGATAGCGTAAACTACATTTCCATTGATAATATAATGGATCAAGAAGATACGGTACATTACCCACAAGAATTTCTCAATACCCTAAATCCGAGTGGCCTTCCCCCACATTTCCTCAAATTAAAAACTGGTACTCAAACTATTTTGCTAAGAAACTTTAAACCACCAAATTTATGTAACGGAAACAGACTCAAAGTTAAATTTCTTCGCAACAATGTGATCGTTGCTATAGTTTTGACTGGTACAGCAGTTGGTCAAACGGTGCTGATACCTCACATCCCAACGATTCCCAATGATTTGCCTATTAAATTCAAAAGAATACAATTTCCCGTTAAGGTATCGTTTGCCGTAACAACTAATAAAGCACAAGGGCAAACATTTAAACACATAGGAATCGATTTACGTCAAGTCTATTTTTCACACAGACAAATATATGTTGCGTTATCACGATCAGGTTGCAGAGAAAACCAGTATGTACTTCTACCCCAAGAAAATAGAACTGAAAACATCGTGTACGCTGAAGTATATTAAAATACTTACTACGAAAATACTAATAACTATATCGTAAAATAATTATTTAAAAAATAAATAATTACATCGTAAAATACTACTAATTATACCTGTATAATTTTTCTGTAACACGGCAGTGTCGGGTAATTCAGCTATTAATATTAATATTATGATTATTATTATTACTATTATTAATATTATTATCATTATCATTATCACTATTATTATTATCATTAATATTAATAATATTTTATAATTATTAACTGTAATTATTATTAATAAAAATATAAACAGTTGTACCTCCGAAATACAAATGTCAAATATAAAATGTATTTATAATTTGTCCCTTCATATAACAATAAATTTAAAACTATATAAAACAATAAACTATGCTATACTTTTAGAATATTCTGGGTACATTTGTTTCATTACTTATTTTTGTTTATAATCTAATATTTGCAATGTTACATGCATTCGAATACTTTCTTGTATAATTTTTCCATTTTATCAACAATTTTGTAATAATCTACATGGTTGGAATTTGAAATATATCAATTAATTTTTATGGTTTGGAAAATATTAAAGAACGTAAGTGAATCTACATTGAAATATAAATATTATTATTTTTAATCTATATCTATTTTTTATTCTCGCTTATCGCAATGCCATGCGGACTGTTTTGCCCGATTAGGAAACGCGAAAAATGTGTGCGGTTCAAACAATTACATTTGCTCATACTAATACTATTGCTATTACTATTACTAATACTATCACTATTACTGATAATAACACTATTACTATTACTATAACTATTATGATTATTATTCTGATTATTATTATTATTGTTATTATTATTATTATTATTATTATTATTATTGTTATTATTATTATTATTATTATTATTATTATTATTATTATTATTATTATTATTATTATTATTATTATTATTATTATTATTATTATTATTATTATTATTATTATTATTATTGTTATTATTATTATTGTTATTGTTACTATTATTATTGTTATTATTATTATTATTGTTATTATTATTATTATTATTATTATTATTTATTTATTATTATTATTATTATTATTATTATTATTATTATTATTATTATTATTATTATTATTATTATTATTATTATTATTATTATTATTATTATTATTATTATTATTATTATTATTATTATTATTATTATTATTATTATTATTATTATTATTATTATTATTATTATTATTATTATTATTATTATTATTATTATTATTATTATTATTATTATTATTATTATTATTATTATTATTATTATTATTATTATTATTATTATTATTATTATTATTATTATTATTATTATTATTATTATTAGTAGTAGTAGTAGTAGTAGTATTGTTATTATTTTAATGTGACTCGGGTTTCACCTGGTATTCATACCACGTATCGAGCATAGGCCAAGATACAGTGGCTTCGATGTTTATGTCCATTTGGTATTTATTTACGTTGTTTCTCTCTATATTTCATCGATGTTTAAGGACTTCCTTACTGAATGCACTGTGTTTATGTCTGTCGCTTTTTGCGGTGTAACATATGTGTTTTGACGCAATCCTAGTATTTTTAGGCTATTATGCAATGTACGTGGTATTACCCCTGTCGAAAAGAGCACAATCAGCACAATTATTACTTTACTCATTTCCCACAGACGTCGTAATTTTGTGCCAGGTCTGTATATTTTGGATTTTCTTTCTGTACGTTTCGTGAACGCTATGCGTGTTTGGTATAGCAATATCAACCAGGTATGTAATTTTTTTTTGTTTATCTGTTAGTGTGATGTCCGGTCTATTGTGATGTATTGTTTTATCTGTAATCAGTGTTCTGTCATAATACAGTTTGTAAGTTTTATTTTCATGTACTATTTTTGAGTTATATTTGTAATATGGTATTTGTGTCTGAATAAGTTTATGGTTATGTGCAAGCTGTTGATGTATGATGTTTGCTACTTGGTTATGTCTGTGTAAGTAATCTGTTTGTGCTAGCATTTTGCATCCTGATGTGGTATATTGTATTGTTTCTTGTGTTATATGGCAATATCGGCATGTTGTATCGTGCAATGTATCGTCCTTAAGCATGTACTTTCTGTAATTTTTCGTGTTTATAACTTGTTCTTGTATGGCTATCATAAACCCTTCAGTTTCACCGAACACATCCCCACGGGTCAGCCAGGCGTTTGACGCTTCCTTATCAACCTTAATTTTGCTGATCTCATGTAGATGTCTACCACGTAATTCCTTTCGAGTCCGTGCCAGCTTCTTTTGTTGCGTTGTGATTATATCCTCTGTAATTTTGTGTGTGGAATGTAAATTAAGTGGAGTATATTTCGTATCTGCATATACAATTGCTGCGTGCAGCGTTGATGTTTGTTGCTTTGTGTGTAAGAATTGTCTAAGTGTATTTATCTGTTTGTTATGCAGGTTTTGTATATCTATCAGTCCACGACCACCCTCATGGCGTGGCAAGGTGACCCTCTCAACTGCTGATATTGGGTGGTGTTGATGGTGTTGCGTCAATAGTGTTCGTGTTTTCCTTTGGAGTGCTTCTATTTCTGTTTGTGTCCAATTTATAACTCCAAATGTGTATGTAAGTGTGGGAATGGTAAAAGTGCTTATAGCTTTGGTTATGTGCCTACCATTTAAATGTGATTTTAGTATCTGTTTTATTCGTGTGATATACTTCTGTGTGACTGTTTCTTTTATGTATTTGTGTTCTATAAGTTTGGCTTGTTGGATACCCAGGTACTTGTAACGATCACCTTCCTCCATGTCTGATATTTCTCCGTGATTTTCCAGGTTAAATCCTCCTTTTCTGAATTTCTCGTCTTCGATGTGCACGGTTTTACACTTGTCCAGGCCAAACTCCGTGTTTATGTCTTTTGAGAACTTTTCTGTGATGTTTATCAGGTGTTGTAAATGTTTGCCTGTATTTGTGTATATTTTATGTCATCCATATATAGTAAGTGTGATATGTAATGTGTTTCATGGTTCCTTGTAAGTTTATATCCATATTGTGTGCTATTCAGTCTTTCTGATAGCGGATTAAGGGCGAGGCAAAACCACAGCGGGCTAAGGAAGTCCCCTGAATATACCACGTGTTATGTTTATTATGTCTGTGATGATTTTTGTGTTATTTACGTTTAAGCAAAGTGTTGATCGCCAATGTACTATTATTGTCTGTAAGAAGCATATCAGGATTGGGTGTATTTTGTATATCTGTAGAATATGTATCAAATAGGTGTGAGGGACACTGTCAAATGCTTTTTTGTAATCAATATATGCTAAGTGTAGGTGTCTGCGTTTTTTGTGTGCTTGTTGAAGTATAATCGAGTCTATAAGCAGCTGCTCCTTGCATCCCATATGTTGTCTACGGAATCCTTTTTGTTGTTCTGCGAGTATGTCGTTATGTTTTATGTGAGCATAAACTTTATCTGTGATGCATGATGTAAATAATTTGTATATTGTCGGAAGACATGTTATGGGTCTATATTGTGTAGGATTTTTAGTGTCTGATGTCTTTTGTTTCATATATTATGTAATCCCTTGCGTGAAGAACCATGGTGTGTCTTGCGGGTTATGTATGATATGTGTAAATTGAGCAGCAAGTACAGAGTGGAGACAACCAAATCTTTTGTACCAGAAGTTCTGTATGCCATCCACGCCTGGTGTTTTCCAATTATGTGATTTCCCTATGGCTTGTGTAACATCTTGAGTTATAATTTAGACAAAGGGCATCTGTGTGATTGTTGTAAGTTTACTTTCCTCCTCCATAATCCAACTTGCTGTGGGATTGTGCTTGATGGGTTTGGACCAAAGGGACGACCAGTATTGCTGAATATCTCCTTGTGTCGGTGTACCGTTTCCCTCTTCATTTGTTGTGTTTAGATTCTATCTGTAGAACAATTTTTCATTATACTGAAACTGTTGTTTTGCTTGCGTATAGTACACATCTTATATCTGCGCAGTCGTTGCGTTTTTCCAGCCAGTTTTTGTTTCAACGTGTCTATGTATTCTGTCATATGTTGGTTGTGTTGTTCATGCTTTGTGTGTGTCTTTAATCTAATGAATATGGGTTTTAGATGTTTATGCAACTTTCTTGAGTTGTTACGATGTGTGTACTGTGTGAGTCGCCCTCAGTCACGGCAGAGTTTTTCTATATCGGAATTATGTCTCCGCTCCCAAGATGGTGTGTTTGAATGGTGTTTAGGGCTTGTGGTATTTCGTGGTCGTATTTTATACCCATTGTGTATTAGCGCTGTGATGGCTGCGCAGTATATAAGTGTATGTGTGTCCTCCAGTGTAAAGCATGTGTGAATGTATTTCGGTAATATATGCTTGTCGAGGTATTTTAGTGTTTGTGTCAGATGTATCGACGTTCTCGGTCTGGTTATGTTTGGCCTCTCTGTTGGATCCATTCCGGTGTATCGCAAAATGTGTGCTTCCATAGTTTTTGCTATCAAGTTGTCTAATTCCTGACTTATCTCTTCACAGATCTTCACAGGCTCTTGGTCCTCGTCATATGGAGCCATTTCCACTGTGTCTGTAGTTATTTCTTGCACGTTACACATCTCTTGACCTGTATTTTGTGTGTTAACTTGTGTAAAATGACTATCACGTGGCTGTGTATTCGCTAGATCCTAAGCGACTTGATGTTTTATTTCTTCGAGTATCGTCTGTGGTATGAGATTTTGTGTGACTATTGTACGTCGTTGGTCTGTTATTCTCTGCTCTGTTACCTGTATATCTGGATATTGTCGTGTGAATGCCGTATAGACTTCATGTCTGTACATGGCCATGTCCGTTTCTAGCTTCGTGAATTTGTAGTATGTACGCATAATGAATGCGTTCATATCATTCGTCCGCTTCATGCGCTGACATGGATTGGCTGCTTTAGTGGTCTCCTGCCTTGCAGAAGAAGCACTTTCAGCTTTGTTATTATCGGCTGTATATCGTTTGGGTTGCCCGATCGACGCCCGCCTCATCAGCAGTCGGTCTCCATCGGTTCGTATGCTGTCATCCTCAGCGATGGCTCCAGAGATGCACTGGCGAAACCCAGGCAGCAGCATTTTCCGAGGCTTCTAAAATTATACCTTCTCTCCATATTTATGGGTATTGCCTTTTCCCTGTCAGCCGTTAAGATATAACTTTGCTTGATCCTCACGTGTCTAAGATGATATAAGCCAGACGTAGGGTAGGACTTTGAGGATTAAGCTGAACCGACCAATCAAGGTCAGTTCAGGGCTCGGGAACCCCAGGTTCGAAAGACCCGAAGTACTATCCAAAGTACCCCACTGAGGGTTTATTATTATTATTATTATTATTATTATTATTATTATTATTCTTTTATTTTTTTATTATTATTATTATTATTACACTATCAATATTATCAATATCATTATTATTAATATTACTATTATTATTATTATTTTATAATTAAAACTGTAATTATTATTAATAAAAAATATAAATCGTTGTGCCTCCGAAATTTAAATGTCAAATATATGTATTTATAAGTTGTCCCCTCATATAATAATAAATTTAGAACTATAAAAAACAACAAACTATGCTATACTTTTAAAAAATTCTGGGTACATTTGTTTCATTACTTTATTTGTTTATAATCTAATATTTGCGATGTTACATGCATTCGTCTACTTCCTTGTATACTTTTTCCATTTCATCAACAATTTTGTAATAATCTGCATGGTTGGAATCTGATATATATCAATTAATTTTTATGGTTTGGAAAATATTAAAGGACGTAAGTGAATCTACATTGAAATATAAATATTATTATTTTTATCTATATCTATTTTTAATATAATAAGGCTAAAGAGTTTGTTTGGTTGAACGTGTTAATCTCAGGAACTACTGGTACAAAATCAAAAAATACTATTTATTAGATAATCCATTTAACAAAGAAGGCTATAGGCTATATAACATATATATAGGCTATGGCACAGTGGTGCTTCAATATGACTATATTACAGAGTATCTCGAATTCTAACCACATCATTCGGAATTCAAAATTTGTGCACTATTTTTAAATTTTTTTTTCGTCTTTTTTTTACTTGTCACAATGAAACCTGCCTTAATGGACACCTCACTAAACGGACAATATAATAAGGTCCCGGCTAAAAGATAGGCATTCCAATGTATTTTGACCTGTCCATAACGGACTCCTTCTATTACGGACACGGACAGTAATATTTTTGATAAACCTGTCTACAACGGACACCTGTCTATAACAGACAATTATTTTGGTCCCATGACTGTCCGTTTTATACAGGTTATAGACAGAGGGAAACCTCTTTTTTGCCATTCTACGCTGTAAACAAAGGCTTGATTTTGTCCAAAGATATGTTTCTTCGTCAATAGTTCAATCATTTTCTTTAGTTTTAAAGAAAATACTCTGGAAACCAAATCATGTCTATCGTAAGATTTTTGATCAGGTAATAATTCATTTTTTATTTTTGACCATTCAGGTTTACAGGTGAATGTAGTAAAGAGATCTGGACTTCCAAACTTTTTGACGTATGTCATTGCATCTTGACTTTTTTCATTCAAGTATCTTGGAAATCCTGTAAATGACGATGCCAATATAACATGCTGGCCAATATTAGAAGCGTCCACATTGCCATCATTAGTCACGGCATCTCATTAATAAATGTATTCTTCCGCCGTCAATTTTTTTTATTTCTTTTGATGAAATCAAGCCTCTCAGATATAATTTTAACGCCATATCAACACAATATTGGTTGAATAATCCTTTGAAATAGTGTAAGCTATTAAAGTCATTTATTCTCTCCATGAGTCTAAAGGCATACAACTGCATATATGATACAGTTCTAGATCTAGCAGCACCATTCTGTTGTAGAATGTTTATACAGTACCCGTCATTGCAATACGGAAACAGTAAAGGATATTGAAGTGGGTCATAATAGAACTGCGAAGCTCAGAAACTCGTTGAAGTTACCATCTCCCACATTTCATACAATATCTCGGGGACATTTATCCTCGTCTATCAAAAAAACAGCTTCTTCGTCTATTATTAGCACATTATACCGACATCGATGATCGTTGGGAGGTTTTATATCAGCATGGATAATACGTTATAAATTACTCATTGGTTTATTTTCGAAATTGTATTTAAAATTTTAAAAATACGTATTATGATCGTAAAGATATTTTTCTAGAGTGTCGATAAGATCGATTTGCAATGTCGGGTTCAAATTTGAGCGCAAGGATACCTGATCCGCATGAGAAACAAAATATATTTTCAATTACTCTGGTTGTGCACTTTCAGCCGGAAGTAAATTACCGATCAAATGATAAACTTGACCCTGCACTTTAAAAGTATGCATAAAGTTCCCCTCTCGAATCTCTTTGGCACCAAATGAAGTCATTTGGAAAAGTGTATTATATTGTATTGAATGATTCAAGAAATGTTTTGAGTATGAATGAGAGTTTCTTTAAAACTGATGTTGGTTCGGGAATTTTAAGTATAATTACTTTTCCACCATTACAACATAGCCCAGGAGCTTCAGCATTCCATTTCTTTGCTTGGCATTTGTTCCATATTTTATCCATTCTACCAATATCAACATCATTTAGCACAAAATAGTCAAGGTTACAGTCATAAGCAAATGCAGGATTCAATAAATTATATGCACTGCGAGTTCTATTCATTGTTGATCGTGCATGTTGTTGAGATAATCGGTGCGTACGTTCGGCGCTTAATTCCCGTTCTCGGTTTGCCAAAGTAACCTGCTTAATTACCCAAATAGGAAAAAAAACAAACGTTAAAAGAATTAATACCCAATAAAAAATAACTATAAAATCAAAGCGTGTGTGGACAACAACCTTACACCGGGACGGTCACTACGCAACTACAACTGTGTGTAAATAAACCGAGGCTATTATAGATACGCGTATATACACACCAAACGCATTGCGATACGACAAAGATAAACTTCTCGGAACAATTCATATCTACACATAAGATGTGTGATAAATCTTCAACTGGTTTTGGACTTCCAGCATTGAACAGGAATGATTCAAATAATAATATGAATCCATTGGAAAAATCTTTGCGCAAACCGTATGATTTAAATAAATTAAGTGAATATATTTCTGAAAATAAACCTAAATTAGTGAATAACCAGTTTACGGCGTACAAATTTGTTTTGAACAGTGTTCGTTTTAATGAAGAGAAGATATTTCATTTGGATGCCCCAGGCGGAACTGAAAAAACATTCGTTACTAATTAGATATTAGCAAAAGTTAGGTCTCAGGGAAAAATAGCTTTGGCCGTTGCGTCGTCGGGTATTCCTGTGACTTTATAAGCATGTAGACGCACTGCTCATTCAACTTTTAAACTGCCTCATACTGTTTCTTCGATGAAAGATAGCGTGTGCTCTATCCGTAAAAATGGACCTTTGGGAAAAGTTTTACGAGATGTTAGTTTAATAATATAGCACCATGAAACATAGAGATCGTGTAGAGGCCTCGGATAGAACTCTTAGAGATATTAGAATCACTAACAAAATCATGGGTGGAATCACTGTCATTTTTGCTGGTGATTTTCGACAAACGTTACCGGTAATAGTTAGCGGAACTAGAGTTGACATTGTAAAGTCTTGCTTAAAATCTTCCTCGTTATGGAAGTTTGTTCATACCTTAAAACTATTTACTAATATGAGAGCACATTTGGGTGGAGGCAGTACAAATTTTCCTTCAAAGCTACTTTTATTAGGTGATGGAAAAGTACTTCATTTTGAAAATAATATTGAAATTGATCACGATTTAGGTGAAAAGGTTTTCAGCATTGAAGACCTAATCTCCAAAGTATACACAGATGTAGTACAAGTTGAAGACAAAGACAACCAGTGGATATGTCAAAGGGCAATATTGACGGCTAGAAATAGTAGTGTTGACCAAATTAATGAAATAATACTGAGTAAACTTCCAGGAGATAGCGTAAACTACATTTCCATTGATAATATAATGGATCAAGAAGGTACGGTACATTACCCACAAGAATTTTGGTCAAACGGTGCTGATACCTCACATCCCAACGATTCCCAATGATTTGCCTATTAAATTCAAAAGAATACAATTTCCCGTTAAGGTATCGTTTGCCGTAACAACTAATAAAGCACAAGGGCAAACATTTAAGCACATAGGAATCGATTTACGTCAAGTCTATTTTTCACACACACAAATATATGTTGCGTTATCACGATCAGGTTGCAGAGAAAACCAGTATGTACTTCTACCCCAAGAAAATAGAACTGAAAACATCGTGTACGCTGAAGTATATTAAAATACTTACTACGAAAATACTACTAACTATATCGAAAATAATTATTTAAAAATAAATAATTACATCGTAAAATACTAATTATACCTGTATAATTTTTCTGTAACACGGCAGTGTATGGTAATTCAGCTATTAATATTATTATTATGATTATTATTATTACTATTATTAATATTATTATCATTATCATTATCAATATTATTATTATCATTAATATTAATAATATTTTATAATTATTAACTGTAATTATTATTAATAAAAATATTAATAGTTGTACCTCCGGAATACAAATGTCAAATATAATATGTATTTATAGTTTGTCCTTCATATAACAATAAATTTAAAACTATATAAAACAATAAACTATGCTATACTTTTAGAATTTTCTGGGTACATTTGTTTCTTTACTTATTTTTGTTTATAATCTAATATTTGCAATGTTACATGCATTCGAATACATTCTTGTATAATTTTTCCATTTTATCAACAATTTTGTAATAATATACATGGTTGGAATTTGAAATATATCAATTAATTTTTATGGTTTGGAAAATATTAAAGCACGTAAGTGAATCTACATTGAAATATTAATATTATTATTTTTAATCTATATCTATTTTTAATATAATAAGGCTGAAGGTTTTGTTTGGTTGAACTGGCTAATCTCACGAACTACTGGTTCGAAATCAAAAAATACTTTTTATTATATAGTACATTTATCAAAGAAGGCTATATGCTATATAACATATATTTAGGCTATGGCACAGTGGTGCTTCAATATGACTATAGTACAGAGTATCTCGAGTTCTAACCACATCCTTCGGAATTCAAATTTTGTGTACTATTTTTAAATTTTTTTTCGTCTTCTTTTCACTGGTTACAATGAAACCTGTCTTAATGGACACTTCTCTAAACGGACAATATAATAAGGTCCCGGCTAAAAGATAGGCATTCCAATGTATTTTGACCTGTCTATTACGGACTCCTTCTATTACAAACACGGACAGTAATATTTTTGATAAACCTGTCTACAACGGACACCTGTCTATAACGGACAATTATTTTGGTCCCGCGACTGTCCGTTTTATACAGGTTATAGACAGAGGTAAACCTCTTTTTTGCCATTCTACGCTGTAAACAAAGGCTTGAGTTTGTCCAAAGATATATTTCACCGCCAATAGCTCAATCATTTTCTTTAGTTTTAAATATAATACTCTGGAAAACAAATCATGGCTATCGTAAGATTTTTGATCAGGTAATAATTCATTTTTTATTTCTGAACATTCAGGGTTACAGGTGAATGTAGTAAAGAGATCAGGACTTCCAAACTTTCTGACGTATATCATTGAATCATGACTTTTTTTATTCAAGTATCTTGGAGATCCTATAAATGACGATGGCAATATATCATGGTGGCCAATATTAGAAGCGTCCACAATGCCATCATTAGTCACGGCATTTCATTAATGAATGTATTCTTCCGCCGTCAATTTTTTTTTATTTCTTTTGATGAAATCAAGCCTCTCAGATATCATTTTTAACGCCATATCAACACAATATTGGTTGAATAATCCTTTGAACTAGTGTAAGGTATTAAAGTCATTTATTCTCTCCATGAGTCTAAAGGCATACAACTGCATATATGATACATTTTTAGATCTAGCAGCACCTTTCTGTTGTAGAATGTTTATACAGTACCCGTCATCGCAATACGAAAACAGTAAAGGATATTGAAGTGGGTCATAATAGATCTGCGAAGCTCAGAAAATCGTTGAAGTTACCATCTCCCACATTTCACACAATATTTTGGGGACCTTTATCCTCGTCTATCAAAAAAACAGCTACTTCGTCTACTATTGGCACATTATACCGACATCGATGATGGTTGGAAGGTTGTATATCAGCATGGATAATACGTTATAAACTACTCATTGGTTTATTTTCGAAATTGTATTTAAAATTTTAAATATACGTATTATGATCGTAAAGATATTTTTCTAGAGTGTCGATAAGATCGATTTACATAGTCGGGTTCAAATTTGAGCGCAAGGATACCTGATCTGCATGAGAAACAAAATATATTTTCAATTACTCTGGTTGTGCACTTTCAGCCGGAAGTAAATTACCGATCAAATGATAAACTTGACCCTGCACTTTAAAAGTAAGCATAAAGTTCCAATCTCGAATCTCTTTGGCACCAAATGAAGTCATTTGGAAAAGTGTATTATATTGTATTGAATGATTCAAGAAATGTTTTGAGTATGAATGTGAGTTTCTTTAAAACTGATGTTGGTTCGGGAATTTTAAGTATAATTGCTTTTCCACCATTACAACATAGCCCAGGAGCTTCAGCATTCCATTTCTTTGCTTGGCATTTGTTCCATATTTTATCCATTCTACCAATATCAACTTCATTTATCACAAAATAGTCAAGGTTACAGTCATAATCAAAGGCAGGATTCAATAAATTATATGCATTGCGAGTTCTATTCATTGTTGATCGTGCATTTTGTTGAGATAATCGGTGTGAACGTTCGGCGCTTGATTCCCGTTCTCGGTTTGCCAAAGTTCGGGAATTCTGTGAGGCCAAAAGCTGAGAACGTTCAACGATTGATTCCCTAGCTCGGATTTGTTCATTGATTACTCGTTGAGTAGCTAATCTATGCATATCTTCATCTGCTGTTTCATTTCTGCGCAAAAGTCACAGCTGTTTTGCTGTAGCAGCCTGCCGAGAAAGCTGAGTTCTTCTTTTAGACATTTCATTAATGTATGTAGGTATATAACCTGCTTAATTACACAAGTAGGAAAAAAAACAAATGTTAAAAGAATTAATACCCAATAAAAAATAACTATAAAATCAAAGCGTGTGTGGACAACAACCTTACACCGGGACGGTCACTACGCAACTACAACTGTGTGTAAATAAACTGAGGCCATTATAGATACGCGTATATACACACCAAACGCATTGCGATACGACAAAGATAAACTTCTCGGAACAATTCATATCTACACATAAGATGTGTGATAAATCTTCAACTGGTTTTGGACTTCCAGCATCGAACAGGAATAATTAAAATAATAATATGAATCCATTGGAAAAATCTTTGCGGAAACCGTATGATTTAAATAAATTAAGTGAATATATTTCTGAAAATAAAACTAAATTAGTGACTAACCAGTTTACGGCGTACAAATTTGTTTTGAACAGTGTTCGTTTTAATGAAGGGAAGATATTTCATTTGGATGCCCCAGGCGGAACTGAAAAAACATTCGTTACTAATTAGATATTAGCAAAAGTTTGGTCTCAGGGAAAACTAGCTTTGGCCGTTGCGTCGTCGGGTATTCCTGTGACTCTATAAACATGTAGACGCACTGCTCATTCAACTTTTAAACTGCCTCATACTGTTTCTTTGAAGAAAGATAACGTGTGCTCTATCCGTAAAAATGGACCTTTGGGAAAAGTTTTGCAAGATGTTAGTTAAATAATATAGCACCATGAAACATAGAGATCGTGTAGAGGCCTCAGATAGAACTCTTGGAGATATTAGAATCACTAACAAAATCATGGGTGGAATCACTGTCATTTTTGCTGGTGATTTTCGACAAACGTTACCGGTAATAGTTAGCGGAACTAGAGTTGACATTGTAAAGTCTTGCTTAAAAACTTCCTCGTTATGGAAGTTTCTTCATACGTTAAAACTATTTACTAATATGAGAGCACATTTGGGTGGAGGCAGTACAAATTTTCCTTCAAAACTACTTTTAATAGGAGACGGAAAAGTACCTCATTTTGAAAATAATATTGAAATTGATCACGATTTAGGTGAAAAGGTTTTCTGCATTGAAGACCTAGTCTCCAAAGTATACACAGATTTAGTACAAGTAGAAGACAAAGACTACCAGTGGATATGTCAAAGGGCAATATTGAAGGCTAGAAATAGTAGTGTTGACCAAATTAATGAAATAATACAGAGTAAACTTCCAGGAGATAGCGTAAACTACATTTCCATTGATAATATAATGGATCAAGAAGATACGGTACATTACCCACAAGAATTTCTCAATTCCCTAAATCCGAGTGGCCTTCCCTCACATTTCCTCAAATTAAAAACTGGTACTCAAACTATTTTGCTAAGAAACCTTAAACCACCAAATTTATGTAACGGAACCAGACTCAAAGTTAAATTTCTTCGCAACAATGTGATCGTTGCTATAGTTTTGACTGGTACAGCGGTTGGTCAAACGGTGCTGATACCTCACATCCCAACGATTCCCAATGATTTGCCTATTAAATTCAAAAGAATACAATTTCCCGTTAAGGTATCGTTTGCCGTAACAACTAATAAAGCACAAGGGCAAACATTTAAGCACATAGGAATCGATTTACGTCAAGTCTATTTTTCACACACACAAATATATGTTGCGTTATCACGATCAGGTTGCAGAGAAAACCAGTATGTACTTCTACCCCAAGAAAATAGAACTGAAAACATCGTGTACGCTGAAGTATATTAAAATACTTACTACGAAAATACTACTAACTATATCGAAAAATAATTATTTAAAAAATAAATAATTACATCGTAAAATACTAATTATACCTGTATAATTTTTCTGTAACACGGCAGTGACGGGTAATTCAGCTATTAATATTATTATTATGATTATTATTATTACTATTATTATTATTATTATTATTATTATTATTATTATTATCACTATTATTATTATCATTAATATTAATATTATTTTATAATTATTAACTGTAATTATTATTAATAAAAATATAAATAGTTGTACCTCCGAAATACAAATGTCAAATATAAAATGTATTTATAATTTGTCCCTTCATATAACAATAAATTTAAAACTATATAAAACAATAAACTATGCTATACTTTTAGAATATTCTGTGTACATTTGTTTCATTACTTATTTTTGTTTATAATCTAATATTTGCAATGTTACAAGCATTCGAATACTTTCTTGTTTAATTTTTCCATTTTATCAACAATTTTGTAATAATCTGCATGGTTGGAATCTGATATATATCAATTAATTTTCATGGTTTGGAAAATATTAAAGGACGTAAGTGAATCTACATTGAAATATATATATTATTATTTTTAATCTATATCTATTTTTAATATAATTAGGCTGAAGATTTTGTTTGGGTGAACGTGCTAATCTCAGGAACTACTGGTTCGAAATCAAAAAATACTTTTTATTAGATAATCCATTTATCAAAGAAGGCTATAGGCTATATAACATATATATAGGCTATGGCACAGTGGTGCTTCAATATGACTATATTACAGAGTATCTCGAGTTCTAACCACAACTTTCGGAATTCAAAATTTGTGCACTATTTTTAAATTTTTTTTTCGTCTTTTTTTTACTTGTCACAATGAAACCTGCCTTAATGGACACCTCACTAAACGGACAATATAATAAGGTCCTGGCTAATAGATAGGCATTCCAATGTATTTTGAACTGTCTATAACGGACTCCTTCTATTACGGACACGAACAGTAATATTTTTGATAAACCTGTCTACAACGGACACCTGTCTATAACGGACAATTATTTTGGTCCCGCGACTGTCCGTTTTATACAGGTTATAGACAGAGGTAAACCTCTTTTTTGCCATTCTACGCTGTGAACAAAGGCTTGAGTTTGTCCAAAGATATATTTCTTTGTCAATAGTTCAATCATTTTCTTTAGTTTCAAATAAAATACTCTGGAAACCAAATCATGTCTATCGTAAGATTTTTGATCAGGTAATAATTCGTTTTTTATTTCTGACCATTCAGGGTTACAGGTGTACGTAGTAAAGAGATCTGGACTTCCAAACTTTCTGACGTATATCATTGAATCATGACTTTTTTCATTCAAGTATCTTGGAGATCCTGTAAATGACGATGGCAATATAACATGGTGGCCAATATTAGAAGCGTCCACACTTCCATCATTAGTCACGGCATCTCATTAATGAATGTATTCTTCTGCCGTCAATTTTTTTTATTTCTTTTGATGAAATCAAGCCTCTCAGATATCATTTTTAACGCCATATCAACACAATATTGGTTGAATAATCCTTTGAAATAGTGTAAGGTATTAAAGTCATTTATTCTCTCCATGAGTCTAAAGGCATACAACTGCATATATGATACAGTTTTAGGTCTAGCAGCACCATTCTGTTGTAGAATATTTATACAGTACCCGTCATTGCAATACGGAAACAGTAAAGGATATTGAAGTGGGTCGTAATAGATCTGCGAAGCTCAGAAACTCGTTGAAGTTACCATCTCCCACATTTCATACAATATCTCGGGGACATTTATCCTCGTCTATCAAAAAAATAGCTACTTCATCTACTATTGGCACATTATACCGACATCGATGATCGTTGGGAGGTTTTATATCAGCATGGATAATACGTTATAAATTACTCATTGGTTTATTTTCGAAATTGTATTTAAAATTTTAAATATACGTATTATGATCGTAAAGATATTTTTCTAGAGTGTCGATAAGATCGATTTGCAATGTCGGCTTTAAATTTGAGCGCAAGGATACCTGATCTGCATGAGAAACAAAATATATTTTCAATTACTCTGGTTGTGCACTTTCAGCCGGAAGTAAATTACCGATCAAATGATAAACTTGACCCTGCACTTTAAAAGTAAGCATAAAGTTCCCCTCTCGAATCTCTTTGGCACCAAATGAAATCATTGGGAAAAGTGTATTATATTGTATTGAATGATTCAAGAAATGTTTTGAGTATGAATGTGAGTTTCTTTAAAACTGATGTTGGTTCGGGAATTTTAAGTATAATTACTTTTCCACCATTACAACATAGCCCAGGAGCTTCAGCATTCCATTTCTTTGCTTGGCATTTGTTCCATATTTTATCCATTCTACCAATATCAACATCATTTAGCACAAAATAGTCAAGGTTACAGTCATAAGCAAATGCAGGATTCAATAAATTATATGCACTGCGAGTTCTATTCATTGTTGATCGTGCATGTTGTTGAGATAATCGGTGTGAACGTTCGGCGCTTAATTCCAGTTATCGGTTTGCCAAAGTTCTCTGTGAGGCCAAACGTTTGCCAAAGTGAACCGGATTTGTTCATTGAACTCGTTGAGTACCCAAATAGGTCACAGCTGTTTTGCTGTAAAAAACAAACGTTAAAAGAATTAATACCCAATAAAAAATAACTATAAAATCAAAGCGTGTGTGGACAACAACCTTACACCGGGACGGTCACTACGCAACTACAACTGTGTGTAAATAAACCGAGGCTATTATAGATACGCGTATATACACACCAAACGCATTGCGATACGACAAAGATGAACTTCTCGGAACAATTCATATCTACACATAAGATGTGTGATAAATCTTCAACTGGTTTTGGACTTCCAGCATCGAACAGGAATAATTAAAATAATAATATGAATCCATTGGAAAAATCTTTGCTGAAACCGTATGATTTAAATAAGTTAAGTGAATATATTTCTGAAAATAAACCTAAATAAGTGAATAACCAGTTTACGGCGTACAAATTTGTTTTGAACAGTGTTCGTTTTAATGAAGGGAAGATATTTCATTTGGATGGCCCAGGCGGAACTGAAAAAACATTCGTTACTAATTAGATATTAGCAAAAGTTAGGTCTCAGGGAAAACTAGCTTTGGCCGTTGCGTCGTCGGGTATTCCTGTGACTCTATAAGCATGTAGACGCACTGCTCATTCAACTTTTAAACTGCCTCATACTGTTTCTTTGAAGAAAGATAGCGTGTGCTCTATCCGTAAAAATGGACCTTTGGGAAAAGTTTTGCAAGATGTTAGTTTAATAATATAGCACCATGAAACATAGAGATCGTGTAGAGGCCTCAGATAGAACTCTTAGAGATATTAGAATCACTAACAAAATCATGGGTGGAATCACTGTCATTTTTGCTGGTGATTTTCGACAAACGTTACCGGTAATAGTTAGCGGAACTAGAGTTGACATTGTAAAGTCTTGCTTAAAAACTTCCTCGTTATGGAAGTTTGTTCATACCGTAAAACTATTTACTAGTATGAGAGCACATTTGGGTGGAGGCAGTACAAATTTTCCTTCAAAGCTACTTTTAATAGGAGACGGAAAAGTACCTCATTTTGAAAACAATATTGAAATTGATCACGATTTAGGTGAAAAGGTTATCAGCATTGAAGACCTAATCTCCAAAGTATACACAGATGTAGTACAAGTTGAAGACAAAGACTACCAGTGGATATGTCAAAGGGCAATATTGACGGCTAGAAATAGTAGTGTTGACCAAATTAATGAAATAATACTGAGTAAACTTCCAGGAGATAGCGTAAACTACATTTCCATTGATAATAAAATGGATCAAGAAGATACGGTACATTACCCACAAGAATTTCTCAATTTTGGTCAAATTAAAACTGGTACTCAAACTATTTTGCTGATACCTTAAACCACATAACGGAAACAGACCAACGATTCCCAATGATTTGCCTATTAAATTCAAACGGTGCTGAATACAATTTCCCGTTAAATTATCGTTTGCCGTAACAACTAATAAAGCACAAGGGCAAACATTTAAGCACATAGGAATCGATTTACGTCAAGTCTATTTTTCACACACACAAATATATGTTGCCGTATCACGATCAGGTTGCAGAGAAAACCAGTATGTACTTCTACCCCAAGAAAATAGAACTGAAAACATCGTGTACGCTGAAGTATATTAAAATACTTACTACGAAAATACTACTAACTATATCGTAAAATAATTATTTAAAAAATAAATAATTACATCGTAAAATACTAATTATACCTGTATAATTTTTCTGTAACACGGCAGTGTATGGTAATTCAGCTATTAATATTATTATTATGATTATTATTATTACTATTATTAATATTATTATCATTATCATTATCACTATTATTATTATCATTAATATTAATATTATTTTATAATTATTAACTGTAATTATTATTAATAAAAATATAAATAGTTGTACCTCCGAAATACAAATGTCAAATATAATATGTATTTATAATTTGTCCCTTCATATAACAATAAATTTTATATAAAACAATAAACTATGCTATACTTTTAGAATATTCTGGGTACATTTGTTTCATTACTTATTTTTGTTTATAATCTAATATTTGCAATGTTACATGCATTCGAATACTTTCTTGTATAATTTTTCCATTTTATCAACAATTTTGTAATAATCTACATGGTTGGAATTTGAAATATATCAATTAATTTTTATGGTTTGGAAAATATTAAAGGACGTAATTGAATCTACATTGAAATATATATATTATTATTTTTAATCTATATCTATTTTTAATATAATAAGGCTGACGATTTTGTTTGGTTGAACGGGCTTATCTCACGAACTACTGGTTCGAAATCAAAAAATACTTTTTATTATATAGTCCATTTATCGAAGAAGGCTATATGCTATATAACATATATTATAGGCTATGGCACAGTGGTGCCTCAATATGACTATAGTACAGAGTTACTCGAGTTCTAACCACATCCTTCGGAATTCAAATTTTGTGCACTATTTTTAAATTTTTTTTCGTCTTCTTTTCACTGGTTACAATGAAACCTGTCTTAATGGACACCTCTCTAAACGGACAATATAATAAGGTCCCGGCTAAAAGATAGGCATTCCAATGTATTTTGACCTGTCTATTACGGACTCCTTCTATTACAAACACGGACAGTAATATTTTTGATAAACCTGTCTACAACGGACACCTGTCTATAACGGACAATTATTTTGGTCCCGCGACTGTCCGTTTTATACAGGTTATAGACAGAGGTAAACCTCTTTTTTGCCATTCTACGCTGTAAACAAAGGCTTGAGTTTGCCCAAAGATATATTTCACCGTCAATAGCTCAATCATTTTCTTTAGTTTTAAATAAAATACTCTGGAAAACAAATCATGGCTATCGTAAGATTTTTGATCAGGTAATAATTCATTTTTTATTTCTGAACATTCAGGGTTACAGGTGAATGTAGTAAAGAGATCTGGACTTCCAATCTTTCTGACGTATATCATTGAATCATGACTTTTTTTATTCAAGTATCTTGGAGATCCTGTAAATGACGATGGCAATATAACATGGTGGCCAATATTAGAAGCGTCCACAATGCCATCATTAGTCACGGCATTTCATTAATGAATGTATTCTTCCGCCGTCAATTTTTTTTTATTTCTTTTGATGAAATCAAGCCTCTCAGATATCATTTTTAACGCCATATCAATACAATATTGGTTGAATAATCCTTTGAACTAGTGTCAGGTATTAAAGTCATTTCTTCTCTTCATGAGTCTAAAGGCATACAACTGCATATATGATACATTTTTAGATCTAGCAGCACCATTCTGTTGTAGAATGTTTATACAGTACCCGTCTTCGCAATACGAAAACAGTAAAGGATATTGAAGTGGGTCATAATAGATCTGCGAAGCTCAGAAAATCGTTGAAGTTACCATCTCCACATTTCACACAATATTTTGGGGACCTTTATCCTCGTCTATCAAAAAACAGCTACTTCGTCTACTATTGGCACATTATACCGACATCGATGATCGTTGGGAGGTTGTATATCAGCATGGATAATACGTTATAAATTACTCATTGGTTATTTTCGAAATTGTATTTAAAATTTTAAATATACGTATTATGATCGTAAAGATATTTTCTAGAGTGTCGATAAGATCGATTTACAATGTCGGGTTTAAATATAAGCGCAAGGATACCTGATCTGCATGAGAAACAAAATATATTTTCAATTACTCTGGTTGTGCACTTTCAGCCGGAAGTAAATTACCGATCAAATGATAAACTTGACCCTGCACTTTAAAAGTAAGCATAAAATTCCAATCTCGAATCTCTTTGGCACCAAATGAAGTCATTTGGAAAAGTGTATTATATTGTATTGAATGATTCAAGAAATGTTTTGAGTATGAATGTGAGTTTCTTTACAACTGATGTTGGTTCGGGAATTTTAAGTATAATTACTTTTCCACCATTACAACATAGCCCAGGAGCTTCAGCATTCCATTTCTTTGCTTGGCATTTGTTCCATATTTTATCCATTCTACCAATATCAACATCATTTAGCACAAAATAGTCAAGGTTACAGTCATAAGCAAAGGCAGGATTCAATCAATTTTATGCATTGCGAGTTCTATTCATTGTTGATCGTGCATTTTGTTGAGATAATCGGTGTGAACGTTCGGCGCTTGATTCCCGTTCTCGGTTTGACAAAGTTCGGGAATTCTGTGAGGCCAAACGCTGAGAACGTTCAACGTTTGATTCCCTAGCTCGGATTTGTTCATTGATTACTCGTTGAGTAGCTAATCTATGCATATCTTCATCTGCTGTTTCATTTCTGCGCAAAAGTCACAGCTGTTTTGCTGTAGCGGACTGCCGAGAAAGCTGAGTTCTTCTTTTAGACATTTCATTAATGTATGTAGGTATATAACCTGCTTAATTAACCAAATAGGAAAAAAACAAACGTTAAAAGAATTAATACCCAATAAAAAATAACTATAAAATCAAAGCGTGTGTGGACAACAACCTTACACCGGGACGGTCACTACGCAACTACAACTGTGTGTAAATAAACCGAGGCTATTATAGATACGCATATACACACCAAACGCATTGCGATACGACAAAGATAAACTTCTCGGAACAATTCATATCTACACATAAGATGTGTGATAAATCTTCAACTGGTTTTGGACTTCCAGCATCGAACAGGAATAATTCAAATAATAATATGAATCCATTGGAAAAATCTTTGCGGAAACCGTATGATTTAAATAAATTAAGTGAATATATTTCTGAAAATAAACCTAAATTAGTGAATAACCAGTTTACGGCGTACAAATTTGTTTTGAACAGTGTTCGTTTTAATGAAGGGAAGATATTTCATTTGGATGCCCCAGGCGGAACTGAAAAAACATTCGTTACTAATTAGATATTAGCAAAAGTTAGGTCTCAGAGAAAACTAGCTTTGGCCGTTGCGTCGTCGGGTATTCCTGTGACTCTACAAACATGTAGACGCACTGCTCATTCAACTTTTAAACTGCCTCATACTGTTTCTTCGAAGAAAGATAGCGTGTGCTCTATCCGTAAAAATGGACCTATGGGAAAAGTTTTGCAAGATGTTAGTTTAATAATATAGCACCATGAAACATAGAGATCGTGTAGAGGCCTCAGATAGAACTCTTAGAGATATTAGAATCACTAACAAAATCATGGGTGGAATCACTGTCATTTTTGCTGGTGATTTTCGACAAACGTTACCGGTAATAGTTAGCGGAACTAGAGTTGACATTGTAAAGTCTTGCTTAAAAACTTCCTCGTTATGGAAATTTGTTCATACCTTAAAACTATTTACTAGTATGAGAGCACATTTGGGTGGAGGCAGTACAAATTTTCCTTCAAAGCTACTTTTAATAGGAGACGGAAAAGTACCTTATTTTGAAAACAATATTGAAATTGATCACGATTTAGGTGAAAAGGTTTTCAGCATTGAAGACCTAATCTCCAAAGTATACACAGATGTAGTACAAGTAGAAGACAAAGACTACCAGTGGATATGTCAAAGGGCAATATTGAAGGCTAGAAATAGTAGTGTTGACCAAATTAATGAAATAATACTGAGTAAACTTCCAGGAGATAGCGTAAACTACGTTTCCATTGATAATATAATGGATCAAGAAGATACGGTACATTACCCACAAGAATTTCTCAATTCCCTAAATCCGAGTGGCCTTCCCTCACATTTCCTCAAATTAAAAACTGGTACTCAAACTATTTTGCTAAGAAACCTTAAACCACCAAATTTATGAAACGGAACCAGACTCAAAGTTAAATTTCTTCGCAACAATGTGATCGTTGCTATAGTTTTGACTGGTACAGCGGTTGGTCAAACGGTGCTGATACCTCACATCCCAACGATTCCCAATGATTTGCCTATTAAATTCAAAAGAGTACAATTTCCCGTTAAGGTATCGTTTGCCGTAACAACTAATAAAGCACAAGGGCAAACATTTAAGCACATAGGAATCGATTTACGTCAAGTCTATTTTTCACACACACAAATATATGTTGCGTTATCACGATCAGGTTGCAGAGAAAACCAGTATGTACTTCTGCCCCAAGAAAATAGAACTGAAAACATCGTGTACGCTGAAGTATATTAAAATACTTACTACGAAAATACTACTAACTATATCGAAAAATAATTATTTAAAAAATAAATAATTACATCGTAAAATACTACTAATTATACATGTATAATTTTTCTGTAACACGGCAGTGACGGGTAATTCAGCTATTAATATTATTATTATGATTATTATTATTACTATTATTATTATTATTATTATCATTATCATTATCACTATTATTATTATCATTAATATTAATATTATTTTATAATTATTAACTGTAATTATTATTAATAAAAATATAAATAGTTGTACCTCCGAAATACAAATGTCAAATATAAAATGTATTTATAATTTGTCCTTCATATAACAATAAATTTAAAACTATATAAAACAATAAACTATGCTATACTTTTAGAATATTCTGTGTACATTTGTTTCATTACTTATTTTTGTTTATAATCTAATATTTGCAATGTTACAAGCATTCGAATACTTTCTTGTTTAATTTTTCCATTTTATCAACAATTTTGTAATAATCTGCATGCTTGGAATCTGATATATATCAATTAATTTTCATGGTTTGGAAAATATTAAAGGACGTAAGTGAATCTACATTGAAATATTAATATTATTATTTTTAATCTATATCTATTTTAATATAATGAGGCTGAAAATTTTGTTTGGTTGAACTGGCTAATCTCACGAACTACTGGTTCGAAATCAAAAATACTTTTTATTAGATAATCCATTTATCAAAGAAGGCTATAGGCTATATAACATATATATAGGCTATGGCACAGTGGTGCTTCAATATGACTATATTACAGAGTATCTCGAGTTCTAACCACATCTTTCGGAATTCAAAATTTGTGCACTATTTTAAATTTTTTTCGTCTTCTTTTCACTTGTTACAATGAAACCTGTCTTAATGGACACCTCTCTAAACGGACAATATAATAAGGTCCTGGCTAATAGATAGGCATTCCAATGTATTTTGACCTGTCTATTACGGACTCCTTCTATTACAAACACGGACAGTAATATTTTGATAAACCTGTCTACAACGGACACCTGTCTATAACGGACAATTATTTTGGTCCCGCGACTGTCCGTTTTATACAGGTTATAGACAGAAGTAAACCTCTTTTTTGCCATTCTACGCTGTAAACAAAGGCTTGAGTTTGTCCAAAGATATATTTCACCGTCAATAGCTCAATCATTTTCTTTAGTTTTAAATATAATACTCTGGAAAACAAATCATGGCTATCGTAAGATTTTTGATCAGGTAATAATTCAGTTTTTATTTCTGAACATTCAGGGTTACAGGTGAATGTAGTAAAGAGATCTGGACTTCCAAACTTTCTGACGTATATCATTGAATCATGACTTTTTTCATTCAAGTATCTTGGAGATCCTGTAAATGACGATGGCAATATAACATGGTGGCCAATATTAGAAGCGTCCACAATGCCATCATTAGTCACGGCATCTCATTAATGAATGTATTCTTCCGCCGTCAATTTTTTTTTATTTCTTTTGATGAAATCAAGCCTCTCAGATATCATTTTTAACGCCATATCAACACAATATTGGTTGAATAATCCTTTGAACTAGTGTAAGGTATTAAAGTCATTTATTCTCTCCATGAGTCTAAAGGCATACAACTGCATATATGATACATTTTAGATCTAGCAGCACCATTCTGTTGTAGAATGTTTATACAGTACCCGTCATCGCAATACGAAAACAGTAAAGGATATTGAAGTGGGTCATAATAGATCTGCGAAGCTCAGAAAATCGTTGAAGTTACCATCTCCCACATTTCACACAATATTTTGGGGACCTTTATCCTCGTCTATCAAAAAAACAGCTACTTCGTCTACTATTGGCACATTATACCGACATCGATGATCGTTGGGAGGTTGTATATCAGCATGGATAATACGTTATAAATAACTCATTGGTTTATTTTCGAAATTGTATTTAAAATTTTAAATATACGTATTATGATCGTAAAGATATTTTCTAGAGTGTCGATAAGATCGATTTACAATGTCGGGTTTAAATTTGAGCGCAAGGATACCTGATCTGCATGAGAAACAAAATATATTTTCAATTACTCTGGTTGTGCACTTTCAGCCGGAAGTAAATTACCGATCAAATGATAAACTTGACCCTGCACTTTAAAAGTAAGCATAAAGTTCCCCTCTCGAATCTCTTTGGCACCAAATGAAGTCATTTGGAAAAGTGTATTATATTGTATTGAATGATTCAAGAAATGTTTTGAGTATGAATGTGAGTTCTTTAAAACTGATGTTGATTTGGGAATTTTAAGTATAATTACTTTTCCACCATTACAACATAGCCCAGGAGCTTCAGCATTCCATTTCTTTGCTTGGCATTTGTTCCATATTTTATCCATTCTACCAATATCAACATCATTTAGCACAAAATAGTCAAGGTTACAGTCATAAGCAAAGGCAGGATTCAATAAATTATATGCACTGCGAGTTCTATTCATTGTTGATCGTGCATTTTGTTGAGATAATCGGTGTGAACGTTCGGCGCTTGATTCCCGTTATCGGTTTGCCAAAGTTCGGAAATTCTGTGAGGCCAAACGCTGAGAACGTTAAACGTTTGATTCCCTAGCTCGGATTTGTTCATTGATTACTCGTTGAGTAGCTAATCTATGCATATCTTCATCTGCTGTTTCATTTCTGCGCAAAAGTCACAGCTGTTTTGCTGTAGCGGACTGCCGAGAAAGCTGAGTTCTTCTTTTAGACATTTCATTAGTGTATGTAGGTATATAACCTGCTTAATTACCCAAATAGGAAAAAAAACAAACGTTAAAAGAATTAATACCCACTAAAAAATAACTATAAAATCAAAGCGTGTGTGGACAACAACCTTACACCGGGACGGTCACTACGCAACTACAACTGTGTGTAAATAAACCGAGGCTATTATAGATACGCATATACACACCAAACGCATTGCGATACGACAAAGATAAACTTCTCGCAACAATTCATATCTACACATAAGATGTGTGATAAATCTTCAACTGGTTTTGGACTTCCAGCATCGAACAGTAATAATTCAAATAATAATATGAATCCATTGGAAAAATCTTTGCGGAAACTGTATGATTTAAATAAATTAAGTGAATATATTTCTGAAAATAAACCTAAATTAGTGAATAACCAGTTTACGGCATACAAATTTGTTTTGAACAGTGTTCGTTTTATTGAAGGGAAGATATTTCATTTGGATGCCCCAGGCGGAACTGAAAAAACATTCGTTACTAATTAGATATTAGCAAAGTTAGGTCTCAGGAAAACTAGCTTTGGCCGTTGCGTCGTCGGGTATTCCTGTGACTCTATAAGCATGTGGACGCACCGCTCATTCAACTTTTAAACTGCCTCATACTGTTTCTCTGAAGAAAGATAGCGTGTGCTCTATCCGTAAAAATGGACCTTTTGGAAAAGTTTTGCAAGCTGTTAGTTTAATAATATAGCACCATGATACATAGAGATCGTGTAGAGGCCTCAGATAGAACTCTTAGAGATATTAGAATCACTAACAAAATCATGGGTGGAATCACTGTCATTTTTGCTGGTGATTTTCGACAAACGTTACCGGTAATAGTTAGCGGAACTAGAGTTGACATTGTAAAGTCTTGCTTAAAAACTTCCTCGTTATGGAAATTTGTTCATACCTTAAAACTATTTACTAGTATGAGAGCACATTTGGGTGGAGGCAGTACAAATTTTTCTTCAAATCTACTTTTAATAGGAGACGGAAAAGTACCTCATTTTGAAAACAATATTGAAATTGATCACGATTTAGGTGAAAAAGTTATCAGCATTGAAGACCTAATCTCCAAAATCTACACAGATGTAGTCCAAGTAGAAGACAAAGACTACCAGTGGATATGTCGAAGGGCAATATTGACGGCAAGAAATAGTAGTGTTGACCAAATAAATGAAATAATACTGAGTAAACTTCCAGGAGATAGCGTAAACTACATTTCCATTGATAATATAATGGATCAAGAAGATACGGTACATTACCCACAAGAATTTCTCTATTCCCTAAATCCGAGTGGCCTTCCCTCACATTTCCTCAAATTAAAAACTGATACTCAAACTATTTTGCTAAGAAACCTTAAACCACCAAATTTATGTAACGGAACCAGACTCAAAGTTTAATTTCTTCGCAACAATGTGATCGTTGCTATAGTTTTGACTGGTACAGCGGTTGGTCAAACGGTGCTGATACCTCACATCCCAACGATTCATAATGATTTGCCTATTAAATTCAAAAGAGTACAATTTCCCGTTAAGGTATCGTTTGCCGTAACAACTAATAAAGCACAAGGGCAAACATTTAAGCACATAGGAATCGATTTACGTCAAGTCTATTTTTCACACACACAAATATATGTTGCGTTATCACGATCAGGTTGCAGAGAAAACCAGTATGTACTTCTACCCCAAGAAAATAGAACTGAAAACATCGTGTACGCTGATGTATATTAAAATACTTACTACGAAAATACTACTAACTATATCGAAAAATAATTATTTAAAAAATAAATAATTACATCGTAAAATACTAATTATACCTGTATAATTTTTCTGTAACACGGCAGTGTATGGTAATTCAGCTATTAATATTATTATTATGATTATTATTACTATTACTATTACTATTACTATTACTATTACTATTACTATTACTATTACTATTACTATTACTATTACTATTACTATTACTATTACTATTACTATTACTATTACTATTACTATTACTATTACTATTACTATTACTATTACTATTACTATTACTATTACTATTACTATTACTATTACTATTACTATTACTATTACTATTACTATTACTATTACTATTACTATTACTATTACTATTACTATCACTATTATTATTATCATTAATATTATTATTATTTTATAATTATTAACTGTAATTATTATTAATAAAAATATAAATAGTTGTACCTCCGAAATACAAATGTCAACAATAATATGTATTTATAATTTGTCCTTCATATAACAGTAAATTTAAAACTATATATAACAATAAACTATGCTATACTTTTAGAATATTCTGGGTACATTTGTTTCATTACTTATTTTTGTTTATAATCTAATATTTGCAATGTTACATGCATTCGAATACTTTCTTGTATAATTTTTCAATTTATTAACAATTATGTAATAATCAGCATGGTTGGAATCTGATATATATCAATTAATTTTCATGGTTTGGAAAATATTAAAGGACGTAAGTGAATCTACATTGAAATATAAATATTATTATTTTATCTATATCTATTTTATAGACAGAGGAAAACCTCTTTTTTGCCATTCTACACTGTAAACAAAGGCTTTAGTTTGTCCAAAGATATATTTCACCGTCAATAGCTCAATCATTTTCTTTAGTTTTAAAGAAAATACTCTGCAAACCAAATCATGTCTATCGTAAGATTTTTGATCAGGTAATAATTCATTTTTTATTTTTGACCATTCAGGGTTACAGGTGAATGTAGTAAAGAGATATGGACTTCCAAACTTTCTGACGTATATCATTGAATCATGACTTTTTTTATTCAAGTATCTTGGAGATCCTGTAAATGACGATGGCAATATAACATGGTGGCCAATATTAGAAGCGGCCACAATGCCATCATAAGTCACGGCATTTCATTAATGAATGTATACTTCCGCCGTCAATTTTTTTTTATTTCTTTTGATGAAATCAAGCCTCTCAGATATCATTTTTAACGCCATATCAACACAATATTGGTTGAATAATCCTTTGAACTAGTGTAAGGTATTAAAGTCATTTATTCTCTTCATGAGTCTAAAGGCATACAACTGCATATATGATACATTTTTAGATCTAGCAGCACCATTCTGTTGTAGAATGTTTATACAGTACCCGTCATCGCAATACGAAAACAGTAAAGGATATTGAAGTGGGTCATAATAGATCTGCGAAGCTCAGAAAATCGTTGAAGTTACCATCTCCCACATTTCACACAATATTTTGGGGACCTTTATCCTCGTCTATCAAAAAAACAGCTACTTCGTCTACTATTGGCACATTATACCGACTTCGATGATCGTTGGGAGGTTGTATATCAGCATGGATAATACGTTATAAATTACTCATTGGTTATTTTCGAAATTGTATTTAAAATTTTAAATATACGTATTATGATCGTAAAGATATTTTTCAAGAGTGTCGATAAGATCGATTTACATAGTCGGGTTCAAATTTGAGCGCAAGGATACCTGATCTGCATGAGAAACAAAATATATTTTCAATTACTCTGGTTGTGCACTTTCAGCCGGAAGTAAATTACCGATCAAATGATAAACTTGACCCTGCACTTTAAAAGTAAGCATAAAGTTCCAATCTCGAATCTCTTTGGCACCAAATGAAGTCATTTGGAAAAGTGTATTATATTGTATTGAATGATTCAAGAAATGTTTTGAGTATGAATGTGAGTTTCTTTAAAACTGATGTTGGTTCGGGAATTTTAAGTATAATTACTTTTCCACCATTACAACATAGCCCAGGAGCTTCAGCATTCCATTTCTTTGCTTGGCATTTGTTCCATATTTTATCCATTCTACCAATATCAACTTCATTTATCACAAAATAGTCAAGGTTACAGTCATAAGCAAAGGCAGGATTCAATCAATTTTATGCATTGCGAGTTCTATTCATTGTTGATCGTGCATTTTGTTGAGATAATCGGTGTGAACGTTCGGCGCTTGCTTCCCGTTCTCGGTTTGACAAAGTTCGGGAATTCTGTGAGGCCAAACGCTGAGAACGTTCAACGTTTGATTCCCTAGCTCGGATTTGTTCATTGATTACTCGTTGAGTAGCTAATCTATGCATATTTTCTTCTGCTGTTTCATTTCTGCGCAAAAGTCACAGCTGTTTTGCTGTAGCGGACTGCCGAGAAAGCTGAGTTCTTTTATTAGACATTTCATTAATGTATGTAGGTATATAACCTGCTTATTAACCCAAATAGGAAAAAAAACAAACGTTAAAAGAATTAATACCCAATAAAAAATAACTATAAAATCAAAGCGTGTGTGGACAACAACCTTACACCGGGACGGTCACTACGCAACTACAACTGTGTGTACATAAACCGAGGCTATTATAGATACGCATATACACACCAAACGCATTGCGATACGACAAAGATAAACTTCTCGGAACAATTCATATCTACACATAAGATGTGTGATAAATCTTCAACTGGTTTTGGACTTCCAGCATCGAACAGGAATAATTCAAACAATAATATGAATCCATTGGAAAAAGCTTTGCGGAAACCGTATGATTTAAATAAATTAAGTGAATATATTTCTGAAAATAAACCTAAATTAGTGAATAACCAGTTTACGGCGTACAAATTTGTTTTGAACAGTGTTCGTTTTAATGAAGAGAAGATATTTCATTTGGATGCCCCAGGCGGAACTGAAAAAACATTCGTTACTAATTAGATATTAGCAAAAGTTAGGTCTCAGGGAAAACTAGCTTTGGCCGTTGCGTCGTCGGGTATTCCTGTGACTCTATAAGCATGTAGACGCACTGCTCATTCAACTTTTTAACTGCCTCATACTGTTTCTTTGAAGAAAGATAGCGTGTGCTCTATCCGTAAAAATGGACCTTTGAGAAAAGTTTTGCAAGATGTTAGTTTAATAATATAGCACCATGATACATAGAGATCGTGTAGAGGCATCAGATAGAACTCTTAGAGATATTAGAATCACTAACAAAATCATGGGTGAAATCACTGTCATTTTTGCTGGTGATTTTCGACAAACGTTACCGGTAATAATTAGCGGAACTAGAGTTGACATTGTAAAGTCTTGCTTAAAAACTTCCTCGTTATGGAAGTTTGTTCATACCTTAAAACTATCTACTAATATGAGAGCACATTTGGGTGGAGGCAGTACAAATTTTACTTCAAAGCTAATTTTAATAGGAGACGGAAAAGTACCTCATTTTGAAAACAATATTGAAATTGATCACGATTTAGGTGAAAACGTTATCAGCATTGAAGACCTAATCTCCAAAGTATACACAGATGTAGTACAAGTAGAAGACAAAGACTACCAGTGGATATGTCAAAGGGCAATATTGACGGCTAGAAATAGTATTGTTGACCAAATTAATGAAATAATACTGAGAAAACTTCCAGGAGATAGCGTAAACTACATTTCCATTGATAATATAATGGATCAAGAAGATACGGTACATTACCCACAAGAATTTTGGTCAAACGGTGCTGATACCTCACATCCCAAAGATTCCCAATGATTTGCCTATTAAATTCAAAAGAGTACAATTTCCCGTTAAGGTATCGTTTGCCGTAACAACTAATATAAAAAAACTGAATATAATAGTTGTCAGAATAAAAACTGAAATTGAACTTAAAAATTAAAAACAATAACTTGATTTTTATTTTATAGATTTTGCCGGAAAAATTATTAATGGAAATTGCTGGTCTGCTATTTACTTTTAAAGCAAAGCTTAAATTTATTTAACAAGCTAATATAAAAAGGGATTTGTTTAATCGATGATTAATTAAATCTGATTTCTAAATTTTGGGAATTTCTAATTTAGGAAACTTTAAATAATTTGAAATTACATCAAAACAAAACGAGATGAAATCAATAAAAAATCGAATTCTAAGAAGTCAATTATCCAACGCTCTTCAATAAAGAATTTAAACTAACCAATTAGAACAATTTAATTTTGATGAAGCCCATCCATTCTAATAAAAATTTAGTGCAAAAAAGAATTAGATTATTTAAATGTGTAAACCCCAAAAAAAAATAAATAAAAAAAATTTAAAAAATTAAAATCATTTTAGGATAATTTATTTTTATTTTTTTTTTTTTTATTATATTTATAAAATAATTTCAATAATATATTTATTCTAATAATTAAAATTTATTTTTTTTTATATTTTTAAATTCATATATTTTATTTCTTTAAATTTAAAGTATTAATATATTTTGTTGAATAAGATATTAATTATTTATTTTTATTTAAAATTTGTTGTAGGTAGTAAAAAATTTTTCTTTAGTAATTGAGAAGCTAATATATTACCTGATAATTTTTTTTAATTTTTTTTTGTAAATTAGTAAGATTATATAAAGTATTTTCTTTGTTTTAAGTATTTTTAATTAGCTTTAGATTTTGCTTTTTGTTGAAATTTTTTTTTAAAATTTTTAATTTTCTATATTTTTTTTAAAACTGAACAATGTTAATTTGATATTTTTATTTCATAGTATAAGAGTCAATTTATTTTTTATGCAAGAAGGCATAGCCACAGTTTAATCCATTTTTTTTTTAAACTTTACAATGAACTTAAGTAATAAAGCACAAGGGCAAACATTTAAGCACATAGGAATCGATTTACGTCAAGTCTATTTTCACACAGACAAATATATGTTGCGTTATCACGATCAGGTTGCAGAGAAAACCAGTATGTACTTCTACCCCAAGAAAATAGAACTGAAAACATCGTGTACGCTGAAGTATATTAAAATACTTACTACGAAAATACTACTAACTATATCGAAAATAATTATTTAAAAATAAATAATTACATCGTAAAATACTACTAATTATACCTGTATAATTTTTCTGTAACACAACAGTGACGGGTAATTCAGCTATTAATATTATTATGATTATTATTATTACTATTACTATTATTATTATTATATCATTATCATTATCACTATTATTATTATCATTAATATTAATATTATTTTATAATTATTAACTGTAATTATTATTAATAAAAATATAAATAGTTGTACCTCCGAAATACAAATGTCAAATATAATATGTATTTATAATTTGTCCCTTCATATAACAATAAATTTAAAACTATATAAAACAATAAACTATGCTATACTTTTAGAATAATCTGGGTACTTTTGTTTCATTACTTATTTTTGTTTATAATCTAATATTTGCAATGTTACAAGCATTCGAATACTTTCTTGTTTAATTTTTTCATTTTATCAACAATTTTGTAATAATCTGCATGCTTGGAATCTGATATATATCAATTAATTTTCATGGTTTGGAAAATATTAAAGGACGTAAGTGAATCTACATTAAAATATATATATTATTATTTTTAATCTATATCTATTTTTAATATAATGAGGCTAAAAATTTTGTTTGGGTGAACGTGCTAATCTCAGGAACTACTGGTTCGAAATCAAAAAATACTTTTTATTAGATAATCCATTTATCAAAGAAGGCTATAGGCTATATAACATATATATAGGCTATGGCACAGTGGTGCTTCAATATGACTATATTACAGAGTATCTCGAGTTCTAACCACATCTTTCGAAAATCAAATTTTGTGCACTATTTTTAAATTTTTTTTCGTCTTCTTTTCACTGGTTACAATGAAACCTGTCTTAATGGACACCTCTCTAAACGGACAATATAATAAGGTCCCGGCTAAAAGATAGGCATTCCAATGTATTTTGACCTGTCTATTACGGACTCCTTCTATTACAAACACGGACAGTAATATTTTTGATAAACCTGTCTACAACGGACACCTGTCTATAACGGACAATTATTTTGGTCCCGCGACTGTCCGTTTTATACAGGTTATAGACAGAAGTAAACCTCTTTTTTGCCATTCTACGCTGTAAACAAAGGCTTGAGTTTGTCCAAAGATATATTTCACCGTCAATAGCTCAATCATTTTCTTTAGTTTTAAATAAAATACTCTGGAAAACAAATCATGGCTATCGTAAGATTTTTGATCAGGTAATAATTCATTTTTTATTTCTGAACATTCAGGGTTACAGGTGAATGTAGTAAAGAGATCTGGACTTCCAAACTTTTTGACGTATATCATTGAATCATGACTTTTTTCATTCAAGTATCTTGGAGATCCTGTAAATGACGATGGCAATATAACATGGTGGCCAATATTAGAAGCGTCCACAATGCCATCATTAGTCACGGCATCTCATTAATGAATGTATTCTTCCGCCGTCAATTTTTTTTTATTTCTTTTGATGAAATCAAGCCTCTCAGATATCATTTTTAACGCCATATCAACACAATATTAGTTGAATAATCCTTTGAACTAGTGTAAGGTATTAAAGTCATTTATTCTCTCCATGAGTCTAAAGGCATACAACTGCATATATGATACATTTTTAGATCTAGCAGCACCATTCTGTTGTAGAATGTTTATACAGTACCCGTCATCGCAATACGAAAACAGTAAAGGATATTGAAGTGGGTCATAATAGATCTGCGAAGCTCAGAAAATCGTTGAAGTTACCATCTCCCACATTTCACACAATATTTTGGGGACCTTTATCCTCGTCTATCAAAAAAACAGCTACTTCGTCTACTATTGGCACATTATACCGACATCGATGATCGTTGGAAGGTTGTATATCAGCATGGATAATACGTTATAAATAACTCATTGGTTTATTTTCGAAATTGTATTTAAAATTTTAAATATACGTATTATGATCGTAAAGATATTTTTCTAGAGTGTCGATAAGATCGATTTACAATGTCGGGTTTAAATTTGAGCGCAAGGATACCTGATCTGCATGAGAAACAAAATATATTTTCAATTACTCTGGTTGTGCACTTTCAGCCGGAAGTAAATTACCGATCAAATGATAAACTTGACCCTGCACTTTAAAAGTAAGCATAAAGTTTCCCTCTCGAATCTCTTTGGCACCAAATGAAGTCATTTGGAAAAGTGTATTATATTGTATTGAATGATTCAAGAAATGTTTTGAGTATGAATGTGAGTTCTTTTAAAACTGATGTTGATTTGGGAATTTTAAGTATAATTACTTTTCCACCATTACAACATAGCCCAGGAGCTTCAGCATTCCATTTCTTTGCTTGGCATTTGTTCCATATTTTATCCATTCTACCAATATCAACATCATTTAGCACAAAATAGTCAAGGTTACAGTCATAAGCAAAGGCAGGATTCAATAAATTATATGCACTGCGAGTTCTATTCATTGTTGATCGTGCATTTTGTTGAGATAATCGGTGTGAACGTTCGGCGCTTGATTCCCGTTATCGGTTTGCCAAAGTTCGGAAATTCTGTGAGGCCAAACGCTGAGAACGTTAAACGTTTGATTCCCTAGCTCGGATTTGTTCATTGATTACTCGTTGAGTAGCTAATCTATGCATATCTTCATCTGCTGTTTCATTTCTGCGCAAAAGTCACAGCTGTTTTGCTGTAGCGGACTGCCGAGAAAGCTGAGTTCTTCTTTTAGACATTTCATTAGTGTATGTAGGTATATAACCTGCTTAATTACCCAAATAGGAAAAAAACAAACGTTAAAAGAATTAATACCCACTAAAAATAACTATAAAATCAAAGCGTGTGGACAACAACCTTACACCGGGACGGTCACTACGCAACTACAACTGTGTAAATAAACCGAGGCTATTATAGATACGCATATACACACCAAACGCATTGCGATACGACAAAGATAAACTTCTCGCAACAATTCATATCTACACATAAGATGTGTGATAAATCTTCAACTGGTTTTGGACTTCCAGCATCGAACAGTAATAATTCAAATAATAATATGAATCCATTGGAAAAATCTTTGCGGAAACTGTATGATTTAAATAAATTAAGTGAATATATTTCTGAAAATAAACCTAAATTAGTGAATAACCAGTTTACGGCATACAAATTTGTTTTGAACAGTGTTCGTTTTATTGAAGGGAAGATATTTCATTTGGATGCCCCAGGCGGAACTGAAAAAACATTCGTTACTAATTAGATATTAGCAAAAGTTAGGTCTCAGGGAAAACTAGCTTTGGCCGTTGCGTCGTCGGGTATTCCTGTGACTCTATAAGCATGTGGACGCACCGCTCATTCAACTTTTAAACTGCCTCATACTGTTTCTCTGAAGAAAGATAGCGTGTGCTCTATCCGTAAAAATGGACCTTTTGGAAAAGTTTTGCAAGCTGTTAGTTTAATAATATAGCACCATGATACATAGAGATCGTGTAGAGGCTTAAGATAGAACTCTTAGAGATATTAGAATCACTAACAAAATCATGGGTGGAATCACTGTCATTTTTGCTGGTGATTTTCGACAAACATTACCGGTAATAGTTAGCGGAACTAGAGTTGACATTGTAAAGTCTTGCTTAAAAACTTCCTCGTTATGGAAGTTTGTTCATACCTTAAAACTATCTACTTATATGAGAGCACATTTGGGTGGAGGCAGTACAAATTTTTCTTCAAATCTACTTTTAATAGGAGACGGAAAAGTACCTCATTTTGAAAACAATATTGAAATTGATCACGATTTAGGTGAAAAAGTTATCAGCATTGAAGACCTAATCTCCAAAATCTACACAGATGTAGTCCAAGTAGAAGACAAAGACTACCAGTGGATATGTCGAAGGGCAATATTGACGGCAAGAAATAGTAGTGTTGACCAAATAAATGAAATAATACTGAGTAAACTTCCAGGAGATAGCGTAAACTACATTTCCATTGATAATATAATGGATCAAGAAGATACGGTACATTACCCACAAGAATTTCTCTATTCCCTAAATCCGAGTGGCCTTCCTCACATTTCCTCAAATTAAAACTGATACTCAAACTATTTTGCTAAGAAACCTTAAACCACCAAATTTATGTAACGGAACCAGACTCAAAGTTTAATTTCTTCGCAACAATGTGATCGTTGCTATAGTTTTGACTGGTACAGCGGTTGGTCAAACGGTGCTGATACCTCACATCCCAACGATTCATAATGATTTGCCTATTAAATTCAAAAGAGTACAATTTCCCGTTAAGGTATCGTTTGCCGTAACAACTAATAAAGCACAAGGGCAAACATTTAAGCACATAGGAATCGATTTACGTCAAGTCTATTTTCACACACACAAATATATGTTGCGTTATCACGATCAGGTTGCAGAGAAAACCAGTATGTACTTCTACCCCAAGAAAATAGAACTGAAAACATCGTGTACGCTGATGTATATTAAAATACTTACTACGAAAATACTACTAACTATATCGAAAATAATTATTTAAAAATAAATAATTACATCGTAAAATACTAATTATACCTGTATAATTTTTCTGTAACACGGCAGTGTATGGTAATTCAGCTATTAATATTATTATTATGATTATTATTACTATTACTATTACTATTATTATTACTATTACTATTACTATTACTATTACTATTACTATTACTATTACTATTACTATTACTATTACTATTACTATTACTATTACTATTACTATTACTATTACTATTACTATTACTATTACTATTACTATTACTATTACTATTACTATTACTATTACTATTACTATTACTATTACTATTACTATTACTATTACTATTACTATTACTATTACTATTACTATTATTATTATTATCATTAATATTATTATTATTTTATAATTATTAACTGTAATTATTATTAATAAAAAATATAAATAGTTGTACCTCCGAAATACAAATGTCAACAATAATATGTATTTATAATTTGTCCCTTCATATAACAGTAAATTTAAAACTATATATAACAATAAACTATGCTATACTTTTAGAATATTCTGGGTACATTTGTTTCATTACTTATTTTGTTTATAATCTAATATTTGCAATGTTACATGCATTCGAATACTTTCTTGTATAATTTTTCAATTTATTAACAATTATGTAATAATCAGCATGGTTGGAATCTGATATATATCAATTAATTTTCATGGTTTGGAAAATATTAAAGGACGTAAGTGAATCTACATTGAAATATAAATATTATTATTTTTATCTATATCTATTTTTTATTCTCGCTTATCGCAATGCCATGCGGACTGTTTTGCCCGATTAGGAATCGCGAAAAATGTGTGCGGTTCAAACAATTACATTTGCTCATACTAATACTATTGCTATTACTATTACTAATACTATCACTATTACTGATAATAACACTATTACTATTACTATAACTATTATGATTATTATTCTGATTATTATTATTATTATTATTATTATTATTATTATTATTATTATTATTATTATTATTATTATTATTATTATTATTATTATTATTATTATTATTATTATTATTATTATTATTATTATTATTATTATTATTATTATTATTATTATTATTATTATTATTATTATTATTATTATTATTATTATTATTATTATTATTATTATTATTATTATTATTATTATTATTATTATTATTATTATTATTATTATTATTATTATTATTATTATTATTATTATTATTATTATTATTATTATTATTATTATTATTATTATTATTATTATTATTATTATTATTATTATTATTATTATTATTATTATTATTATTATTATTATTATTATTATTATTATTATTATTATTATTATTATTATTATTATTATTATTATTATTATTATTATTATTATTATTATTATTATTATTATTATTATTATTATTATTATTATTATTATTATTATTATTATTATTATTATTATTATTATAGATTATCTCCTTGTCGGGTGGCTAACATTATTTGCAGGTTATTAGTGAACCAATTCAAATAATGCTTAGTGTGATTTAACTTAACGTTTTTCTGAACAAATTGCACACAGAAAGTACCACAGAGTGCTGCATCTTAGCTATAAGCTGAGTTGAAATATTAAGCTCTTTCAAATGTTTACTTAGTGTCTTTGGCACTATTCCAGTGGTGGATAAAATTATTGGATGAATTTTAACTGCAACAACGTCCCACATCTCTTTAATCTCCATAGCTAGATCTTGATATTTTTGCAATTTCTCATTATAGGTCGAGGTGAGATTATGTGAGTTCACTACAGCATAATCAATGAGATGGACTGTTTTTTCTTTTTTATTCCACAAAACAGTATCTGGTCTATTGTGTGGCAGGGATCGGTCCGTTAATATTGATCTGTTCCAAAATAGGGATATTTCACCACTTTCTTTAACAGCTTCTGGCTCGTAATTCCAGTATTCTTTCTTTTGGGATGTAAAATGGCAACTTTCTAGGGCTTGATGTAAAATTTTTCCCATTCTGTCATGTCTCAGTGTGTAGTTCGTTTGGCTGAGTGTTGGGCAGCCCGCCATTAGGTGTTGTGTTGTTTCCAATTTGGTTTTGCACCATCTACACATATCATTTTCCAGGGTTTTATCTTTAACAATATGTTTTCTAAAATTTCTCGTTGCAACTACCTGATCTTGAATGGAAATGAAAAACCCCTCTGTTTCTGGAAAGAGTTTCCCCTCGGTGAGCCATTTGAGCGATTGTTCCTTATCGACATAGTTATAACTCAATTCGCTGGGATATCTTCCGTGGAGGGACTTCTCTTTCCACCTTTGGATTTTACTTTGAAAGTGTTCAATTTCAAAAGATACCATTTCATTTGACAGATTAAGTGGCGTATAGTTTTGATCAGTTCTTACAATTGCTTTCAACATCCCCGACTTACTAGTGTTCTCATAGAAATATTTCCTCATATTATTGACTTGTCTAGCATGGAGGAATACAATATCCACGATTCCACGTCCACCTTCCTTGCGTGGCAAGGTGACTCTCTCACAGGAGCTTTTTGGATGGTGCTTGTTGTACCTAGTGAGGGTCGTTCTTAATCCTGTTTCTATTTCATCCAAATCGGTCATTGACCATTTTAAAATTCCGAAGGAGTATGTAAGCACGGGTATTGCATATGAATTAATAGCTCTCTTTAGGTTTTTCGAGTTCAAGTTGGTTTTAAGGAGCATTCGTAACCTTTGTTGAAAGGTTTTCTTGAGTTTATTTTTTATTTCAGTGTGATTTATCGTTCTATTTTGCTCTATACCTAGGTACTTATAGTATTCATTTGACTTCATTGCTTCTATCTTTTCATCGTTAGATGTATTATATTCAACTGAGGAGATTATTTTCCCTTTTGACAACCCTTGTATTTTGCATTTACTTGTTCCCAACTCCATTCCTATTTCTTTACTAAAATGCTCAACAGTTCGTAATGCCTGTTTTAGATTATTTTCAGAGTTAGCATAAAGTTTCAGATCATCAATATAGAATAAATGCGTTATGTTGTAATCGTTTCCTCTAGTTTTGATTTTGAATCCTTTAGTGTATGTATTTAGAATAGATGACAAGGGGTTCATACAAAGACAGAATAATAAAGTACTCAAGCTATCTCCTTGAAATATTCCTGTGCTAATTTCTATCTTGCTTGACTGTATTAATGCTGACTTAGGGTTTATTCTCATGATCAATGTAGTTTTCCATTTTGACATAGCGCACTCCAAGAATTTTATGTATATTGAGTTTACTTTGTACGAGTTTAGTGTATAGAGTATCCAAGAATGTGGTATCATGTCATAGGCTTTAACATAATCTATGAAGCATGTGTACAAATTGCGTGCTTTTTTCGTCGCCTGGTTCATGACAACAGCATCAACTGTAAGTTGTTCTTTACAGCCCAATGTCCCAGCACGACTTCCTTTTTGCTCTTCAGTAAGGATACTATTCTGGGAACAATGGTCTGTAATCACTTGATTGACGCACCCTGTGATCAGTTTATAAATAGTATTTAGACATGTTATGGGTCTATATTTTGCCGGATTTTGTGACTCAGTTGACTTAGGCTTAAGATATGTGATTCCTTCGCATAATGTCTCATCTAGTTTCATTGGGTTATTGATGATTTGATTAATAAGTTCTAAGAGTTTAGAATGCAAGTTAGTCAATTTCTTCAGCCAGAAGTTTTGTATGTTGTCTGGCCCTGGGCACTTCCAGTTTTGCATTTTATTAAGTTGCGTCAACAAGTTATTCATTGTAATCTTAGTATTTAACATTGGAGATATTGGTGCATTTATTTCTTCTATCTTGCTTATAAATTCAGCATCAGCGTTATGGTTTTTACGAGTTGACCAGATATTTCTCCAGAACTCTTCAACATCACATATTAAAGGTGGATTTGTAACGTGCTGATTTAGTGTGCTGAGTGTATTATAGAAACGTTTCTGATTATTATTAAATATAGCGTTGTCTGACTTTCTGTTGTTACTCTTCTTGTATCGTCTGAGTCTTTTTGAGTATACTGCTAACTTTTGCCTGACTGTGTTGATTGTCTCCTCTAGATTGTTGTTCGGTGGGTCGTGTCTCGTGTGTTGCCTATACTCTACTAACAAGATGTCCACTTTCTTCTTCAGCCTACTACTTCGATTACCTTTCTTGTACTCAAGCAGCCGTGCTAATGACATTCTCAGTTGACTTATTTTAGTTTCTAGTCTCTCCAACCATTTTGGGGTCCATTCACTATTTGCTATTGTACTGTCTTTAATCTTGGCACCATTACATTTGCTTATGGACATTGCCGCAAGATATATGATGTTCTGCATTTCTTGAAACGATTCAATACCGTTTACACATCTGGGAATAATATTATTATTGAACGTTTCTGTTAACTGTATTAGTCTTTTGGAATTATTCTGTCTTGGTATTTTAGCCCTATGTTGAAGAATCACACCTCCCCACCTTAGTTTGGCTTCTTCAAATTCATCTCTTAGCATGTCTACATATTGTGTTCTGTCACTAGCATTGTTAGCATCTTGTAATGCAGTGTTCGAGGTTTCTATTAAGGTCGCCGGTGAGTCATATATTTCTTGTTGATTTCTATCGTTACTGTCATTTATATGCTGGACACTTGTACTTGGTAAATTATTCTGATGCTCTGAACGATTTGATACATTATTTTCTATTCCAATAGCTTCTTCCTCTTCTTCGTTTTCCATGCTGCGTTGAACTTCTCTTCTGATATCATTTATGATGTTTTCTTGTAGCAATTTTCTTCTAAAAACTGCTAACCTTCTGTCAGCTATATTTTGTTCGGTGAGGTGGCTAAGATGGGGGTAACTCTTGATAAAACTCTCATGTAACTTCTTCCTGTATGCAATTTTGTTTGTTTCACACTTGGTGATTTGAAAATAATTTTGAACGACGAATTTATTCATTTCTTCTGTCCATTTTATTCTGCGTTTGACCTGTTGTGATACTGCAGGTGTCTCTTGCCGGTGACTAGAGATTCTACCCTTATTATCACTGTTATTTAGAATAAAATCTTGCGATTGGGTCAAATAGCTGGGGTCCGGTTGTTGTTTAGCCGAGTGGGACTGCAGCATATTCGAATCAAGTACAGTCCCGTTACTTGATAAGTCCGAGGCATCATTATTATTAAAATTCATGATGATGTATAGCGCATTTTATACCTACTGCCAGGTTGAAGATTACAGCCGCCCATTTTGGGTACAGACGCTGACCATAAGCCGCCCATTCTGGGTACAGACACTTATGGGTTTGAGACTAGTTTTGGTTCGCCCCAGGTATTTTATTTCCCTGGTGCCCACTATATCTAGTGAGCATTCCCTTATCCACCACCTAGGGAGGCGCCCAATAGGAGACTAGAAACTCCCCTGGGTTATTATTATTATTATTATTATTACTATTACTATTACTATTACTATTACTATTACTATTACTATTACTATTACTATTACTATTACTATTACTATTACTATTACTATTACTATTACTATTACTATTACTATTACTATTACTATTACTATTATTATTATTATTATTATTATTATTATTATTATTATTATTATTATTATTATTATTATTATTATTATTATTATTATTATTATTATTATTATTATTATTATTATTATTATTATTATTATTATTATTATTATTATTATTATTATTATTATTATTATTATTATTATTATTATTATTATTATTATTATTATTATAATTATAATTATTATTATTATTATTATTATTATTATTATTATTATTATTATTATTATTATTATTATTATTATTATTATTATTATTATTATTATTATTATTATTATTATTATTATTATTATTATTATTATTATTATTATTATTATTATTATTATTATTATTATTATTATTATTATTATTATTATTACTATTACTATTATTATTATTATTAGTATTGTTATTATTTTAAATGTGACTCGGGTTTTACCCAGTATTCATACCACGTATCGAGCATAGGCCAAGATACAGTGGCTTCGATGTTTATGTCCATTTGGTATTTATTCACGTTGTTTCTCTCTATATTTCATCGATGTTTAAGGACTTCCTTACTGAATGCACTGTGTTTATGTCTGTCGCTTTTTGCGGTGTAACATATGTGTTTTGACGCAATCCTAGTATTTTTAGGCTATTATGCAATGTACGTGGTATTACCCCTGTCGAAAAGAGCACAATCAGCACAATTATTACTTTACTCATTCCCCACAGACGTCGTAATTCTTGTGCCAGGTCTGTATATTTTTGGATTTTATTTCTGTACGTTTCGTGAACGCTATGCGTGTTTGGTATAGCAATATCAACCAGGTATGTAATTTTTTTTGTTTATCTGTTAGTGTGATGTCCGGTCTATTGTGATGTATTGTTTTATCTGTAATCAGTGTTCTGTCATAATACAGTTTGTAAGTTTTATTTTCATGTACTATTTTTGAGGTATATTTGTAATATGGTATTTGTGTCTGAATGAGTTTATGGTTATGTGCAAGCTGTTGATGTATGATGTTTGCTACTTAGTTATGTCTGTGTAAGTAATCTGTTTGTGCTAGCATTTTGCATCCTGATGTGTTATGTTGTATTGTTTCTTGTGTTATATGGCAATATCGGCATGTTGTATCGTGCAATGTATCGTCCTTAAGCATGTACTTTCTGTAATTTTTCGTGTTTATAACTTGTTCTTGTATGGCTATCATAAACCCTTCAGTTTCACCGAACACATCCCCACGGGTCAGCCAGGCGTTTGACGCTTCCTTATCAACCTTAATTTTGCTGATCTCATGTAGATGTCTACCACGTAATTCCTTTCGAGTCCGTGCCAGCTTCTTTTGTTGCGTTGTGATTATATCCTCTGTAATTTTGTGTGTGGAATGTAAATTAAGTGGAGTATATTTCGTATCTGCATATACAATTGCTGCGTGCAGCGTTGATGTTTGTTGCTTTGTGTGTAAGAATTGTCTAAGTGTATTTATCTGTTTGTTATGCAGGTTTTGTATATCTATCAGTCCACGACCACCCTCATGGCGTGGCAAGGTGACCCTCTCAACTGCTGATATTGGGTGGTGTTGATGGTGTTGCGTCAATAGTGTTCGTGTTTTCCTTTGGAGTGCTTCTATTTCTGTTTGTGTCCAATTTATAACTCCAAATGTGTATGTAAGTGTGGGAATGGTAAAAGTGCTTATAGCTTTGGTTATGTGCCTACCATTTAAATGTGATTTTAGTATCTGTTTTATTCGTGTGATATACTTCTGTGTGACTGTTTCTTTTATGTATTTGTGTTCTATAAGTTTGGCTTGTTGGATACCCAGGTACTTGTAACGATCACCTTCCTCCATGTCTGATATTTCTCCGTGATTTTCCAGGTTAAATCCTCCTTTTCTGAATTTCTCGTCTTCGATGTGCACGGTTTTACACTTGTCCAGGCCAAACTCCGTGTTTATGTCTTTTGAGAACTTTTCTGTGATGTTTATCAGGTGTTGTAAATGTTTGCCTGTATTTGTGTATATTTTTATGTCATCCATATATAGTAAGTGTGATATGTAATGTGTTTCATGGTTCCTTGTAAGTTTATATCCATATTGTGTGCTATTCAGTCTTTCTGATAGCGGATTAAGGGCGAGGCAAAACCACAGCGGGCTAAGGAAGTCCCCCTGGAATATACCACGTGTTATGTTTATTATGTCTGTGATGATTTTTGTGTTATTTACGTTTAAGCAAAGTGTTGATCGCCAATGTACTATTATTGTCTGTAAGAAGCATATCAGGATTGGGTGTATTTTGTATATCTGTAGAATATGTATCAAATAGGTGTGAGGGACACTGTCAAATGCTTTTTTGTAATCAATATATGCTAAGTGTAGGTGTCTGCGTTTTTTGTGTGCTTGTTGAAGTATAATCGAGTCTATAAGCAGCTGCTCCTTGCATCCCATATGTTGTCTACGGCATCCTTTTTGTTGTTCTGCGAGTATGTCGTTATGTTTTATGTGAGCATAAACTTTATCTGTGATGCATGATGTAAATAATTTGTATATTGTCGGAAGACATGTTATGGGCCTATATTGTGTAGGATTTTTAGTGTCTGATGTCTTTTGTTTCATATATTATGTAATCCCTTGCGTGAAGAACCATGGTGTGTCTTGCGGGTTATGTATGATATGTGTAAATTGAGCAGCAAGTACAGAGTGGAGACAACCAAATCTTTTGTACCAGAAGTTCTGTATGCCATCCACGCCTGGTGTTTTCCAATTATGTGATTTCCCTATGGCTTGTGTAACATCTTGAGTTATGATTTAGACAAAGGGCATCTGTGTGATTGTTGTAAGTTTACTTTCCTCCTCCATAATCCAACTTGCTGTGGGATTGTGCTTGATGGGTTTGGACCAAAGGGACGACCAGTATTGCTGAATATCTCCTTGTGTCGGTGTACCGTTTCCTCTTCATTTGTTGTGTTTAGATTCTATCTGTAGAACAATTTTTCATTATACTGAAACTGTTGTTTTGCTTGCGTATAGTACACATCTTATATCTGCGCAGTCGTTGCGTTTTTCCAGCCAGTTTTGTTTCAACGTGTCTATGTATTCTGTCATATGTTGGTTGTGTTGTTCATGCTTTGTGTGTCTTTAATCTAATGAATATGGGTTTTAGATGTTTATGCAACTTTCTTGAGTTGTTATGATGTGTGTACTGTGTGAGTCGCCCTCAGTCACGGCAGAGTTTTTCTATATCGGAATTATGTCTCCGCTCCCAAGATGGTGTGTTTGAATGGTGTTTAGGGCTTGTGGTATTTCGTGGTCGTATTTTATACCCATTGTGTATTAGCGCTGTGATGGCTGCGCAGTATATAAGTGTATGTGTGTCCTCCAGTGTAAAGCATGTGTGAATGTATTTCGGTAATATATGCTTGTCGAGGTATTTTAGTGTTTGTGTCAGATGTATCGACGTTCTCGGTCTGGTTATGTTTGGCCTCTCTGTTGGATCCATTCCGGTGTATCGCAAAATGTGTGCTTCCATAGTTTTTGCTATCAAGTTGTCTAATTCCTGACTTATCTCTTCACAGATCTTCACAGGCTCTTGGTCTTCGTCATATGGAGCCATTTCCACTGTGTCTGTAGTTATTTCTTGCACGTTACACATCTCTTGACCTGTATTTTGTGTGTTAACTTGTGTAACATGACTATCACGTGGCTGTGTATTCGCTAGATCCTAAGCGACTTGATGTTTTATTTCTTCGAGTATCGTCTGTGGTATGAGATTGTGTGTGACTATTGTACGTCGTTGGTCTGTTATTCTCTGCTCTGTTACCTGTATATCTGGATATTGTCGTGTGAATGCCGTATAGACTTCATGTCTGTACATGGCCATGTCCGTTTCTAGCTTCGTGAATTTGTAGTATGTACGCATAATGAATGCGTTCATATCATTCGTCCGCTTCATGCGCTGACATGGATTGCCTGCTTTAGTGGTCTCCTGCCTTGCAGAAGAAGCACTTTCAGCTTTGTTATTATCGGCTGTATATCGTTTGGGTTGCCCGATCGACGCCCGCCTCATCAGCAACGGTCTCCATCGGTTCGTATGCTGTCATCCTCAGCGATGGCTCCAGAGATGCACTGGCGAACCCCAGGCAGCAGCAGTTTTCGAGGCTTCTAAAATTATACCTTCTCTCCATATTTATGGGTATTGCCTTTTCCCTGTCAGCCGTTAAGATATAACGTTGCTTGATCCTCACGTGGCTAAGATGATATAAGCCAGACGTAGGGTAGGACTTTGAGGATTAAGCTGAACCGACCAATCAAGGTCAGTTCAGGGCTCGGGAACCCCAGGTTCGAAAGACCCGAAGTACTATCCAAAGTACCCCACTGAGGGTATATTATTATTATTATTATTATTATTATTATTATTATTATTATTATTATTATTATTATTATTATTATTATTATTATTATTATTATTATTATTATTATTATTATTATTATTATTATTATTATTATTATTATTATTATTATTATTATTATTATTATTATTATTATTATCATTATTATTATTATTATTATTATTATTATTATTATTATTATTATTATTATTATTATTATTTTATAATTATAACTGTAATTATTATTAATAAAAATATAAATCGTTGTGCCTCCGAAATTTAAATGTCAAATATATGTATTTATAATTTGTCCCTTCATATAATAATAAATTTAAAACTATATAAAACAACAAACTATGCTATACTTTTAAAATATTCTGGGTACATTTGTTTCATTACTTAATTTGTTTATAATCTAATTTTTGCGATGTTACATGCATTCGTCTACTTCCTTGTATACTTTTTCCATTTTATCAACAATTTTGTAATAATCTCCATGGTTGGAATCTGATATATATCAATTAATTTTCATGGTTTGGAAAATATTAAAGAACGTAAGTGAATCTACATTGAAATATAAATATTATTATTTTTATCTATATCTATTTTTTATTTTTGCTTATCGCAATGCCATGCGGACTGGTTTGCCCGATTTGGAAACGCGAGAAATGTATGCAGTTCAAACAACTACTATTGCTCATACTAATACTATCCCTAACAACACCGGTATCCCGTGGGAACTTCCTATTAAGGTCCCGACTGGAAATTCCTACAACGGTTGTCCATAAAATGTCCACAAGACGTCCGATACTTCCCGTGTATTAATTAATATTATCTTTGCTAGTTATGTTCCTATTATAGTCTAAATATGTCCCTATAGGACTACATAAAATAATTATATGTACTCTGTTCAGAATAAGAGCGGTAGTCGGCGGCCGACTTCTGCGCATGAGCGTGGCGTCGATCTACTTTCAGTACCGAGCGCCACAACTTTTACGGGAGCGTCGTTTATCCTATTATTGACAATTAACGTGTACATAATTCAAAATTATACGGAAATGAACAAATCGTTTAATCGTATAATATAATAGTATACCTACTCGCCAAGACAGTAACGCAGCGCTTCAACTATTGAATGCTAATAGGTGGTCGATTAGGAAGGGGAAACTCCTGACCGAAACGGACGAAAACTCGTCGCCGCCGACTACCAATCTTATTCCAAAGAAACAGATTATACATTATTATATTTGAATTTAATATTTATTAAATATATATATATATATATTTATATTTAAAATATAAATCATTTTAAATAGTAAAGTATTGTGTTATAAATCCAGACTAATATATTAAGTTAAAAGACCAATCATCTAAAAATAAAATAAATTGCTCTATGAGACCAAGATGGGAAGTTAATAGGCCAATCTAAAAATAAAATCAATTGCTCTATGAGACCATAATGGGAAATTAATGGGCTAATTAAAAAACTAAAATAGGAACTAGATGGGAACGTCCATTAAACATCCTGAAAGGTTGGTCATAGGACGTGGACATTAAGACATCCATTGGAAGTTCTGTGGATGCTCAAATGCCAATTTAAAGCTTTTCGGGACGTTGACAGGAATATCCAAAGAATGTCCGAATGTTCCCACTGGAATATCCGTTGGATTTCTACAGGACAGTTTTGTGTATTTAGGGATTGCTATTACTATTACTAATACTATTACTATTGTCTATAACTAATAATAACACTATTACTATTACTATAAATATTATGATTATTATTCTGCTTATTATAATTGTTTTTATATTTATTATTATTATAATAAATTATTATTTTATAATTATAAATTATAATTTATATTAATAAAAAATATAAATCGTTGTGCCTCGAAATTTAAATGTCAAAGATATGTATTTATAAGTTGTCCCTTCATACAATAATAAATTTAAAACTATATAAAACAACAAACTATGCTATACTTTTAAAATATTCTGTGTACATTTGTTTCATTACTTATTTTTGTTTATAATAAAATATTTGCGATGTTACAAGCATTCGAATACTTTCTTGTTTAATTTTTCCATTTTATCAACAATTTTGTAATAATCTGCATGCTTGGAATCTGATATATATCAATTAATTTTCATGGTTTGGAAAATATTAAAGGACGTAAGTGAATCTACATTGAAATATAAATATTATTATTTTTAATCTATATCTATTTTTAATATAATGAGGCTGAAGATTTTGTTTGGGTGAACGTGCTAATCTCAGGAACTACTGGTTCGAAATCAAAAAATACTTTTTATTAGATAATCCATTTATCAAAGAAGGCTATAGGCTATATAACATATATATAGGCTATGGCACAGTGGTGCTTCAATATGACTATATTACAGAGTATCTCGAGTTCTAACCACATCTTTCGGAATTCAAATTTTGTGCACTATTTTTAAATTTTTTTTCGTCTTCTTTTCACTGGTTACAATGAAACCTGTCTTAATGGACACCTCTCTAAACGGACAATATAATAAGGTCCCGGCTAAAAGATAGGCATTCCAATGTATTTTGACCTGTCTATTACGGACTCCTTCTATTACAAACACGGACAGTAATATTTTTGATAAACCTGTCTACAACGGACACCTGTCTATAACGGACAATTATTTTGGTCCCGCGACTGTCCGTTTTATACAGGTTATAGACAGAGGTAAACTTCTTTTTTGCCATTCTACGCTGTAAACAAAGGCTTGAGTTTGTCCAAAGATATATTTCACCGTCAATAGCTCAATCATTTTCTTTAGTTTTAAATAAAATACTCTGGAAAACAAATCATGTCTATCGTAAGATTTTTGATCAGGTAATAATTCATTTTTTATTTCTGACCATTCAGGGTTACAGGTGAATGTAGTAAAGAGATCTGGACTTCCAAACTTTCTGACGTATATCATTGAATCATGACTTTTTTTATTCAAGTATCTTGGAGATCCTGTAAATGACGATGGCAATATAACATGGTGGCCAATATTAGAAGCGTCCACAATGCCATCATAAGTCACGGCATTTCATTAATGAATGTATTCTTCCGCCGTCAATTTTTTTTTATTTCTTTTGATGAAATCAAGCCTCTCAGATATCATTTTTAACGCCATATCAACACAATATTGGTTGAATAATCCTTTGAACTAGTGTAAGGTATTAAAGTCATTTATTCTCTTCATGAGTCTAAAGGCATACAAATGCATATATGATACATTTTTAGATCTAGCAGCACCATTCTGTTGTAGAATGTTTATACAGTACCCGTCATCGCAATACGAAAACAGTAAAGGATATTGAAGTGGGTCATAATAGATCTGCGAAGCTCAGAAAATCGTTGAAATTACCATCTCCCACATATCACACAATATTTTGGGGACCTTTATCCTCGTCTATCAAAAAAACAGCTACTTCGTCTATTATTAGCACATTATACCGACATCGATGATCGTTGGGAGGTTGTATATCAGCATGGATAATACGTTATAAATTACTCATTGGTTATTTTCGAAATTGTATTTAAAATTTTTAATATACGTATTATGATCGTAAAGATAGTTTTCAAGAGTGTCGATAAGATCGATTTACATAGTCGGGTTCAAATTTGAGCGCAAGGATACCTGATCTGCATGAGAAACAAAATATATTTTCAATTACTCTGGTTGTGCACTTTCAGCCGGAAGTAAATTACCGATCAAATGATAAACTTGACCCTACACTTTAAAAGTAAGCATAAAGTTCCAATCTCGAATCTCTTTGGCACCAAATGAAGTCATTTGGAAAAGTGTATTATATTGTATTGAATGATTCAAGAAATGTTTTGAGTATGAATGTGAGTTTCTTTAAAACTGATGTTGGTTCGGGAATTTTAAGTATAATTACTTTTCCACCATTACAACATAGCCCAGGAGCTTCAGCATTCCATTTTTTTGCTTGGCATTTGTTCCATATTTTATACATTCTACCAATATCAACTTCATTTATCACAAAATAGTCAAGGTTACAGTCATAAGCAAAGGCAGGGTTCAATAAATTATATGCATTGCGAGTTCTATTCATTGTTGATCGTGCATTTTGTTGAGATAATCGGTGTGAACGTTCGGCGCTTGCTTCCCGTTCTCGGTTTGACAAAGTTCGGGAATTCTGTGAGGCCAAACGCTGAGAACGTTCAACGTTTGATTCCCTAGCTCGTTTTTGTTCATTGATTACTCGTTGAGTAGCTAATCTATGCATATCTTCATCTGCTGTTTCATTTCTGCGCAAAAGTCACAGCTGTTTTGCTGTAGCGGACTGCCGAGAAAGCTGAGTTCTTTTTTTAGACATTTCATTAATGTATGTAGGTATATAACCTGCTTAATTACCCAAATAGGAAAAAAAACAAACGTTAAAAGAATTAATACCCAATAAAAAATAACTATAAAATCAAAGCGTGTGTGGACAACAACCTTACACCGGGACGGTCACTACGCAACTACAACTGTGTGTAAATAAACCAAGGCTATTATAGATACGCGTATACACACCAAACGCATTGCGATACGACAAAGATAAACTTCTCGGAACAATTCATATCTACACATAAGATGTGTGATAAATCTTCAACTGGTTTTGGACTTCCAGCATCGAACAGGAATAATTCAAATAATAATATGAATCCATTGGAAAAATCTTTGCGGAAACCGTATGATTTAAATAAATTAAGTGAATATATTTCTGAAAATAAACCTAAATTAGTGAATAAACAGTTTACGGCGTACAAATTTGTTTTGAACAGTGTTCGTTTTAATGAAGGGAAGATATTTCATTTGGATGCCCCAGGCGGAACTGAAAAAACATTCGTTACTAATTAGATATTAGGAAAAGTTAGGTCTCAAGGAAAACTAGCTTTGGCCGTTGCCTCGTCGGGTATTCCTTTGACACTATAAGCATGCAGACGCACCGCTCATTCAACTTTTAAACTGCCTCATACTGTTTCTTTGAAGAAAGATAGCGTGTGCTCTATCCGTAAAAATGGACCTTTGGGAAAAGTTTTGCAAGATGTTAGTTTAATAATATAGCACCATGATACATAGAGATCGTGTAGAGGCCTCAGATAGAACTCTTAGAGATATTAGAATTAATAACAAAATCATGGGTGGAATCACTGTCATTTTTGCTGGTGATTTTCGACAAACGTTACCGGTAATAGTTAGCGGAACTAGAGTTGACATTGTAAAGTCTTGCTTAAAAACTTCCTCGTTATGGAAGTTTGTTCATACCGTAAAACAATTTACTAGTATGAGAGCACATTTGGGTGGAGGCAGTACAAATTTTCCTTCAAAGCTACTTTTAATAGGAGACGGAAAAATACCTCATTTTGAAAACAATATTGAAATTGATCACGATTTAGGTGAAAAAGTTATCAGCATTGAAGACCTAATCTCCAAAATCTACACAGATGTAGTCCAAGTAGAAGACAAAGACTACCAGTGGATATGTCAAAGGGCAATATTGACGGCTAGAAATAGTAGTGTTGTCCAAATTAATGAAATAATACAGAGTAAACTTCCAGGAGATAGCGTAAACTACATTTCCATTGATAATATAATGGATCAAGAAGATACGGTACATTATCCACAAGAATTTCTCAATTCCCTAAATCCGAGTGGCCTTCCCTCACATTTCCTCAAATTAAAAACTGGTACTCAAACTATTTTGCTAAGAAACCTTAAACAACCAAATTTATGTAACGGAAACAGACTCAAAGATAAATTACTTCGCAACAATGTGATCGTTGCTATAGTTTTGACTGGTACAGCAGTTGTTCAAACGGTGCTGATACCTCACATCCCAACGATTCCCAATGATTTGCCTATTAAATTCAAAAGAATACAATTTCCCGTTAAGGTATCGTTTGCCGTAACAACTAATAAAGCACAAGGGCAAACATTTAAGCACATAGGAATCGATTTAAGTCAAGTCTATTTTTCACACAGACAAATATATGTTGCGTTATCACGATCAGGTTGCAGAGAAAACCAGTATGTACTTCTACCCCAAGAAAATAGAACTGAAAACATCGTGTACGCTGAAGTATATTAAAATACTTACTACGAAAATACTAATAACTATATCGTAAAATAATTATTTAAAAAATAAATAATTACATCGTAAAATACTACTAATTATACCTGTATAATTTTTCTGTAACACGGCAGTGTATGGTAATTCAGCTATTAATATTATTATTATGATTATTATTATTACTATTATTAATAATATTATCATTATCACTATTATTATTATCATTAATATTATTATTATTTTATTATTATTACTTTATAATTATTAACTGTAATTATTATTAATAAAAATATAAATAGTTGTACCTCCGAAATACAAATGTCAAATATAATATGTATTTATAATTTGTCCCATCATATAACAATAAATTTAAAACTATATAAAACAATAAACTATGCTATACATTTAGAATATTCTGGGTACATTTGTTTCATTACTTATTTTTGTTTATAATCTAATATTTTCAATGTTACATGCATTCGAATACTTTCTTGTATAATTTTTCCATTTTATCAACAATTTTGTAATAATCTGCATGGTTGGAATTTGATATATATCAATTAATTTTTATGGTTTGGAAAATATTAAAGAACGTAAGTGAATCTACATTGAAATATAAATATTATTATTTTTATCTATATCTATTTTTTATTCTCGCTTATCGCAATGCCATGCGGACTGTTTTGCCCAATTAGGAAACGCGAAAAATGTGTGCGGTTCAAACAATTACATTTGCTCATACTAATACTATTGCTATTACTATTACTAATACTATCACTATTACTGATAATAACACTATTACTATTACTATAACTATTATGATTATTATTCTGATTATTATTATTATTATTATTATTATTATTATTATTATTATTATTAATATAATTATAATTATTATTATTATTATTATTATTATTATTATTATTATTATTATTATTATTATTATTATTATTATTATTATTATTATTATTATTATTATTATTATTATTATTATTATTATTATTATTTTTATTATTATTATTATTATTAATCCACCAGGATTCAATCATTTATATGCAATGCGAGTTCTATTCATTGTTGATCGTACATTTTGTTGAGATAATCGGTGTGAACGTTCGGCGCTTGATTTCCGTTCTCGGTTTGCCAAAGTTCGGGAATCCTGTGAGGCCAAACGCTGAGAACGTTCAACGATTGATTCCCTAGCTCGGATTTGTTCATTGATTACTCGTTGAGTAGCTAATCTATGCATATCTTTATCTGCTGTTTCATTTCTGCGCAAAAGTCACAGCTGTTTTGCTGTAGCGGACTGCCGAGAAAGCTGAGTTCTTTTTTTAGACATTTCATTAATGTATGTAGGTATATAACCTGCTTAATTAACCAAATAGGAAAAAAACAAACGTTAAAAGAATTAATACCCAATAAAAAATAACTATAAAATCAAAGCGTGTGTGGACAACAACCTTACACCGGGACGGTCACTACGCAACTACAACTGTGTGTAAATAAACCCAGGCTATTATAGATACGCGTATACACACCAAACGCATTGCGATACGACAAAGATAAACTTCTCGGAACAATTCATATCTACACATAAGATGTGTGATAAATCTTCAACTGGTTTTGGACTTCCAGCATCGAACAGGAATAATTCAAATAATAATATGAATCCATTGGAAAAATCTTTGCGGAAACCGTATGATTTAAATAAATTAAGTGAATATATTTCTGAAAATAAACCAAAATTAGTGAATAACCAGTTTACGGCGTACAAATTTGTTTTGAACAGTGTTCGTTTTAATGAAGGGAAGATATTTCATTTGGATGCCCCAGGCGGAACTGAAAAAACATTCGTTACTAATTAGATATTAGCAAAAGTTAGGTCTCAGGGAAAACTAGCTTTGGCCGTTGCGTCGTCGGATATTCCTGTGACTCTATAAGCATGTGGACGCACCGCTCATTCAACTTTTAAACTGCCTCATACTGTTTCTTTGAAGAAGGATAGCGTGTGCTCTATCCGTAAAAATGGACCTTTGGGAAAAGTTTTGCAAGATGTTAGTTTAATTATATAGCACCATGATACATAGAGATCGTGTAGAGGCCTCAGATAGAACTCTTAGAGATATTAGAATCACTAACAAAATCATGGGTGGAATCACTGTCATTTTTGCTGGTGATTTTCGACAAACGTTACCGGTAATAGTTAGCGGAACTAGAGTTGACATTGTAAAGTCTTGCTTAAAAACTTCCTCGTTATGGAAGTTTGTTCATACCTTAAAACTATCTACTAATATGAGAGCACATTTGGGTGGAGGCAGTACAAATTTTTATTCAAAGCTACTTTTAATAGGAGACGGAAAATTACCTCATTTTATACAATATTGAAATTTATCACGATTTAGGTGAAAAAGTTATCAGCATTGAAGACCTAATCTCCAAAGTCTACACAGATGTAGTCCAAGTAGAAGACAAAGACTACCAGTGGATATGTCAAAGGGCAATATTGACGGCTAGAAATAGTAGTGTTGACCAAATTAATGAAATAATACAGAGTAAACTTCCAGGAGATAGCGTAAACTACATTTCCATTGATAATATAATGGATCATGAAGATACGGTACATTACCCACAAGAATTTCTCAATTCCCTAAATCCGAGTGGCCTTCCCTCACATTTCCTCAAATTAAAAACTGGTACTCAAACTATTTTGCAAAGAAACCTTAAACCACCAAACTTATGTAACCGAACCAGACTCAAAGTTAAATTTCTTCGCAACAATGTGATCGTTGCTGTAGTTTTGACTGGTACAGCAGTTGGTCAAACGGTGCTGATACCTCACATCCCAACGATTCCCAATGATTTGCCTATTAAATTCAAAGGAATACAATTTCCCGTTAAGGTATCGTTTGCCGTAACAACTAATAAAGCACAAGGGCAAACATTTAAGCACATAGGAATCGATTTACGTCAAGTCTATTTTTCACACAGACAAATATATGTTGCGTTATCACGATCAGGTTGCAGAGAAAACCTGTATGTACTTCTACCCCAAGAAAATAGAACTGAAAACATCGTGTACGCTGAAGTATATTAAAATACTTACTACGAAAATACTACTAACTATATCGTAAAATAATTATTTAAAAAATAAATAATTACATCGTAAAATACTACTAATTATACCTGTATAATTTTTCTGTAACACGGCAGTGTCGGGTAATTCAGCTATTAATATTATTATTATGATTATTATTATTACGATTATTATTATCATTATCATTATCACTATTATTATTATCATTAATATTATTATTATTTTTATTATTATTACTTTATAATTATTAACTGCAATTATTATTAATAAAAAATATAAATAGTTTTACCTCCGAAATACAAATGTCAAATATAATATGTATTTATAATTTGTCCCTTCATCATTATATATAATAAAACTAAGTTAATAAAATGTGCGTGCCCATAAAACTTAAAAAGGAGTCCCGGCACGATAAAGGGATTTATATTGTGTGATAGCCCTTTATCCCCCCTCGAACAAGAAAGTTCCCGTTTTAACCTATAGGGCGTGTTTTTAAAGATATAAAGGATTTTCCAACCCTTCAACTTGGAAATTGTGTAGTGGCGCCATCTGTTGTCGAGTATTTGAACTTCATTCATCATTATATATAATAAAACTAAGTTAATAAAATGTTATTGAAACTAAGTTATTAAAATAAATAGTGGCGCCTTCTGTTGTCGAGTATTGTGTAGTGGCGCCATCTTTTGTCGATGATTTGGGTTGCATTTCGAAAGGCGCTGCGAGCAATTAAATTACATTTGTAACTATAATAAAGTTATTAAATTTTGTGTATTTATATAGCAGTAGTGGAGTTAAAGCGTCATAATTTTAGTTATTCAAATTAGTTCTGAAAACATTTTTAAATTAAAGTTTTTAAATTTCGCGCCTTTACTACGTATGCTACAGCTGCAGAACCTATTGTTACCATAACATTTTGCTGTGAAGCCACCGTTTTTCGGTGATGTTATGTTATACCATAACATAACATCACCGAAAACGGTGGTTCACAGCAAAATACGAATACAAGGCAGAGACGAACTGAAATAGATAATCAATGGGTAGTACCATATAACCCACTATTTTCCAAAATGTTCCAAGCACACAAAAACGTTGAATACTGCAATTCAGTAAAATCTATTAAATATATATGTAAGTACGTAAACAAAGGTAGTGATATGGTAGTATTTCAAATAGTCCAAAATAGCTAACAAAATAACAGAAATGATGAGACCCTCATGTACCAAATGGGAAGATACATCAACAGTAACGAAGCAGCGTGGAGGATTTTTAGTTTTCCTATACACGAACACGAAACAGCTGTGCAACATCTAGCAGTACATTTGGAGAATGGACAGAGAGTTTACTTCACAAAAGACTCGGCTAGAAAAATTGCAAGCGAACCACCTCAGAACACAACATTAACAGCTTTTTTCCAACTGTGCCAAACGGATCCATTCGCAAAGACATTACTGTATGTCGACGTCCCTATTTATTATACATGGGAAAAAACAAGGAAAATTGTTCAACGACGAAAACAAGGAATGCCAGAGGAGGGTCATCCAGAAATCATGAAGACTAACGCAATAGATCGAGTATACACAGTACATCCAATCAATGCCGAATGTTTCTATCTCCGGATGTTGTTACACGAAATACGGAGACCAACAAGTTTCACAGATCTCAGGACCATTGACGGCTACCTATGCCGACGTACAGAGAAGTATGTCAACGCTTAGGATTATTGGAAAACGATAACCACTGGGTATTACCACTACAAGAAGCCACACTCACAACTTCAGCTGAACAAATTCGAGAGTTATTCGCCATAATTCTAACAACATGTAACGCATCAAACCCAAAACAGCTATGGGACTATTTCAAAAGGAGTATGAGTCATGATATATTGTACCAAATCCGACAAACTAATCCAGAACTGACTATAGAATTCAATGACGACATCTTCAATGAAACACTCATTCGCTTAGAAGATAAGTGTTTAGCAATAAATAACCAGGCCTTAGTAGAACTTGGAATGCCAGCAACACAAAGAAATGCTTTCAGTGTGCTAAACTAAGAAATTACAAAGGAAAAAAGCTACAACGTCAATGAACTACTTGAATACATTGATCACAACAAACTTCTCCTCAATGACAATCAAAAAAAAGTTTACAACGTTATAATGAACCGGATAAATAACAACACTGGTGGTATTATTTACTTGGACGCACCAGGAGGCACCGGTAAAACGTTTCTAATAAATCTAATACTGGCGGAAATACGTGCTAAAAAACACATCGCACTGGCACTAGCATCATCCGGCATTGCAGCCACACTTATGGAAGGAGGACGAACTGCCCATTCTGCCTTACAACTACCGTTGAATATAGCCGAACAACAATTCCCGGTATGTAAAATCTCAGGAAAATCTGGACGGGTCAACTTCTAAAACAAGCTAAAATTATCTTCTGGGATGAATGCACCATTGCCCATAAAAAATCACTAGAAGCCATGGACAGAACATTACAAGAATTGCGAAAAAACTCTGAAATAATGGGAGGAGCTCTACTCATACTCTTAGGAGATTTTCGACAAACACTTCCAGTTATTCCCAAGTCAACACCAGCAGACGAGATCAATGCATGCTTAAAAAAGTCACATCTCTGGCCACAAGTACAAATACTGCAATTAACAAAAAACATGAGAGTTGAATTATCAAAAGATGAAACAACAGCACATTTTGCTAAAATACTTTTACAAATAGGCGAAGGTACATATCCTACTGACCAAACGACCGGCCTCATTGAACTCAATAGTGATTTCTGTAACATAGCCACTACTGAAAACGAACTAATCGACAAAATTTATCCAAATATTATTCAGAACTATACCAACATAGAGTGGTTATTTCAAAGAGCAATTTTGGCCACTAAAAATAGTATTGTTCACGATATCAATTTTAATATTCTAAAGAAAATACCTGGTGAAGAGAAAATAAATAAATCGATCGACACGATGGTATCCATTGAAGAAAGTGTCGACTTCCCTACTGAAGTTCTAAACTCTTTACAAGTACCAGGAATGCCATTACACTGCCTTCGTCTGAAAATTGGATCTCCAATCATACTACTCAGAAATCTCAACTCCCCAAAACTATGTAATGGAACGAGGATGATCGTAAAACAGCTATCGAATAATATCATTGAAGCTGAACTTATTTCTGGAAAGAACAAAGGACACACAGTATTTATACCTAGAATACCACTGATCTCTTCTGAATTACCATTTCCATTTAAAAGATTGCAGTTTCCAGTTAAATTAGCCTTTAGTTTTACAATCAACAAAAGCAAGGGCTAACTTTAAAATATTGTGGCATCAACCTCAAAGAATTCTGCTTCTCTCACGGTCAGTATATGTAGAATGCTCAAGAGTAGGAAATTCGAAAAATTTATATATATATATATACCCCGGAGAATAAAATGAAAAATGTTGTTTATAAACAAGTAGTGTAAATAATGAGAAAATGTTTTCAATAAATTTTTTTGCTTTTTACGTCATAGCTTATTTTTTTATTTCAACTACCATGTAATCTCATATCAACTCCCGAGCGAAGCCGGGTATTAAAGCTAGTATACCAATAAATTTAAAACTATATAAAACAATAAACTATGCTATACTTTTAGAATATTCTGGGTACATTTGTTTCAATACTTATTTTTGTTTATAATCTAATATTTGGAATGTTACATGCATTTGAATACTTTCTTGTATAATTTTTCCATTTTATCAACAATTTTGTAATAATCTGCATGGTTGGAATCTGATATATATCAATTAATTTTCATGGTTTGGAAAATATTAAAGAACGTAAGTGAATCTACATTGAAATATAAATATTATTATTTTTATCTATATCCTTTTTTTATTCTCGCTTATCGCAATGCCATGCGGACTGGTTTGCCCGATTAGGAAACACGAAAAATGTGTGCGGTTCAAACAATTACTATTGCTCACACTAATACTATTGCTGTTTCTATTACTAATAATATCACTATTTCTAATAATAACACTATTACTATTACTATAACTATTATGATTATTATTCTGATTATTATTATTATTATTATTATTATTATTATTATTATTATTATTATTATTATTATTATTATTATTATTATTATTATTATTATTATTATTATTATTATTATTATTATTATTATTATTATTATTATTATTATTATTATTATTATTATTATTATTATTATTATTATTATTATTATTATTATTATTATTATTATTATTATTATTATTATTATTATTATTATTATTATTATTATTATTATTATTATTATTATTATTATTATTATTATTATTATTATTATTATTATTATTATTATTATTATTATTATTATTATTATTATTATTATTATTATTATTATTATTATTATTATTATTATTATTATTATTATTATTATTATTATTATTATTATTATTATTATTATTATTATTATTATTATTATTATTATTATTATTATTATTATTATTATTATTATTATTATTATTATTATTATTATTATTATTATTATTATTATTATTATTATTATTAATTATTATTATATTATTATTATTATAATTATTATTATTATTATTATTATTATTATTATTATTATTATTATTATTATTATTATTATTATTATTATTATTATTATTATTATTATTATTATTATTATTATTATTATTATTATTATTATTATTATTATTATTATTATTATTATTATTATTATTATTATTATTATTATTAGTAGTAGTAGTAGTAGTAGTATTGTTATTATTTTAAATGTGACTCGGGTTTCACCCGGTATTCATACCACGTATCGAGCATAGGCCAAGATACAGTGGCTTCGATGTTTATGTCCATTTGGTATTTATTTACGTTGTTTCTCTCTATATTTCATCGATGTTTAAGGACTTCCTTACTGAATGCACTGTGTTTATGTCTGTCGCTTTTTGCGGTGTAACATATGTGTTTTGACGCAATCCTAGTATTTTTAGGCTATTATGCAATGTACGTGGTATTACCCCTGTCGAAAAGAGCACAATCAGCACAATTATTACTTTACTCATTCCCCACAGACGTCGTAATTCTTGTGCCAGGTCTGTATATTTTTGGATTTTATTTCTGTACGTTTCGTGAACGCTATGCGTGTTTGGTATAGCAATATCAACCAGGTATG
>JAIVES010000050.1:0-100396 GCA_032441835.1 Slavum lentiscoides
TCGCAAAACCTACGACTGTATTATAGGCTATTCGAATAATATTAATCTCTTTTGCTATAACGAGACTTTGACGTTTTCAACACAAGTTTCACACACATATATTTACGAGGTAGGAAAGTGCGCATATTATATATATCATACGCATTAATATTGTAGCGTGTCTCCGAAGCGCGTTCACAGCTAGGCTCGTCGTCTTTCATCTCTTAAAATATAATATTGTACGCGTTTCGTCAAAACGTTTACACTGCGGTCGATCAATTACATCAAACACACATTCTGTCATATAATATTATTATCGTCGGATACGTATATAGAAAATACTTATTGTCGCGCGTACGTTATATCAAGGTTTCTCAAACTTTTGACGTCCATGCCCCGTTTTATACTAGTGTATGAGGTCACGCCCTCCTCTATTAGATTCGTAGTATAAATACAGGGTGACTGGTGATAAAGTGTACGAAATCCAGGAGGTCATTGTACGCCACAAGTGCTACAAAAAAGTTCCTTTTGACTACCGTCCGGTTTTCAAGTATACGGTTGAAATTTCAATATTTGTGTTTTTTTTTACGAAACTTTTTCTCTTTTAACTGGCCGTATCTCCTGAACTATCGGCCTTATTATAGGAAATTCGAAAATTCCGTTGAAAAGCTCATGCGATTTTCTTCTAGGAAACGTACCGAGCACGGTTCCAATATCGTTTCGCAACCACAAGCGTAATCCTAAAATTTAAAAATTAGAAAATATCTAGATTTAAAAAAAAAATCGACTTCTATCTATTATGATTTAATTTGGATTAAAATATTTGTCGGTATTTGAATTTTTAAATATAATTTTAAAATGTTTTTTTCTTTTCAAACGACATACTTGTTTGAAGAACGTACAGAACGTAAAAGACATTTTGATTCGGTATATTGGAAACGGTTTTACATGCGCTGTGGATTTGTTCGACGACGTCGATATCAATCCGCGTACGTGGTCGTATTTCAATCAAATCCATCCGCGGTAATGTCGTTTTTTTTTAAGGCGTTATTTCGAAGTCGTATGTGCAATGTATATACGAACAAAACGGATCTTGAACAAAAAGAAAATCAAAACGCTATCGTTTTATCGAGTGGTTTTTTTTGTATTTCGCAAAGTTTTACTTATCCCTTCAGTAATCCCGAAAGACACGACTCGTTGTCGTCGTACGTTTCCGGAGATATTCAGATGATTAAAAGCGGGACCGCGAACGAAGAGAATTATTTATGAAACGCCTCGCGTTCACTTCTGAGAGAAATAAAAAAAATTCCCATTTTAATGTACACGTAAGAGCAGTATTTATATTACGTTTTATTCGCGAAAATTCACAAGATCGCAGGCGTATTTCGTAAACAATTTACAATAGCCTGGACACGCATATACAGTTTGCAAGTAGGTTATAGACGGCCGCTGGTATCCGCCAGCTGCAGTGGTGTCGTTCACACGAATAAAATGACAAAAAAAAATCATTTTCCGCGGTTAACGACTTGCGAAATTCGGTTTTAAAAAAGAAAAACGTATAATAAGCATGGGAAACGGAGGCGTATTTAGGAATTTTCAAAGGGATGAGGAGATGAGATATTTCAAATTTGAGAATTCAAATTTTGTCATACCGAATAGCACATCTTTTTAAAACTTATTCGAGTACGGTATTTTTTTTTTTTTTAGAGTATTTTTTTACAACACCGAATTCAGGTAGGTCGCCTACGGGTTCTTTTATTTTGTTACGCGTCTGGCTGCACGAGAAATCGTTTAGATTTTAATTTAATATGTTTTATATATTTCGATTTCCGATCAATTAAACGAATCGACGATTGTCAGTAACAAGGTAATAAAAAAAAAAAAACGACGTTAGGTTTACGTTGATTTATATTATTCTATAATCGATCCGTTCGGTGTAATAATAATACCTAATAATATATTTGTTTTTGTTCGCCCGCGTACCAAGGTAGCTGCTGCTGCTCGTGTTCAATTAAGTTTCTATAACCCGGTACAAGATACGCATACGAATTTCCAATTAAATACGAATCCGGGAATCTTGAACGAATTCCAAATGCCGCGCAGGACGTGCGCCTTGTTGTACAATTATATCCTACGGAGGACGCGAAAACTAAAACGTGTCTTCGATGTTAACAAACCAATAAACGGACCATAATATATATATATGTATAAATATATTACTCGTATATATATATATTTTTACTCGTAACTGTGACAAAAAAATAGTCTAAACACTATATATAATATACGAGTTTAAATAAGTACATTTTTTTTTAATTTTTCGCGAATTATCCACGTTATAATAATATTATAAAAAATTTTTTATAGAAAATTCAATGCGCTAATAAAATATATAATAATACAAAAATACGTATCGAGAGAATAAAACACGTATATTTTTCAATTTATTACTATTATATATAATTACGACATTTTTTTTTTTTTACGTAAATTATTATACTCGACACAGTGGTGGATTTGGATGTCATCCGTAGAGAGAGAGAGAGAGAGAGAGCTGAAGGAGGCGGATTTTTAATATCTTAAATTAATTAAAAGAATAATTTATTTTTACTTTTTTTTCAGTTATCAATATACTATATATATATTAAATAAAAAATTAATACATACTGCATAATTTGAATTCTATTTTAAACGTACCGAAATGTGTAGACTATTGTTTAGTCTGCCAGTAACTCGTGTTTACAGTATGATCACAGATTAGATGAATACAGATGGATCACTCGGCCCGAGAACAAAAGAATTGCAAATACGCTCTTCTGATTGGCCCCCCCCCATATCAATGTAGGCGCACACGACGATATAAATTATTGTATTGGTGTTATACAATATTATTGTACAACTTCTTTATTATCTCAAATAATATTATCGTAATAACGGTTATCACGTGCCGGTAAAAATTTAACGCAGATTAAGCACCGATTTTTTTTCAACTGTGTGTATGAAAAGAGTATATTTGACACGAGACATTACGTATATGACACAAACGCCAAACCAAAATTCACCATGTAAACAACACGAATAGATTACCTCACAGGAGTAACGTTTAAATTTTAGATAAATATATTGTGCTATCATGCGGTAACACTGATATGGAGGGAGGGGATTCGAATGACGTCATTTTTTTTCTTTACATCGTGAGTGATTCATCTGTATTCATCTAATTTATGTTATAATATTGTACATGATCGTACATCTGCATAATATATTTTTTTCTACATTTTACAGATCCGAATTAACAAAATAAAATAAACAATTTAAACGCATAATCAAACGTTTGAGTTTAGGAAAATATCGATTGACTACATTTTCTACTGAATTCGTTAATCGTTGGTAGATTAGAATAAACTTGTACAGATGAAAAAAAACGACCCAAGGGAAGGCGATCGCCACAGATACGCGAAATTTTTTTGTATTTCACTCGAAGAAACGTTACCGGCTACTATTATTATTATTATAATTTCCTTATACACCGCTGCCTTATAGTTTATGAACTCATTTCTTAGAAGCGAAAAATCTATAATAATCGTTGGCTTTTATAGTAAATCAAAGACTACCGGATTTTTGTATTCTTTTAATAATAAATTATGGTATGCATAGAGGTACTCGCAATAATCTCATAAACATCAATATGTTATTTACGATGCATAATATATTGTATACCGCGATATATTTTTTTTTTTTACTGCGATCGGTCTGAACAATCCGTAATATATTCATTTGGAAATTAAGCCGAAAACAACAACGCGAGAAGCCGCGGTGCTTACTACCCCCTCCTTCTCGTCGTAGCCAGTGTGTAGTAATGTTTTTCTAAATTACACGTTTCGGACGCTCGTTTAATGGAGGTCGATTATTTATCTCGAGGAAAAAAAAAACGCCAACGTTATTTATCGGTTATTATATTCTGGCCTGTTATAGCGAAATCCTCGAAACGTTTTGTTACAAAAAAGAAATCTTCAGAAAAAACAAATCGGGACCCGTTAAATAAATGGAAAATATATCCCGCTTTTTTACAACTGCGTTTTTTATTCGAATTTTTCACTGAATATATTATCGCGTTTCGCCGATTTCGTGACAGAACCGACGTGGTGGTCGAACTCTCGAATTCTGCAGAATCCGGTCGCTCCGTTGACTGACTACTGCAGAGCGTTTTCGGTAAAACGTATCCGTAAGCGCCGGTACACACGAACGATATTTTATCGTACGATAAAAATATTTCCATTAAAATGTACAAAATAAACTGATTAGAACACACGAACGATAAATTATCGTTCTAAAACTTAGAAAATTTATAAGTATCCACCATGTCTTCGGAGGATGAACGGGACCGTTCTACTGGAACCAACTCGCCGTCAAAATCTCCGACTCGGTCGGTCGTGTATAGTTTAAACGAGTAAACGTGTAAATATGAGTAAATGAGTAAGCGTTGAGTAAATAGTAAATGTGTAAAATAAATGAGTAAACGTTTAAACAAGTATACACCGAGAAAAGATGAATCTTTATGTTCATTTCATTTCATTGAAATACGCGAAATAATAATAATAATAATAATAATAATAATAAATAGTAGAGATTGCATACGCGTGTACGATCGGTCACTCGGTCAAAGTCAAACTAAACACCCGCAATATACCGACATAGCGCGTCAGCCGGTCGTAATAAAACTGGAAAAGAAAGTAGTCACCAGATAGCGCTACGACACAACATACAGGGCGTGGCAGAAAAGTGCTTATAAATAGCGGTTCGAAACCATCGGACCGTTCAGTGTAGTCACGGCGGTCAATGTGAACAACGTAGTTCGCGTTTGACTGCGGGGTGCGTATGTGTGCCACGCCCTCTATGTTGTGTCGTAGCGCTATCTGGTACTTTCTTTTTCCGTTTTATTGTTATTTCGTTTACGTTCAATGCATGTTGCTTTTTCTACATCTGCATTTCGTCTCGGTACATTAATAGATCTTTTTCTTGATTATTACTCGTCGATGTGGATATTTCGCTGGCAGAAGAGGTTGGCTTCATTTTCGCCCCCCTACCGTGAACATCATGTATAACCGCCACTGGTCTACACTCTACAGAAAATAATAGTAGTCGCCCGCATCAGAAACAAACGAATTCGTTCCGACGCGGGTTACAATTTTATTATCGACCGCTCGCCTGATTACCGTCCAAACGGGACGTTCCCTATTACCAACTGAAACGTATACAACATAATATTATTATTATGAAGTCTCTTGCAAACATTGTTCAGCAAGTAAAACCCGTACTGCTGACACCAAGTCACCTTCTAATCTAAGAAAACATTTATAAGGAAGTTTATTTTACGTACCTACGTATTTTTAACTTCTGAAATTTTAACTATAAGTAAATATGGAAGCCTAAATTTATAAAATTTGCGGCTCCCCCCTAAAAAAAAAAAAATTGTATTTTGATGATGCACAATTGTTTCTTTATTTTTTTACGCTTTATACAAGGCTGAAATCGGCTAACAGTATTTTCACATTATTGTTTTTTGTTGTTACTATAAAACACCACGTAATTTTTGAAAAAATATATATTTTTTTTTAAAGTACCTATGTGTCAGTATGTGGTTCACGCTGACGATGACAACGTTGTTGTCGAAATACGTGGTAAAAAAAAAAAGTGTATATATATTTTTTTTTTATTGTGGTTTCTGTTGAAATAATCGAAAATCGCGGTCCAACGTGCCCCGTAGAAAGTCTACTTTTCCACAAATAAATAATTGAAATCGGGAAAATTTTACGAGGCGTTATATTTTTTCGTGGTAAATCATTTTTTGAGCGAAAAAAAAATACGAGCTTTTCATTTTCCGTCCATCGGTGCCGTAACTCGTGCACGCCACCCGCTGCGCGCACACGAAACGCACTCACATTAATGTTTATTTACGGCTAATAAAAGTGCGTTAATGAACTGCAAAAAACTTACACAGGTTTTTTTTTTTGTTGAAAATATCGGGAATCGGTTTATACAATAATCGAAATTAGATTGCTAATGAATTCAATTTTTTTTTTAAAAAAAAATTCGGTTCGCATTAAGCGTTCGAATTATCTTTGAATTTTTTTTCAAGTCCGTAATGTCAAGGAAAATACACCGCTGCGCCGTTGTAATTTCCGTCGGATTGAAATATTATTTTAAAAATCTTTGAATTTTATTTTTTTATTTTTTTGTGAGAGATTAAGCTATCCTTAACTCCCTTCATTTCGAGCCTTTTTTTATATATCATACTATTCATACTCGAATATCTTCGACAAGCTATCGACCGTTTGGAATCCTTTTAATTTTCGAGTTTCACTCAATCACCGTGCACCGCATATATATCGCAAACCGAAACCGCAGTTTAATTTATTAAAAAAAAAAATCAAATCAGTAGGCGATACTCGACCAGTGTGACTATTATTAGCTCGCTTCCGTCCTAACATTGCCGGGAACGAATTTTATACGCGGACCGCGTATAAAATGGGGGAAAAAATTGCATTCCATACACTTTTTTTTTTTTTAGGTACAACGCGACAATGTTTTTTTTTAAATTTTAAGTCAAAATCTTTTTTTTTTCGATTTACAAAGTTGACGTAAATGAAAAAGTATTTACACTGCACGCAGGTACGTCGGGTACACGTATACGTCTTGTATACATCTCATTTATTTTTTACGCGTGACAAAAAGTTACCTATAGCTTAGTCCTCGTCTAACATAGATAGACGTATCTATATAATGTATAGATCGCGCTGCCGTCGCCGTTCGACGGTATAGAAGTGGGGAGGACCTGGTCGGGTGGTGAGTAGAGCCGGGTTCATGACGTCATGGTAACGCTCTCGGTGTCGCACAAATTTACAGAATGACCCCCCAGCCATAAGACATATACATGTCAAAAAAAAAAAAGGAGCCATGACCACCACCGGTCGGCGCGGAGACCGTCTGTCTTAACAGAGTTTAACGCGTACAAATCGTAATTCCGACGGCAGAATTTTCGATTTCGGTATACGCGCATTAGGTACGTAACGGGGGAAAAATGTGTTTAGCAAAGATTTATGTGCGCGGTGTATGCCGCGGCTATAAGGAACGGAACACCACGACACTATAAATTATAAAAAAAAAAAAATCATAACGTTATATTCTAATTAATAAATTAGTCGGTGGAGGGGGGCAGAGGGGAAAAAAACGCAATTACGACCGTCGGTTTTAGCGCCAAGTTTATGTAGTGACGTGCGCGTATATATATGTATGGTTTAGCGGCTGGAAATTGGCTCGTTTCCCGTTACGAAAGTCGCTCAACAGTTTCCTATATAGTAATTAAAGGCTTAAAATAATATATAAATATATTCCGTCTGTTCTCTCGAGTAAATCACACTAATTGTTATTTTAAAACTTTTCCACTCGACTCTCGTGCGGCTGCTCGCAGTATAATAAGTTCGCTCTGTAGTGCACCGGTTCCCAAACTTTTAAGGCCACGGCACCGAAACAGTTTATATTTGGCGGAACCCTAAACCCAACTCGACCAAAATTTTTCGACTATTTACACTGTAAATATGTATACAACGGTCGGGAAAAGTAGCGAGTTACCGATTAAATCTTGTTGCTGACTGTTGTTACGACTGCTAGGTACCTAACGAACGTCGTTTGCACAATTAGTATTAGATTTGACTATAAAAAAAAAAAAAACAGTTCAAAATGTAAAGCCTTTGTTTTAAATGACTTTATAACGGGCAAGACAATAAATACGTTTGATTTTAATATTTTTAATAAACTAATGTGAAGTATGAACTCCTTTGTGGCTTTTATTTACAATAGTTTTGAAATTGAGTTTTATACCTGGCAGCTGAATTCGTAAGCCTGGAGCGGCATCCAATCTATTATTTTTGGTGTACGCACAAGCAAATAAACCAGCCTCGTGACGCTAAATTGTCACAAAAGAGTCGGGATAGCCTTTTCAGCCACTGATGCGGGTATATTCCTCGCCGAGTCCAAAAAAACACATAATTTTTTTTCCGCCCCTAGTAAAATGATATTAAAGAATTTTTGTTTTTTTTTTTGTTTATACTTTCACAAATATACGACTTCAAAAAACGCAATCGTATTGTTTGTGCGGAACGCTTGTGATTGTTGTACGGAACCCTCAGGTTCCGCGGAACACACTCTGGGAACCACTGCTCTAATGTAGTACCTACTCGGCGTCTGCAGAGTTCGTTTTGTTTTTCCAAAGCGCAATTTTTATACACGCGAATACAACAAAATAATTCGATAAAATACAAACGACGAACAGTCGTCGTCGTGTCGACTAATAATCAGTGCTTTTGGAACTACCCCCGAGAATCCGGTTAATTAACGTTTTACATTTTTGTACAAACCGAATTATTATTACCACAGTGCGTCTTAACGTCATTCGGTTCCGCGCGAACCAACGCGAAAAAAAAATTTACGAAATTACAAGTGTTTCACAATGCGATCGAAATTTCTGCACCGACTCGTGACCCCTGCAAATACGTTTTTTTTTTTTCTGTGTATGGGGGAGTCCGAAGGAAATTTCTATGAAAGTATATTTTATATATTATTTATTGAGTAATTCCTGACGAAAGAATCCGTCATAATTACAGACCAACGTCGACTCTGTTGTATAGTACGTGTAAAACCTTTTTGTTTTTCGCATTAATCCTTATTATACGGTTTTTACGAAAAACAGATTTTGTCAAGAGATAACACTTGACTCAGTTTAAGAAAAACTATCGGAATTCTCTCGCGCGGAATTTTATTTTCTACGGTCGAGTAAAAACGAAAATCGATATCCCTCATCAGTTATTTACGTGTATCTTGTACAAATTCACGTACGTATTGTAATGTTCGAGATTCTGATTGTCACGGTAATATTGTTAAAATACGCGTTGAAATTCGCTATTACTTATTCACAATCAACGCTATATACAATTTCGACATTTTGAATGAACACATTTTGTTTGGGGGATCCTTGCATCCTCCCCGTATCTACGTCGTTGCTTGTGACCCTAAAGAAAGAAAAAAAAATACACGGGGAAAATTTTAAATTGATGCGCGTTCGCTTTTTTTTCCCTAAACAGTTAAAAAAATTCGAATTGTAATAAAGACGAATTAAATAACTGCAGTCCTTAAAATATTTACTTATAGAGAAAAAAAAACGCGTAGTTATAGTAATAGTCGAATTTTTTTCCGCCTGCAGTAACGCGGTTACTTTTCTTGTAGAAAAATAAAGGAATTCCATTACGATCATTTGTTTCGAGTAACGACAAAAGTAAGTTCGTTATTACATTAAAGTACGCGTTACGAGTAAAGTAACATTTCCAACACCGCAGCACACTTACCTACAAATACACACAATATACGCGATACGCGTTCGTTATCCAAGTAATTATTTTTATTTTTTTGTGGTATTATTATACTAATGGACTTTGTTCCTTTGCCACAACAACATCTGCAGGCTGCTACCTTCGGCCGTTTCTCCCGAACACTCCTATAACCTGACCTAACGAAACGTCTATTCTATTTTCACAATATTCCCTCCGAATATACCACACCGCGTATACCCGGTCCATATAACTCTATTGCTCGTCACGGGAACTGATTTTTTTTTCTAACAAATACTCCCCGTTTTCCTTCGGTCCGTGAAGATTTTCCTCAAAACACTCCCGGCTCGTTCAAAAACACACTAGATTCACACGCCTAAATCGAGTAAAACCGACACTTTTCGCATTACTCTACTCAGTGGCGTAGCCATGGAGCCCACCCCGGCTGATGGTGCTGCAGCCTTCCCGAAATTTAATAACTCTTATATATATATATATTATAACAAGTATTTTTCTGGAGGATCCTTTTTAAGCCTCTATATAAAAAATTATCAGCCTCAGACCTCCCCCCAACAACCAAATGAAAATCACCACTGACTCTGCACTATTGACCAAACGGTTTAATTTTTGAATTTTTCAAGGTTTATATTTCCAACACGTTCGATGTGAACGTGTGTAACAGGCGTATGCGATGAGAAAAACCGCTATTTATTTCATAAAAATCTTCAAAGAAAATTTATAACAATATGACGATTACATTTTTTTATTTTTTTTCATAAAAAAAAAAAAGTACCTTAAAATCTTTTAAATATCTATAAACATAAATTGTACCTAACCCCCAAGAGAAATTGAAAATACGCCATTTGCCCCGTAACACACACATATATATATACAACTTTGTACACGTATTATTATCAGGACCGTGGTAATGGCCAACTTCGGGACGGTTATATACGACGGAGAGGAAGAGGAGACAACTCGAATCGCCGACCCCGCGACGTTCTGCAGCCGTTCCGTGCAGCACATCCCTCCGGTCGGGTCGGCGATACAGGGACGAGAGCCTGCGTATATATACACAGCATCGTGGACCGCAGTCTGACCGTAAATTTCCATCGAGCCATTGAGCTCCCGAGTAATGGACGTATTAAGTCCGGTCTCTTCACAGTCGTATTTCGAACGAAAATGCAGTGTGTGTGTGTGTGTGTGTGTTTGTGCCGAGGTTACATTCTCGGGAACGACTCAATGGAAATTTATGACGTCGCCGTGCGTACGGCCGAAAAATATTATACGACGGGCCGAGATTATCTGCGCGGGGCATTAAGATCGTTGCCAAACGTTGTACCCGCGAAACCGATTTTTCATTTTCTTCCGGCCGACCGCTTGGACGTTCGGCCACGGACACTTGAAAAACGAAAAAGAGGCGAAAAAAAGAAGAAAAAAACGTCTTGACCTAACCGCGCCGTCAGTGCGTGTACTTGAAATCCTCGGAATATATGTCACGGCCCATTTGGATAATGTCGGCGTTAGCCGGATAATATCCGACATTAACCACGCGTTTCGGATAATGTGTAATTCTTCGTTTACAAACGCGAAATATCCTACACTATCCGGACAATATTAACATTATATCCAGCCACTGTTAAGAGTTAAATATAATAAAAGTAATATAAACTTTTTTGTTAGCACTCTGTACGCTAATAGTATCACGATACAAAAGACTCGTGACTTAACTTAATGATAAAGTGAAAAGTATATGGGTCTAGTATTTATCTTACAAAATGAAATTACTAATTATGCTTTAATTATATTTATAATAAATTAAAACTATTATTATTATTATTATTATTATAACTTAAATATATTTAATATATAGTTAATAGATTCAAATTATTTTATCTAATGACTGATACGCGTTGTTTATAGTTGTTAAACGTCATCCAAAAGTCATTGGCTAATTTCGACATTATCCTGGATTTTAACAATATGCATGGCGGTTAACATTAACATTTGACTATTAATGTCGAAATATTCGGTTAATAGCGACATTATCCAGACATCGCACGTAACATATACGACGGAAATACGCGGTAAAAATTAAACACGCGATTTGTTCGGAGAAACGCGAATTATTTATTCATATAAAATTAAAATTTTATAAAAAAAAATAATAAACAAACCGAAGAGAAATCCCTCTGCAGCAGCAGTAACGATTTTTCGCGTTTCCACAAAAATCGTTTTAAAAAAAAAAAATATACATATACATATATACAATAAGAAACGGGCGCGGTTCATTTAGATTAGGTTAGGGAATTATTGAATATATATTTGTTTCACAGAGTCGTTCTTCTACCGTAGTCTATTTTCCCCCCTGTTTCTTACTAGTGGAGGAATGGCAGAGCGAGTGAGGAGAGTCCGAAATTAAAATTTGAAATTTTTGAATTTGAACGCAAAAATTTAATCGTTGTATTCGGTATACGATTTTAATCGACGCTATACTAATTTATTATTATTAATAATTATGACGTCTAAATTTGTATTAACTTGAACTTAACTTACGAAAATTGCACGTGTCCAAAACGAATATGTTGACGATTTTACCAGGTTCTTCTTTTTCTGTTAGTTTTTCCTTACGCTCCGGAAAAAAGCTGAAAAAAAAATCGAAAAACGTGTCAAATAAAGTGTCAACTAGATATACAATATTTGCTACCGGAAAGTAACGCGTGTAAACATTATTCGAGCACTCCTTCAACACGAAAAAGTGTTCACGGATAAAAAAAATAAAGCGTCCTAAAACCAATACAGTTTTATCTTCGCTAAAAATCTAAAACAAACTATACAATCAATAAAACTGCGACCTTTGATTGTATAAAAATAATTATATATTACTAGAGAAGCCACTGCAGGAAAAAATATATATCATCGAGAAAGAAAACTGCTGGAATATTAATTATTTCCAATATAGTAAATGTGATAATAATACATCTAAAAATATTTTCCAATAAGTATTTAAGAGATTAAAAAACGATTTAGAGTTTTATCAAAGAATTTTTAACGCGAATCTTCTGTTATACAGTTTAAAATTTTAATTTGCGTTTAAAAGAGAACATAATATGTGAAATAACGCAATTGGATTCAAAATTATTTGACGAGTATTGGCCGGTGGCGGTTATACATGGTGTTCAAGGGGCGGAGCGAAAATAGAGCCAACCCCCTCCGCCAATAAAATATTCACATCGACGAGTAATAACCAAGAAGAACGATCTATTAATGTACCGAGACGAAATGCAGATGTAGAAAAAGGAAAAACGACGTGCACGGAACGTAAACGAAATAACAATAAAACGGGAAAAACAAAGTCGTCACCAGATAGCGCTATGACGCAACATAGAGGGCGTGGCACAAAAACGCATATAAATAGCGGTCAGTCTCGAACACACACACACAGCAGTCAGGCGCGAACTACGTCATTCGCGTTTAACCGCCGTGACTACACTGAGCGGTCCGATGGTTTCGGACCGCTATTTATAGGCGCCTTCCTGCCACGCCCTGTATGTTGTGTCGTAGCGCTATCTGGTGACTACTTTCTTTTCTCGTTTTATAACGGTCGGCTGACGCGCCATGTCGGTATAATATGCGGGTGTTTAGTTTGACGCTGACCGAGCGCGTTTGCAATCTTTATTATTTATTTTTTTTATTATTATTATTATTATTAATAATATTATTTGTCGTCAGCTATGCACTAAACACTCGATCGCGACCGATGATCAGCGCGTACCGTACGCACTGATCGTCGGTCTAGCATTCCAGTCTTATACATGATGTTCAAAGGGGGGGGGGCGAAAACGGAGCATAACCATAACATAATTGGACCAACTTACATGACACAAGTCAGTGCTGTTAGGTCAGAGATTTAATAAATTTAAAAAAATATCAAATCCCGTGGGGGAGGGGGACCTATCGCCCCTCCCTTATTTATAACCGCCACTGGTATTGGCTACCATACGCGGTGTGTTTGTACTTTGGTAATGATATTTTTTTGCACAATTTTTTTTTTTTACGTACAGCAACTGATGGGAGTGTATAACTTCGAAATCAGATTGAAGAAATAAATTATTATTTAACGACGCGCGTTATTCGTCGTTGCGTATTATCAATACGGAAGAATCTTATGAAAAATACTCGCGAATGAAATAGTATTTGAATACTTTGTATTTTCGTCGTCGCGGCTTCCGTGTCCGATTCAAGCGACGATAACAATAATAATTTGAATAGTCATTTTGGTACCGTACATACGTCGAACGTCTAACACCGAATGCGAAATAGGTTTTAAAAAGTGTGTTCGAGTATTCCGTTGCGTGGAATTTTAATTCGGAATCCTTATCGAACAGACGTCGTAAATTTGGTATACATGTTTTTTACTTATAAACTATTGCACGGCTATTAATTGACTAAACTGCTGTACATTCCTTCGAATGAAGACGTCGTTTAATTTTTGGCGCGTAATAAATCTCATTTCTAATGTCGATATTTTTATTTTCCTCTTCATTATACTAATGTCAATATGTTTTTTCGCCCATGCGTTTGACATGTATTAATTTCTCTAGCCTTGGGCGTTGAAGTTATATAGGTACGTATATCTATATACGCGTTCGACAAATCCCTGATTTTCCGTACACGAAATCCTGCAGTTTGGCAATGCTAAATTTCCACTCATTGACAGGTATAATACCGCGTTTGAATCCAATCGGTATATATATATATATTGTTCAGTTTCGTACAATATGTGTCAGACGAATTAATAGTTACCGTTCGATGCGTTCGTATCGTGTGTGTTGTTTGCCGTATGCGCGTGTAAGAAATCAAAAATAAAATTCGTTATAGTCTTTGCCACGAAGTCATTCTCATATTCTCATCGTGTATTTATCACAACACAATAATATTATAATATAATAATATATATATAAAATTATGCATTTGATCGTGAATAACAATTTATGAGTAAAAAAAAAAATTATTAAAAAAAAACACCGCCCAATTTCCAGCGTTTATTACGTAGATCCATTAAATCCTATATATTAAAATATTTTGTGAAAAATTTCGTCAAATAATCAACAATATTATAAAAAAAAAAAAATACTTTTTAAAAATATATTTAAAAACTAATAAAATCTAAAAACTATCAGAAATTGAAGCCATAACAGTTAAAAACAAAAACAAAAGGCTACTAAAATATTTCCCGAAAACGTTATGAATAAAATATTTTTCGTAAATCTATGTAGTAGGTACTTACTTGATCGTGATCACCGTAATTCGATCGCCAGAGTGTATAGAATTTCAGGCCGTTAAATCGGAAATATCTTCTTTAAAAATTGTGTGTACAAAATTTAGAATTTGCGATGTCCAGAGATATTGAAAACAATTTAGAATCTACAGCGTTAAAAGCGGATATTATGGATTATAATAAGTGCAGATAACTATAATAAACTGACTACTGCTACATTGGTAATTGTATATTTATCTAAAGAGCACGCACATATTATATACAATACAAAGTATTACCTATATTTTTTTTCTTTTACTAACTATAATAATAATTCCTATTATAATTAACAAATTAAAATCGCTCTACATATATTCCGGCGTTCGTATAAAATTGACGTTTTCCATTCAAAGATTTATAACGCGAAACAGCTCGTTTTACAAAGAATTAAAAAATCATTTTCTTTCTATAAAATTTTTAACTTTACCCGCAAAGTGATTAATTCGTAATTTAAAATTTATAAAAAAATATATATGTATATTTAGAAAATACTTTTAAACACTCGATAACGTACTAGTATATTCCCGAATAATCGAGTTTTATTCCGTTTCGGAAAAGGACCCCTCAATTATATATAGCTGCAGCTATGTCGTATTTTATTATCACAGGCCTCCGGGAATTCGGTGATTTATAGCCAAGTGTTGATATTGATCTTCGGGCGATTCCGACACGCGTCGTATATACGTAGTACACATTATATAAACGCGTAGGTAGTGTTTTAAAAATGGAATTTTTTTTTTTTTTTCTAAGTGCGCCAAGACTCGTTCAATGGTCCTCCGGTATCGGAAAATAATAAATACATATATTATTATACTGCGGGAGACGACCTGCGCGGACGACCACCGCAGAGTGTGTATAGGACTCAATAATATCGTCTTTCAGTCTTCGTCGTACGTAACAATATATTATGTAAACGTGAATAGGAATTTCTTAGTGTTTTTTATTTTTCTCGCCTCGTAATTGGTGAGACAGTGTTTTTTTTTTTTATTTATATGTATATACGATAAAAAATACCAGCGCGCAAAGTGTTCGGGTCGATGGAAATGTCGTTAAAACGAAAACTCGATCTATAATAAGCAGGTATGTGTACAAAGTATTGACCACAGACGTTTGTATTCTTAAATCCTATATTTTCAGTTTTATTTCGGTTAGTGGTTTATAGTTGTATTAATTCTTTTTTTTCCCCGGAGGAATGTTTATACGCAGACAGATAATTCAATAAATACAGCGTAGTGTAATGTTATCATTCGTCAACCGCTGAGAACGGTTTTAAATTTTATTCTGTTTAGCTTCTATAAATAATACTTTCCAGAAAGATCCTGTTGATGGCTTAAAGAGAGTTTAAGACGTGTCTAAAATCTAGAATGAAAGATGATCGTCTTAGATATACCTATAATTCGCGTAGAATCGGGTATAGCCATCAACGTGCAATATATTAATGAAATAATTCAACAGAATTCAGCGAGCAGAAATCGATGCGTATAAAATACGATTATATTGATTGTATTATCAATAAAAAGTTTTATTTAAAATTGTTTAGGGAAAAAGAGCAGTAGGCATTTGAATCTTCTTAACCCGTGGTGGAAAAGGTCCTAAATACGTCTTTGCAACAAAAAAAAAACGATTTACACAAAAATTCTAATTAAAATTTCTTATGGGTTTTTTTTTTTTTGGAAAATTATATAAACCAGCAGAGTATACTAAAGAAATTAATAAGCGCAATTTATTTGAAAACTTTTTTTTTTTTTTTTGTAATAAATTATCCGTTATAACAATATTTTATCGCCACAAAAGCTCACTGACATTATCTGAACGCATTAAAATAATCGAAATATATACGGTCCTAAAAAAAAAAAATGCTAAAATGCGCAATAAAAATGTTCATTTATGAAACGTTTTTCACGCTTACCTATATATATACGAGTATATACTTGAGATACAGCACAGCGCAATACGATCGACCGGACATTATGCAAATCCGACCCGTACTGACTTATTGGCTATTGCAGATATTCGTAAAGAGATTCATTATCGCGTAGAACGCAATTTAAAATCGTTAAAATATAATATGCACATAAATAAAACCGACACAAAAACACTACGCGCGAAATCCGTGCGAAAACCCGTTTATAAAAAAAAAAATGCGATATAACATCAGTGACAAGTAATTATATAAATTATAATATATTGATTAAATATCGCGTACATGTACACATTCGAAATTATGTTTATTAAATTTGTCGAGTCGTGACAAACTCATACTCGGTCTGGTGATTGCAATATGATAGTACTATCGAGTCTATTTCATATCATTTATATAGGTATCGCGGTGTCGAGTAGAGAATTGTATTTCCTGGATTAACTTATATTTCGTTTTACCACAAAGCAAAGGACAAAATATTAATTTGTCATTATTAGGGCTAAAAAAAAAAAACAACTAAAAATTCAAACTAATACGTTTTTAAAATGTTTTTAGCGTTAAATTTTCGTGAGGGTTTTTGGTCGTGGGCTAAAAATCGGACGAACCGTATTCGATAGAACGAATTGAACACCGAAGAAAAAAAAAAGAAGAAGAAATGCTTCGTCCTCGATGATAATAATACGTTATACGTCTTATTTCTCGACGGTTTTCCGCCGTTTCGTTTGAAAAAATAAAAATCACTTATCACGTTATTTTATTTTTTTTTTTTCATTACTCCGTCACGAAAAAGACGTCTAAACCCTCGTTGTTATCCAATACGAATGACTTGTAAATTAATACGCCGAGTTTAACGAAACGTCACTTTCCGAAAACTTAATGGAAGCAGATGGTCGCGATCTGATGTCGTCGTGTCTTTCCAGTTACAGCGCATTATATTTTTTGTCGTGATCAAACCGGAATGTCCTCGACGACAGCTTTAATAATAATAATAATAATATTTTTAAAAAACCAATAACGTTTTTTTCTCGTTATTTGCTCTGGATCCGTGTGAAAAACGATATATCGGATTTTTTTTTTTGATGTTTAATACGATCGACGACTCGTATAGTCGCGGACAGTATTCTTCGGATAACTTTGAAACGTGTCGAGTAATTATAAGTAATTCACACGGTACAATAGGTTAGGAAAATATTCAGAAATATTCAGATCGAATAATCTCCGTTGAATATTGTTTTATACGTTTTCAATTTAATAACGTGGAAATGAATTGTTTAAATACGTAAAACGAGATAAAAATCGCATCGCGTACGGAGCCGATATTGAAAACGGTCGACATTGACTGGCACAGCCGGTGAATATTTGTATATCAGCGTGTTTTCGAAACAAATTACGCTCTGCGTTGAGAGACGGGGTCGTTTTTAATTAAAACGTCTAAACGACGAAATCATAATAATAATAATAATTATTGAAGAAACGCAATGTGTTTTCCGAATAATATTATTATTAATTAGAGTAGATTGTCGCGCACGGAATGTTCGAAAAACCGATGTTTTCTTAATGCTACAAAGGTTTCGATTATTATTATTTTTCGCGTAATTCGTATAATATTTTATACCGAACAACGGCGTGATTATCCCCTCTCGCCGTCCTATAAATAAATTGTTTTTCGCAACAAAAGAAACCCCGGTTTTTGCTTCGGACGTTCTATACTCACTCTTGTACATATTGTTACAAAATTGAATGTGTACAGTTCGTACGAATAAAATCCTAACGAGTCATCGTCGTATTAGATCGAAAACAATTAAAGACGATAAACATCGGGATAAGTACGCGTTTTTTTTTTTAAATTCTCTAGTTTGGTCAAAAAAATTACGAAAAATATACTGAAATCTCGTATACTACAAGTACTGCAAACAACGGAATCAAACACGGCAGTTGACGTTTGTTTTTTTTTTTTTACGTACGGTCTTCCACTAAAAACTTTACGTATTATAGACAGTGGTAAACTCTTAAGGGAGATGCACGAGAAGAAATCGTTATCATAAAAAAACTACGATTTTTCGCCACAGTTTTTGTTTTTTGTGCCGAAAAAGTAAAATAAAGTTTAATTTTCTTAAGAGTAACCCGCGTTTATGCGGATAAACCGTGATGCAAACTTCTTAATTCTAAAACCGACTTCACTCCACGCTACTATTCAAAATTACATCACGTTTTGTGAACGCATTAAACACTAGCTGCATATTGTTCACGCTTTCAACACGGCGTTCGAAGTCAATTTCGCTCAAATTAGTTATTATAACTGGATTCCGGCGTGTGCAACAAACGAAACAACAACAACAATAACGAATACAGTTTTTTTTTTTTCATATACAATGTTGAACTTAACTAACAGAATTGAGTAATATTAAAAATGTATTCAGAATAATAATAATAATAATAATGATAATAAGAGAAAAAAAGAAAATTTATAAAATAACAACAAAGACAAACAAAAATAATGAAAAGTAAATTATAATAATAACAATAAGAAAAAAACACTCGCGAAAAGCCATTGTTGGGGCTTCCTTCGACTCGAGTCGCCACTCACATAACAACACAACGTCGCCGTCCGGAATCTTAACCGAGTTGATACATTTTTTTTTTTTTTTTATTCCGCATGCTGATAATAATAAATAAAGTGTAGAAAACTCTTGTGTAACGACCGTTCGTATACGCCCACGTGTAATATTCGAATGCCTACACTCCGAGTGCGATATAATATTGCGTAGGCATTCTTCGTGTAACTGTATATAATATAGTCGCGGACTCCTGGAAACCGTGAGCGATCTTCCGCCGTGGTATTATGAGGGATTTTAAGGATCATACGATTATAAGAGATTTTAAGGATCATATACGATTATAAGGGACTAATTCCTTTGACGAGTTTTAACAGTTATTATATACACGGCGCAGTATACGGCGACGCGTGTTACTCTCTCCTTAATCCGAATACGTTAATCAAATTAATTTCGAACCCGTTACAAAGTCATTCGACGTATCGTGTTGTTAACAACAATACGCGTATATCATAATAATAATAATAATAATATTATTATTATTATTATATTAAAAATAACAGACGTAGTTACGGCATTTGCACCGTCAAGTAAATGGCTAGAAAACGACGGCTACAATAATAATATATTATTATGGTAATTCGATGGAAATTTGGACATTTTTTCCCTTGAACTTTACCGGTCTAAAAAATGATATAATAATTCACTTAAATTCTCGACAAAAAAATTAATATTTTTTTGAAAATCAGTATACGCGTTCCGTTTCAACGATGAAAAATAATATTTAGCCAATTGGTCAGCTCCGATTTCTTAACAGTCTACTCGCTACTGCAGACGAAGTGCGAAATCGCAGATATTACGTCAAACTCAATATGTTGATAAACCTGCAACCATTCCGAAACTGAAAAGAAAAAAAATTTAACATTTGACAATTAATCTATAAATATAAAATGCATTACATTAAAGTAAGTTACTACGTTTTTGAAACCAGAAGATTTCATGGGACGCCCAGTATAAATAAAACGCTATAATCTTATTGCTGTAGCGGGTTTCAGAAGCAATATACGCGATCCATATATAATATATTCGTCTTAAAATTCTCCATACAAACAATCTGAGTTTTGTTTCTTCAGTAGTTCTCAGACACCGTGTCTCTGAATCATATGATACTAAACTGGTCATACGAACTTGAATGTTTAAAAATTTCGATAAGATTCTCGAAATCGACGTATTTGTCCGGCAACGATAACTCATTATATATGGGATCAACTTTTCGAATGAGGCAATGTTTTAGACATGTGGACAAACCAACAGACTTCTATGGTTTCTCCTTGACGATGTTTTCTATTTCTGCGACCAATTATTGAGTATTCCGTTTTCTTATCGGCGAATTTGAGACCAGTCCTGAAATAAATGAAAAAAATATATTTACCTCGTCAGTTCCAGTTCCGTTTAACGTAAACGTTACTGGATAATGCGCTGGTTCTTTGAAACGTTTTACAGGTTTTTTTTTTTTTTGTTCGTTCGTGTTTGTGTAGAATCGTGAAGGCTGTCTCGGAAAGAACGACAAGTCACATTCGGCAATATATATATATATATATATTCGTGTCATTCTTTGTTTGTCAACTCCATGCATTCACATTTCCCTCCGAGTCGTTAATCTTTCGTGCCCTCGGGGATTCGTTACAACTATTTCTCGATTTATCTATGGCGGTATAAAAAAAAGTATTTGGCACGAGTATAATATGTATATTTGATAAATCGACTATGATTTGACCGGTAATTATGACTGACGGCATAAATAATGACATAATACGATGATAAGTGGCGTTATTTGGTAGGGGGATGCCCCCCCTTGTTAACAGTGGGCCGGCATGATTCATGCCGATACCTATGATGTAAATATAAATAATTCTAACCAAATCTATAGTAATGAGTAATAACAAATCGCGTGAAATAGTTATTTGAAGGCAGTGCTTAAGTTAAAATTCGAATTATTTATGACACATTTATTATAGCCGACAAAGTAATGAATTTCCTCCCACAAAAAAAAAAAATATATATATATATGTTATATGTATATCGGGCGATTCATGAATATGATAAAGAAAATATCAGAATTATGTAAAATAGAAATTGTATTGATCTAAATGTAAATATGGGAAATAGTTAAATGGGGCCGGTTAAATCTTTTGCCTCCCCCTTTCGAAAACTGAAATGACTCCACTGAATGGATATACTCCTCCGAACGCAGTTTGGCTTGGTTCAACCGAATGAAAGTTAGGCGCGTTCCGTTTCGATTTTGACGTGTACATGTCGACGCAATATTGCTGAAGCAACCGACGAAATCGCAGCAAATAGTTGACGAATCACTTTCCGTGAATTTTTCCGATATTTTAATAGTTATTCTGTTATTCGGGACGGAGACGAATCCAACAAATCAGAGATCATTCAAATCGGTCCAGCCGTTTTTGAGTTATAAATGGTTTAACTAACCCGACTTTGTTTTATGTATTTAAAAGATTTTTATGCCAAAAGGTAAATACTAGAACATAACTCTATCGTATAAACTATTAACGAACATGACATTGGCTAAAATAATATGATGTTTTAACAATCGGTTAAATTCCTCTTTTTATATTGCGAAGACGAACCAACAATAATACAAAAAAAAAAATTATATTCTCTAGCTCGATAAAATTGCCAATATATTGTAAATAATTTAAAACGTTGTTAACGAATAATTTTATGAGAAATTTCGGAATATTATTATTTGTTGAACTGCTTCAATATATAACGCATTACGAAATTATAATAATCTATTATATAATAGAATAGTGGGTCCAGAATCCGTCGAGCGAAATTAATGTGGCAGAAAAAATCGCGAGTATTATTTCTTCCAAGACGTTTTATCGTCTAAATACCCTGTTACGGATTGTGGTTTTCGACTCGGTACCGTTGGCTCGGTAGGTAGGTGATAGACAGGTCTCCGGTTCGATTCCCGCCCGTGGGATTCGTGGTAGATCCATCTCCGTCGGTCCGTTTTTTTTTCATTTTTCCGTCGCCTATATTCGTCGGCGCGTTATCCAATTGTATCATAAGCGCAATTTCATTTATTTACAGTTTGTCTTATCACTGTATATTCTATAATCATAATCAAGACTATCTAAGACCGAGACCACGGTAATGTTTTATTATCTAAATATCATAACTATATGCCTATTTCAATGTTTTATCACAGAATAAAGTTTTATGCTCAGTTTAATGGTTTTGTATTAACGCAGCTTACAAAAAACATGGTATGATGCCTAGCCTGCGAACGCCATATTTGCCGCAGGCAACCGCGGAGGGGGAGGATCAATTCATATACTACTTTAATACGGGCCAATAATCACTACCAAAAACGATATTCATAGCAGAGCGAGGCACACCTAGTAATAATAATAATTATGTTCAAAAATTATAATAATTTATTCCCCGCGATATGAACGCCGGGGTATTTGTTATACGGATTGTTCCACAACTGATATAACTTTTTCTCAGTATTCAAAAGTGAAATTTTGTATTTATTTCAGGGCTCGCAAACGTTATAATAACGTTTTGATTATAACGTTGTAATTGCAAAATATCAATTGAAATGTATATCAAAAAACGTAATGGAAAACAATAAACACTAATTTTAAACTATCACAAATTAAAATATATCATTAAACGAAATAATGTATTAACGTTATATATCAAAATATCGAAAAACGAAAAATAGAATTACCGTTATTTTAATATTTTTTTCCAATTTACTACGGAAAATATAAGCCTATGGTGTAGGTTTATTATAGTTCTATAATAAGTCTGAGTTCACAAGGACGCGTAAAAATTATTCAAAGATAAGTGTCTGAGAAGATGTCAGCTAGTCAGAAAAGTTTCTATTGGAAATATCATCAACATTTTAAGAAAAATATTCTACATCAGAATATAAAGTCAAAAATAAACCAAGGTTCTCACTGAAAAATGTATAAAATCAAAATATTAAGGATAAAAGTTTAAGACTTTTATAATCAATGAAGTTTAATGAAGTACATTACGTTTATGAGATTTGAAAACGTGCTATAGTCTACGGAATATGAATGGATTTATTTATTTGGAAAAAAAATCGATATTAAACCAAATAACGTTAAAATAGCGATAAATGTAAAACGTAATTATTATATAAGGATAAAACTTTCTTTAACGTTAAACACAAATAATCCATAACGCTAAAATATACCATAACGATAAACGCAAAAGGTAAATAACGATAAAAAACGTTAAAACGTTAAACACTATTTTTTTTCAAATGACAGCCCTGATTTATTTCATTAATTTTATGTACATTTTTTCGACCGAATAAAACAATCGTTATAATAAATAAACACACGTTGTATTTATTTGAGTTGGCGCCGGACCAGAATCCGTTCGGCCGCCACATTGGTGACCTCGACGTGATCATCGCCGCGTAATCGTCCGTTACGCCGTCCGCGAGCACGTGAAATTCGCCGCGTAATCATCCGTTACGCCGTCCGCGAGCACTTGTTTTCGTCGCCCGTCGCACCGCTGCTGTCGTCGCGAGTACGTCGCACCCGATTTTCGCGATCGCGTTCCGCCCGTCGTTCCGTAGTTGCGCCCGGCATCCGCTCATTCCGTTTCGCCGCCATGACCGATGGAAAAGATAGCGCGTCCGTTGACGCGATCGCCAACGTTCGTCTTCCGGCATTCTGGAAACAGTCGCCCGAATTTTGGTTCGCTCACGCGGAATCAGTTTTCGCGAACAATCGTGTAACCGCCAACGCCGCTCGCGTGAATTTCGTCATCGGGGCATTGGACGAGGAAGGCGTCAGAGCCGTCGGCGACCTCCTCGGATTAACCGTGGCTTATGAGACGATACGTACTCGTCTGATCGACGCTTTCGGGCTACCTAAATCAGTGCGTTTTCGCGAGATCGTAAAATCCGGTGGCATGGGCGATCGTCGGCCTTCACAATTGCTCCGTGACATGCGCAGTGTCATGCCGACCGGCATTGGCGAAGACGCACTGAAGGAATTCTGGCTTCAGAAGCTACCGTCCAACGTCATGGCCATCATCTCCAGCCTCGACGGCCCGCTGGACTCTTTAGCCACCCGCGCAGACAGGGTTATGGAGGTTTCAAACCCGCAAAGCGTCGACGCCGTCTCTAAGGACCAAATGACAGAGTTGGCAGATGCGGTGTCCACGTTGTCCCGACAGGTCCAGTCGCTGATGAAAATTGTCGACCAGCCAAAAAATGCACCGCAACAGCGACGACGCTCACCGGCGCAGCAGACTGCGCAGCAATCAACGGAGCGTGCTACTTCCACGAACGCTTTGGCAGCGGCGCTCGCAGGTGCCGCCCGCCGTGTAATTTTAAACCGGGAACGCAAGACCGCAGTTCTTCCGCACCGTCGGAAAACTAGTCATTACGGACAGGACTCCCGCCCTGCATGCCGTGAATAATTCAACGCGGGTACACATCAACGACCTCCGTTCCGGCAAGCTGTTCCTTATCGATACGGGTGCTGAGATTTCGGTCATACCTCACGATCACAGCTCACGGCGACCATCCGACGTACACCTCACAGCCGCCAACGGAACGCGCATCAAAACCTTCGGGCCCAAGACGCTCAACCTTGACCTTGGCCTCGCACGAACGTTCACGTGGACGTTCGAAATGGCCGACGTTTCGCGCGCTATCATCGGGGCTGATTTCTCCATTATTTTGGACTCCTCGTCGATGTTAGACGGCACCGCCTCGTCGATCCGACCGACAAACGGACAGTCGCCTGTGCAGTGACTCCCGCGGTTACCACGAGCGCCCCGCTTTTTGCCGTCATGCGCGCCCACAACTGGGACGAATTACTTCGATTTTCCGAATGTGACCCGCGAGTCACCGGTTCCAGAAACATTCCTACACGGAGTCGAGCACGTGCTTCCAACGACAGGCCCGCCGCTTTCGCTCGTCCACGACGTCGTATTTCCTGTGATATTTGTATTCGCAACGCACACAACGTTTGGATCGATCAATCAGTACTTTAAATGACTTTTATGGAGGTCTGTTTTTGCACAGGACTGCAGTGTAAAACTCGCGTTCCAACAGTTTGGGATTTTTCTCGCGAAAGCTTACCGGTGCGCAGTCGCGGTACAGCACGTACGATCGCGAACTCTTGGCTGCCTTCCTCGCGGTACGACATTTTATTCACGCGATCGAGGGTAGGCTCACGACTCTCAAGACCGATCATCGACGGATACAATATGTTTTCAAAACGGAGAAACTTGTCGACCGTCAGGCACGTCACGTCGCGTTTCTGTCCCAGTTTGTCCACGTCATCGAACACGTCAGCGGCGAGAGTAACGTCGTGCCCGACGCCCTCTCGCTTTGAGTTGGCAGCTCTCGGGGACGGACTACCTGACCTCAATCAATGGGCGGTGGACCAAGCAAACGACACGGAATTCCGAGACATCATCTCCGGCGTCACGAGAACTTCATTGAGCTTGAAGCGCGTCAGACAGCAAACGGACTCCATGGGCAAGCTCACGGTGGCCGCGCAGCTACCAGCCGAATCATCAAGGCACGCTTTGTCTGGCCGGGGATGGATCGCGAAATTCGCCGATGGGTTCGAGCTTGCGAGCAATGTCAGAGGCCAAGGTTCATAGGCACACGACATCGCCCCTTGCGTCATTCACAGCCCCGGATCGTCGTTTCGGCCACATCCACCTCGATCTAGTGGGCCCACTGCCGACTTCCAACAACACCAAGTACCTGCTCACCTGCGTGGACCGCTTCACGCGCTGGCCGGAAGCGTGGCCCGTTGACAATATGTCCGCCCACACTGTCGCCTCCACTCTCGTGTCGCACTGGATTGCTACGTTTTGGAGTTCCAGATATCATTACAACTGATCAAGGGCGGCAGTTTGAGTCTGACTTGTTGAGGACACTGAACACCACGTTCGGCATTCAACACGTTCGCACGTCTCCGTACCATCCGCAGGCAAACGGCATGGTCGAACGTCTACACAGGACGCTCAAGGCAGCACTCACTGCGTACGAGTCACCGCATTGGACACAGCACCTACCGATTGTGCTCCTGGCGCTCCGGAATACTGTCAAACAAGACGTCGGCGCAGCTCCAGCGGAGTTAGTTTACGGACATCCTCCGACTGCCGGGCGAGCTTTTCCATTCGGCACCGCAGGAACCGACGGCGCATGACCTCGTCACCGTGCTGAGAAGTTCAATGGCTCGACTTCGACCTGTTCAGGTGTGAACCACGACCCGGCTAAACACATTTCGTGCCTTCCCGGCTCAACACCGCCAGCCACGTCTTCGTCCGAGTCGATGCTCAACACGCGCCACTTCAGCCGCGTTACGAGGGGCCGTACGCCGTTCTTGAGCGACGCCCCAAGGATTTCGCTACAGCTCGGGAACCGGAAGTCCTGGATCTCGGTGGACCGGCTCAAGCCAGCCTTCGTTCTGCGTGAAGACCCGCTCAGCGATCACTCCTACGCCATACGTTCGGTCGGTTGCTTTCCGACTAAGAAAAACGAGTGAACTCGTTTTTTCTCGCCGGGGGGGAGTAATGTGGTGGGACACCACCACATGACTTCTCTTCGAAGTCGGAAGGTTGGTCACACTCGTTCAACGCCGCCGGCCGGACGCGTCGGGCTGCCGGTTGTACCGCCTCTCTCTCTCTCCTCGCCGCGTCCGTCGAACCTACCGGTCTATCTCGGCCCAACGCGTTATTCAGTTTTCATTTTTATGTACATTTTTTCGACCGAATAAAACAATCGTTATAATAAATAAACACACGTTGTACTTATTTGAGTTGGCGCCGGACCAGAATCCGTTCGGCCGCCACATTGGTGACCTCGACGTGATCATCGCCGCGTAATCGTCCGTTACGCCGTCCGCGAGCACGTGAAATTCGCCGCGTAATCGTCCGTTACGCCGTCCGCGAGCACTTGTTTTCGTCGCCCGTCGCACCGCTGCTGTCGTCGCGAGTACGTCGCACCCGATTTTCGCGATCGACGGGCGTAATAATAATTTGTAGGTTCTTATGGGTTATAATTGTATTGAATAGTTTTTGCCTAAAAAAAATGTAAGATTAAAAAAATAAATTGATGAAGTAACTCTTTGATTACACATTTTAATATTACACAGACATGAACTACGAAAATAATTGTTTTATAATACTTCACAATATTAAAATAATATATTTCAAACTTCATTAGAAATATTCGTCGGCTACATGTTACTTAACTGCATGTTTATGATCAACGAGTGTTATATTAATATATGTATAGCGCAAATTTAAACTGATTTAGTTATCTTATTTAATGAAAGTATTAGTAAAATAATTTATTTCCAAACACAATTAACAAACTTTATAAATTTACCTTAAATATTCTAACTAAATTGTGTTTATTTTTGCTAAATTGAGGGAAATGAAATTTCTAAATTAATCTCAACGAAAAAAATTAGAGAATATCGTATCATTATTAGAAAACATAATATTTTAATGGTTCTGTTGCGTATGAGCAACAACCCTGCATTATTGATTTAGAGATAAAATATTTGACTTACCTGTATAACTTAGAAATTATCTAAAGTTCACATATATATCGACACGGTTATATTTTTATTGTTATCCATAAACGTATTTTACGGTTAAAAGTGATTGAAAAAAACCCAAAATATTGTCACATTCATACGTACCGGTCCATCGATAAATAGTTTAATTTTTCCAATTATATTCTGCCATTTATCGGTTTGAAAGTATATTACTATACTTGGTTGTGATTTATATGTACACTATCTGACATCGATAAATATCTGACTATAACCGTTTTTATCGGTTGTTGCCGAAAAGCAACACCATGCATTGTAGGTTTAAAGCAGGCCGTATGAAATATCCACTGTCCTAGAGTGAAAAAAGAAAAAAATAAACACTCTTTACCCCACCTTACCTTAATTAAAATTTTTGTTTTGGTTCTGGGGGGGGGGTTTAACCAGAAATCCTCCCCACGTAGGGGCCACAATAGCGTGTTTCATAGAGAATATTAGCTATTTCCATCTTGGATTTCTTTCCTGCTCAGTAATTTTTATCTTGGCTAACTCAATTTTGTTTTTTTCACAATTGTCTGTTCGCTGGTTCTTCAATTTTTGCATTTCAAGTTGAAATTCAAATTTCATTTTCATTCGGTGACAAATATGCCGATTTTTGTTCTCGCTTCTCAGATTATCTAATTCTTTGTCTCTTAATCGAAGTTTTTCAAATTCGATATTTTGTGACTCGGTACGAGTAATCAAATACATTCGATTATCTTGTCCATCTATTGGCTGTTTTACTGTCTGCGTATCTATCCTGCGTAAATTTAAACGAACGCGCAATTTATTTATTATATATGAATATATATCCGAAAAGCAAATACCTTACGGACAATGAAGACTTCTCATTTGTAACCAATTGTACACAATTTTCCGGAGAACTGAATTTACTTGTATTTTGCGATTTATCATCTAATTCTTTGTCTCTTAATCGCAGTTTTTCAAACTCGATATTTTGTGACTCGGTACGTTTAGTCAAATACATTCGATTATCTTGTCCATCTATTGGCTGTTTTACTGTCTGCGTATCTATCCTGCGTAAATTTAAACGAACGCGCAATTTATTTATTATATATGAATTGTACGGATACCTAGAGCGCGGTAATGTTGCAATCTATTGGTACACCGTGCGGAGATATATTGTGGACCGGTAAACCCTGATTGGTTTAGGAAGAGAAAACAGGAAAGAAGAAATAACAATTTGAAAAATGTTTACATGCAAGAAAAGAGACAAATAGATGTATTCATATGAGCTTAAAAGAAAACTATGACATTGTTTAGGCAAGGGGGGGAAAACTTATATGCTAAAGTACAATGTTACAACTGTCTAAATATCTATATACATAAACAAATATATTTACGACAATGAACCGTGGTGAACTACGTTGAATGACTGATAGTTTAGCTCTGAGAGAAACGACGATTAATATTCTCCGGCCTGCCGGAATGAGATGGTAAGCCACTTAGTGTACACGAATAAGCGATGATGACTTACCGCACTGGAACTGCGAAACACTTACGACGTGCCAATGTAAAATGTAATTTGCCTATTGTCGAGGTGATGACTGGTAAGTGCATTCACACGCAAAACAATGGCGTGAAGAACCGGCATAAAATAACGCGACGGAACTTTATGTGACGGCGGCCGGCGTGAAAACGACGCGACGGCGACCGGCGTGAAAAACGACGCGACGGCGGCCGGAGTACGCGCGTTCGACCAAAAAGGTAGCGATTACGGGAATATACTGTATTATAAAATACAACACATTGCGCACTAAATGAAAAACGATTACGAATTAGAGCGACCAAGTGGCGGATAGAGAAAGGGCGCGCGCACTATATATCGCAGGTCACTTACGACGAAGCTACACGACAAAATAGAATTGACGTGTATATCGGATATTTCTCACGTACACGACACGGAAACGTATCGAACACACGCGAGTGATTTGTATTATATTAAAATAGGGCGTTTTTTTGTTGTTATCCCAGGGCGACAAATTCCTAAATACGGCCCTGCAATCGAAAACGCGGAGATAAATCGGGTGAATACGGCGGATGATTTATCACCGAAATAATTGATTTTATTCAAAAACACGCGGATGCAGCATCTCTGTTCCTCGTTTTCCGGCACTGTATCAGCTAAACACGTAAACTCGTCGGCTATGTACATGGCTGACGGTAACGTTCGCGTCTGTCGCGACTCTTCCAATCATTTCTGGACCATCCTCGATCGTCGCGATACCTTCCAAACGATTCATAAACTTTTGTGCGTGATCGTTTACGCACTTGTTCCGATATATTTTATAATTGTGTAAAACGGCGATCAGAAAAAAACGAAATGGCATTTCTTGCCGTTATCGGCTACAGTGTTTCCAAAACACATCAGACGGCGCACTGCGCGTGTTTTGCAAATATAAAATAACGTTTTACTGAAGAAATCGCTAGTATAAATCGCTGGCGTGTTGTTTGCGCATTACAAACGCGGGACTGCACCAAAATCCTGTTACCTACAGGATTTCGCGATGTAGTGTACGTAGTAATATGTGCGAGGAGAGCGGTTATTTAAAACGGAACCGTTGTACTTATAGTGATTTATTAGGGTTTTAGCCGAAACTTTGAACGCGCGAACTCGGCGCGAAATGATAAGCCTTAAGTTTGCGTCAAAATTCCGCGCCGTGGAAGTCGTTCGAACCGAATTGAATTTTGAGCGGGTCTGTATATAATATGCAGTCAGGTACAGAGCAGTGCGGAGGAGGAATATTATCGTGCGCGTTTTAATAACTTGAAGAGGCGGTGAAAACTTGAGCGTATACCTCTACAGTATAATATGTGTATTATATATTAATATGTACGAAAACAAAAATGATAAATTCGAATTACGTGCTCATGGTTCGCGCGTAATCGTAAACGCGGTAAAACACGACGGATCATACAGTCTGTAGGTGTCCTGCGCAGGCGTCGTCCCTGTCTAATTAATTCGCCTCGTATTACACGACGAATATAAAAACACGATTTGACGATGTCGGAATAGGATCGATTTTTTTTTTTTTACGAATTTAAACGAAATATCGATGACTCGATGAGAGTAAAGGGATCGTGGACTCGTGGCTGGCGTTATATCGCCGAAGAGATCACAGTCGTGCGCAGACTCTATCGGCTTCGGTTATGCAATACAAAAATCGATTAATCCGCTCTCAAAAAAAAAAATTTTATTTAAATAATTATAACTAAAGTCCGGATTTCGCATAAAATACATGTTGTTCTTTTCAACATCATATACATGCAGTCAATGAGTGTCCGTAAATCATTACTTGACTGATTAAATATCAAAATTTTATACTGCATATTTTCGCATATTCTGACATTTGTGCATGTTCTGCATATTTTTGCATATTTTAACAAATATACACCTCACGGTCCAAAAAGGTGTTGAGCAAAAACAAAACGATTATAGGTTCGTTTATGTATCAAATATTTTACGTTTCAAAGAATATTCGGACGCTAAAAACAGATTACTAAATGACTAAACTACCTTAGGTCGGTCGTACGAGTTTCATAGTGGAGACGTGGCTTTATCTGTTTTACTTATTTACTTTTTTTTATTTATAAAAATTGAAGTTTTACTATGCATGTTTTGCCTTTTTTTTCTTGCATATTTCGACATTTTTTTTTTTAGTGCATGTTTGCATGCATATTTTACAATTCAAAATGCATATAAATCCGGTCTTTAATTATAACGAAAAAATCCACCAGCACGAAAACATTCGATGTTAATTTTCGTTTCAACAAAAACGAGCTTAAGTGAATCTAAAAGATCTTTTTGAAACCACTTTTTGGAAAAAAGTCCACTCGCGCGAACAATCGTTATAAATTTTAAAAACGCCCTGTGAAAATTTATAAATACCGTTCGAATGTAATTAATTACACGGTGGCTATGGAAATAGTGAGCTCACGTTTCGCCTTATCACGAGCCCGTTGTCGAAGTGACCGCCTTGAGTCTTAATAGACATTTTTCGAAAATATTGTAAAAATTACATTATAAATGTATTATATTACGTTAGGTTCGTTCAGAATAAGTGACCTTCCCGCTCACAACACAAAATTGGAGAAAAAAATTGGCACTTTCCTAAAATTGCGGACCAATGAAGGAGACTGGTGAATGCTATGCGTCGAGGTCACTGGTACAACTGCTGTGCAATAGATAAGACGGTTTACGGCTCGGAACGTATTTACATGTTTATTGTAAAGATCTCATAAAAATCCACTTGCCCTTAATAGACCGGTGTTTAAAAAACAGTATTTATAAAATACAACTCAATTTCGACGAGTAATTTACTGAAGCTACGCGAACTGTGTTGTAGGTAAATTTTAGAATATCATTTAAAGATATTTGTCTACGAGTGCAGCGTAATATTTTTTATTTTTATATTCCTCGAAAAAATTAAAACTGTTTAAATGCGCGTACTGGCAATGACACGCGCGCGCGCGCGTACACACTGTACGTGACATTTGATATAATGTCGACGTAAAACGTGTATTTGGAATGAAAGGTACCCTAAAGGGCTCGTTCTCGTATAAAAAGGATTTTCGAGTCATCATTCACCCTTCCACATAAACAACGTGAATATATACATTATATAACGGTGTTTGTGAGGCGAAAACTAAGTGTTTTTTAGAAAAATCGATTTATTTTTTTAATATTTCTCTCGCGTTTATAATAATCAAAGAATTCGAATAAAATACTCTTTTTTGTGGGAAGTCAAGAAAGAAAAAAATCATTTTTTTTTTTTAAAAAAAGCGTATTTCGAACGCTACGAGTAACAGAGAATTAATAATTCTAGATGAATAATCGGATTTATATACCACAATAAACAATGGATACAAAAAAAAAAAAAAGAGATAAATTATGTAGAAACCTCGATTTTTGATTTTAGTTCATAACATAATTAAATTTCAATATTAAAGTCGTATTAAAAACATTAAACTCGTAAAAAGTACGCGCAACACTTCGGATATAATTTTCATTTATTTTATTTTTTGAACTTTATGCGCTTCGATGCTTGTACGCTTTTTTTCGAATCCCGGCCGTATGATATTATAATGTTCGACTCCTTTTGCGCAATGAATTTATAAACAATAATTGATGGATTAATCTTTCCCCCAAAAAAATCTTATGACTATATTTAGAAATTCGTTAACGGAAAAATCACTGCGGATACGTGTGGCCATGTACATATATATAATCAGTAGAACGACTGCAGGGCGTATAACAAGTGTCCTGACCTCTCGGCAATGTACGCCTGTGCACAGACGTTTTTCGCCGGTCGGTACGCGAGTAATACGACCATCATACACTCGCGTGGTAATCAAACTAATTATTTATACTCGTAATTTACGAAAGATGTGTACTAAAGCCGTCGTAAGTACTCGTTTTTATAGCGAAAAGTCTTCGGCGGAACCGCAGAATGGCTGCAGGTCGGGTTAATAAATTTAAAGTTCGACCCATTTTTTTCCCCCTTCCTGAGCTCCGAACGAGGTCTGCAGTATTTACGCGTACACGCGCAACACTGTTATTATGTTGTGTAGTAGCAAAACTTTTAAATCGAAAAAAAAAAAAAGGAAAATAATTTTTTATTGACGTATGATAAACGGATATTTCCGACACATAAAATTCGCGTGCTAATACGTTTTCGAAATGTTTAAAAATATTGTTATATTAAATACGTTTATTTTGAAATGACGGTGTCCAGAGAATATTTTATGAGAAAGCGCGGCGGATAACGAATATGAATTCATAAACGCGTACCTATCGATCGAATTATGCGAGTAATATTATTTATGTTGCTGACGAGTGCGATACAACAGTGCAAACACGACTGAATAAACAGGCATGTCGGCTAGATAACACGGTGCAGAAAATGTTCCCCAGACTTGGAATAAACGACAAAATTCGTGGAAAAACTTTCCGGCACGATTTAAAATTGTTACATTATTATGAATTAAAATATCCCATATATTGACTTCATTAGGTGCCCATTACACACCATAACTGAATCGTGACTAAATAATTATCTGTTAAAATAATACAAATTCATTTCAAATATCAAAAACCTCACCAAGACTTTTTCATCCACGTTATTGATATATATGGTTTTTTTTCCATGTCTCGGGAACACGCGCAGTGATAGCGAAAATAAAATTATAGCTGACATGCCTGTGTTTATTTAGTCATGAGTATAAACAAATAAGTGACGACTCGAATTGTTTTTAAAATAGTGCAGAGACGACATACGAAAATCAAAATTCGTAATTGGAAGTATTCGAAAGTCGGAAAACGAAATTCGTAATGTGAAAAACATTCAATAAACTTTTAAACAAATGGAATCGAGTTTGTTCTATTTAAAGAAATTTTTTTAAATATTCGTAGCAATAGGATCTGAAAACAGATTGTTTCTCGTTTTTTTTTTTTTTGGTACCCATTGGTAAATTGCGAAAATTCAAACGTAAATCAAATGAGGTACGAGATGATATTTTATTGTATACATAATATGTGTTATAATTAAATATACCTATATTATCACTTATTTAATTATTGTCTAATTCAATTTTAAATCTATCGAATACAATGAGCATAGTTGTTTGAAATACTTAAAAAACGAATATGTATTTACGAAAAAGGGCTCGGATTTTATAGCACTAAAATGTGTATGTATTGTAAATAAAATTTAATGTTATTTTCGAGCATTTATATTAAAAAATACTGAAACATGTGCCCGAAGAAATCTCAAAATATGCCCTAAAAACAGTAAAAAATAGCAAAAAAAAAAATAAGTGTTTTATTTACGAATTGTAGTAAAAATCCGCGCACACTGCCTGCAAAAAATCGCGATGATTCAATACCTAAATATGAAATGGTAAATGAAATGGCAAAAAAAAAATCATTTAAATTTAACGCGTATAAACAACCAAAAAAAAAAAAAGCACCAAAACTAGGGAGAATAATAACATCATTATAAAATTCCGCGGAGCCCCGAATTCAATTCGTAATCACGAATACGCGGTGTCGTCCAAAAGGATTAAATTACGTTTGATTTCGCCTTTATCGTTTCGAATTTCTCGGTTTTTTTTTTTTCTTTCTTCTAACTCGTTTGTACCTTAGCCACGTGCTTGGACGAGGGAAAGAATATAGGCCGAGCGAATGGTTTTTTTTTTTTTGTTTTGCTTAACGACGACGGTGTGCAATACAATACACAGCGCGCGTGTAGGATATTAACGGGTGACGGCGTGGTGAAGGGTTTTGGATTCGGATTGGTGCGCGGCGTAGAATATTATAATAAATGCTCGTCTGCGCGTATTTACGCGCGTGTGTGCACATAATGGCAGCCGTTTCTAACGGCGCGAAATCCCTCGTGTGCCAGTTCATTTTAAAACGCTCTCGTATAATATATATATATACTTATAGTCTCGTGAACCCATAAAACGGTGCTGAGCCTATACGGAGTCGTGCTTAACGAAAATTGCGTGTATACGCGCGACTTCGTTATGACAATATGGGCGGAATATTGTAGGAATGATTGAAACCGACGCGCGTTATACGATTTTAAATACTGAAATCGGTTTTACTGAAAATTAAAATTTTTTATAAACGAGAACATACGAATGTGTATACCCAGTACCGCGCAGAGTAGTTTGCCGAATCTTCTTAATCGAGAAGAAAATCGGAGGAAAAAACGTATTGCGCGTTAAAAGTTCAATTCAAAAACACTGCCGTTCGGTGTATAAAAGTGGTGACGAACCGGCAATCATATCGTCGATAAACGCGTTGACCGTTCGTCGTCGTATTCCAAAGGCAGCGCCTTGTCGTTGTGGCCGCGTCTTCCTGCAGCAGCGGCTTGCTGCTTGCTTTTTTAATGACGACGGTATAGGATGTGCAGCCCATTTTCTCTCCTTTGCGTCTCTGGAATAATCGAGTCTAGGTCTTTCTCTTTGACGATTAATCGTGTCAATAATAGGCTTTCCGCGGTTATCGCGAAGGCGCCGAAATCATATACAGTACTTACCACGGCTGCTGTAGACTTCGTCTATCCGAACACGTATTTTACGAGGTCATTAAAACAAATTTAACCGAAAAACAATTGTCGCGAAAACGTGTTTTTTTTCTTTTCAATAAAGCTTTTGGATCCAAAAGAAAAAATTATCAGTTCCTATAAAATAAGTTCAACGGTTCGATTCGACCCCGCCCGATTTTAACCGTTCTATTCGTTTACACTTTTTTTTTTTCACTCCTAAAGCCTCATTTAATAGTACATATCCGCACTGCGACGCAACGATATGGAACGCGTAATAACGTGTATACACGTGTGAAAACGGTAAAACGAGAAACAACGGGGTAAAAAAAGACAAAATGACATCCTTTTTTTCATCATCATCAAAATTCTAGTCGCGCGAGCACACGCGCCGATGATCCGACGATGTTGCGATCGGCTTGACGGCTACTGTTGTGTTATTTTCGGGAGCACGCAGAAGGTTCGGTAAATCGATATGGAATACACGCGGTATTCGCTCCCGGTGACCGATCGCTATGTCATTATTTTTTTTTTTTTACGCAATACGCATACAAAACACACTGTACTGCAGAGTCTGATACGGAAATCTGATAAATACAGAACGAATTTGGTTTTCCGAAGTATACGCTTTTTTTTCCCGCAATAATATTACTAGAACTCAAAAAAAAAAAAAAAAAAATCTCCCGGCATTACGCGTTAAATTTGTTTTCGCACGACGAAAAAGCTGATTTCTTTTTTTTTTAACAAAGTCCACGAGAAATATTATCGCCGTGTTATACACAAAATCCGGTATATTTCTGCATCCCGAGCTATATTTCAGAAAGTATATTGTGTATAATCGTTGTCAACAAGTTTTTGCGCGTTCCGTTCTCTACAGTTCTTCCGCGATTCCAATACACTTGCACTTTCCGTCCGGTATTTGTTTTCCGTTCACTGTATTACAACTGATTATCGATTTTAAATATTATAAATAAAAAATATATATTTCAAGGAAATTTTCTCGAGGCGTTAATTTTCGAAAATCCGATCGATATTTTTCGAGTAATATATTTTATTTTTTATAACTCTTATTGCAATTTGTCGAAAAAAGTTTTTCGACCCCGGTATTATAGTTAAAGTAAGTCCCATTATAGTTACGAGCAACACGCGACTATATTATGATCGTACAATTAAGTATTGCAAAGAAAAAAAACGCTGAAAAAAGCATTTTCATTTATTTTCATTTTACAGGGGAAAAAAATTACTATTTGAAAATCAAATGTTTTTATTTTCAAGAAGTAATATATTGAGAATTGTCTGTGGATTCGAATGAGTTCTATTGATAGATCGCGCTTTAGTCCGATATTTGTCCTCGATATTATTATCATTATATAAATGTATAAAAATATAAATGAAGATTTTCGTTTTAAAACACACCGAGTTTTTCATTGTGTACTAGTGAAGTCCGACAAATATCGCTACACTGTCTTACATTCGAAATAATAGATTTACACGTACACGGGAACAAAGTCGAATCGATAATATTAAATTTCAAAAAAAAAAATCGAACCTTTCGAGTTCGCTTTTGGCATTATTTAAATAAATAATTTCGACAAATTTCCCGATAAAACGTGTTCGAATTACACTAAATAGGTACTCTTTTTCTCTGTCATTACTGCCATAACATTCCGGACACTATAATTATTTTCAAATCAGTATAATCTATTTAAAAAACTGAACGTTTCTCCAGAACGATTCAATAACGAATTATTCTTTAAATACCGAAATAAAAATTTGTTCAATATATTTCTATCTCTGTCGGATAATCGACGCGAATAGCGATAATAAATAATAATAAAAAAATCGCCATACACGCGCGTAGTATATATTATATTATGTTAGACGTAATATATGGACGACCTTTATACGAGGCCATAAAAGCTAACAAGTAGCGCGCGATAAAATTATGCGTAATACAGGCGAGTATGTATGCGAAAATCGTAATAGTTTTCCGAGAGAACGGCTAGCCGTTTTCGACCGCTATATAATAATATGTAAAGTAATAATGATTTTTCCCCTTTTTTCTCCCATTATTATATGAGCTTAACCCTTAGCGGTCTTCTCAGAAGCGCCAACACCGTCCTTGGAAGCTTTGTATTCGCGTCCGAGATAAAACGCCAATTTTTTTTTTTTAAATAAAATTAAATCGCATCCAAACAGAGAGCGTCGTCGTATACGAGTGTATAGAGAGCTGTACACGTTATTATACGAGTATAAAGTCGTTTAACGAGAAAGAAAAACTAGGTCACATATTTTATTTTTATGTTAAGAAAAAAAATAATAAACCATCAAATTGTTTTTTCTTCCTGTATACTTCTGCTGTATTTTTACACCCGTAATACTATTTATTCATTTTTTTTAAAATTATTATTATTATTAATATATACGTTCTTTGACATTCATTTTGTGTACAGTATAAATCTTTTTCAGTCATTCGGGTATTTAAATAATTCGTTTTACGGAGAATGTTTTGAAATTATTTCTTATAATATGATACGAATTTTCATTTGAAAACGCTGAAAATACAATATATATATATATATATATATATATATATATATATATACACCGCAATAAAATAATAATATAGAAAAATACGAAAATATTTCCCGAGTAAATGTTATTATTGTTAATACATTCTGTAATTGAATTTCAAAACAGAAACATCCGTTTTACCATTTTATATACTGCACGAGTATAATAATATATAAAGTATATACATAATATATATTCGCATTATTAATAAATTAATACGTTTTCATTTTTTTTTTTTATTCTCATATTTTGGCGTAATACTTATTCGAATATTTACAAAAAAAAAAAAATAAAAAAATAAAAAATACTACGCAACAATTATTAATATTGCTTTTTATTCGATATTGCTCGAAAATGAAACGTATAGTGTTTTTAGCTTTTAGTTTTTCATGACGGGCGTGTGTTAAATATAAAAACCGATTTGTTGCGTTTAAAATGTTTTCGTATAAAACGTGCCGTTAGAGAAGTTTTGAAAATATAATATGTATAAAAATGTGTTTTGAAAAATAGTGTTAAAATACTGTGGGAATACGGTTCGAATTAACGAAAAACGACTCCGTACTCGCGCTGATTACATTTCGATTAAAAAACGACGCCTGCGAGTAATAACAGCCGTTATGGTAAAAAACACCGATTATTCGATTTCTGTTACAAGATCTCGTTGAAAATTATCCGTACGAATATGGCTAAAAATGTACTATATGCAGGGCGCCCAACATAATGTACCTATACATATTATTAATTTAAATTAGAAAAATAAAATGAGACATATGAGTCATGCCACCCTAGACACCATATCTTTATACAATATTGGTATACAAATAATTTGATTTCTTACTACATCATTTCTTGGAAAAAATAATAGGGAAATAAATCCTGGAAGATAAGAGCAATTAGTCCGCCGCTATAGAAATATTAATGTTGTGCCGCCTGTCCTTTTAGCACTATTTTTGCTGGTCGAAAATGAGATAATTATGGGTTTTTATATATTTAATTTTGTCAATAGGTATTCGTATTCGGGTATTCCCACAAAATGTACATGTACAAAAATTGTATTTTTGTATGTACAAACGCTATTTTTAATTTTGAATAATTTACATTGTATTTCATTGTACTTAAATACTTTTTAAAAAAATGTAGATTTTTATATTAAACTGTAGTAAATTAATGTACTTGTGTTTTAAACTAAAATAACTGATATTTTATAGAGGTGTATAAGAGTAAAAGAAGCCGTGTAACCCATATTTTAGGTAATTTTTGTAAAAATAAAAAATCATATGTTAGAATAATTTATAATTATTAGGTGATTATACATATTAATATACAATGAGGGCCCGGATTTATTTACAGTACCGTAGTTGAAAAAATCATGTCACGCTATGACAATAGTGAGACCGTACCGGTCGTACACGGTTGTACTCTTCGTATTTTTATTTCAACAGAAAAAATATTTTTAAAAAAAACGAACGATATAACTATTATTTCGGCTAGTTATATTTTTATTCGTTTCGAAGTACCTATATTTCAAATATATCCGGAAAGTCACGTTTTTTTTTTCGGACAACACGGCACGTTATTTATATATATAGTAGGTCCGTATATATATATTTATTTATTTGAACTACCGTCTATTCTGAGCGATGTAATAAACCGCGACGACACAAAATATATTGTTTTTTCCCCTTCTCCTTCGAATCGATTTGTTCTTTTTTCACATATATATATATATATATATACGTCGTATTGACGAAAGACTGTATTATTGGCTGGTTACGGGAAAAAAGTAATAAAAATTATAGAATCTCCGCAGCAGGATCAATAGTGGCCTAATGGGACGGTTAAATCGCTGCGGACCACGAGTAGGGTTTTCTACTCTTCCACCGGGAGAAAAAAAAAAAAAAAAAAAATAAAAATCACTCGAAATATATATATATATATACGTACACATTTTAGGACCGTGAGATTTAGAACGACTGGTATTGTTTTTACTGACGCAGTGATTGTCATTATAACGCGCAGCACTCGAACGAAACGGATGTGTATACGCACTGTCGGTGTATAAAATAAGGCGCGTCTATAGGTGGAAACATTTTTTTTTTTATGTGTAAACATCTATTACGGCGGTATGAGGGTAAGTAAATCTCGGGAAATGGGACGGAAATGTGTGAGCTGTTGTCATGACAACTAATAATGATATTTATTAATATTAATTAACTTACACGCAATATTAATAATATAGAATTTTAGAAAAAACTAGAAGCTTTTGAGATGTGTGGTGGTGCTGGAGGCGTATGGAAAAAGTAAGTTGGATAGAGCGAAAGACAAACGTAGAAGTACTTAGAATTGTGGAAGAAAAACGTTCGCTCATAGATGCGATTGGAGCAAGGCGTTGGAAAATGATTGGGCACGCCTTAAGACACCCAGAAAAGCTGCATAGTATGATATTAGAGGGTATGATAGAAGGAAGGAAAAACTGCAGGTCGTCCTCGAAACTCTTATACAGGACAAATCAAACGTGATGCAAGAGTCAAATCCTTAAAGGACCTTAAAGAAAAGGCGAGCAATCGGTCAGAATGGAGAAACGGAGCTGTAAACCAACCTTAGGGCTGAACAAAAAAAATTAATAATATTCATTAATTTACACGCAATTATATAAATTGCGTGTAACGCGTGAGCTGTTGTCATGACAGCTAATAATAATATTTATTATCGAAATTGCTTTGAATAAATGGATACCAATATTCACGAATCCCAATCACAAATTCCGTTGCATTTTTACCGCTCACGCGACGTTTACACATCAATGTCACGAGTACTAGCAGATTCGTTAATTTTTTATACGCGTGACGGAAAAGCAGGAGGAATTTCGTTGAAATACTATCCTACACGGGTCTGAATCAAAGCACGGAGGTTCCATATAGGGCGCGAAAACTTTGAGTTTAGGCCGAGCTCGACTACAAGAATTCGACGATTTCAAATAATATTCCGAAATTTCGACTAGCTAATCGGAAACGGTGTATTTTTCTCGTCCATATTTTACACCTAAACCTGACAAAAAAAAATTCTGACGAATCCATCGAACGTGTCGATTATTCTTCGATTAATCGGTCGATTATTGCCTTTAGAAATTATCTCGAATCCCCTGCCCCCCCAAAAAAAATAGGTATTTTCCCTTTTATTTATACGCAGATACAGACAGATGATATTGAATATATTATCAAGAGAAGATAATAAAATATTATATTTTTCAACGTTCATGTTGTATTTATATAAAGAAATAATTTTTTTTTTTACTTTAGTCGGTTTTGTGGGTGAAAAGAGATGAAAAATTATTTCCGCGCGCTGTTTTTCCACGACAAATACAGGAATTATTATTGCGCGTCGATTAACACGACGTGTTTATAACAAAACCAATCGAAACATTTCTTTTCGGAACTTTAGACGTTCGATTAATAAGTATTTATAGTGCTTCCACAAAGGCCGCGGTACACGCCAACGTTTGAAAATATACATATATTTTAATTAACCCCCGGCAAAAAAAAAATTGTGTTAAAGTTTAATCCGAAGCCAGAGATATGAAAACTGCGTCGTGTTGAAATAAAAACACGCCGATCAGTGCCTGCGACTCGTGTTTCGAAAACTAATTTAAAGTTTTCCCTTTGACCGGCACGGGCAAAGTTGTCAAGGGTTTCCTTATATAAATAAAGAAAGAACTTTGGAATATTTATTTTATTTTCGTCGACCAAATACAATATTAACACGAACTCGGACTGCTCTAGAATATGTGGAAAAAAAAGTAAAACAAACAAAACCTACGTCAACGTATAACCGTGATAGAATATTTCTCCGTTAAAAACATACAAAAAAAAAAAAAACAAAATAAACGTAAAACTGTTCGAATAAAAGTATTTTTTTTTTTAATACGTTTAAACACACGTGTTTTAAAAGTACTTTTTAACGATATTCGATATTGTAATATTGTATCTATCCGGTAGACGTGTAAAATATGCGTTATAGGCCCGACGACGACACAAATACATTCCGACAATACTCCTTAGAAGAAAAAAAAAAGCGCGTTTCCTCCGTTCGCCTTAACAGTATTTCCGAATAAAAACCACTTGGAAGGATATTATTTTACGAATGCGTTTTTAAAGCGTATTACCTGTTTTATTCTCAAACGACCAATAACGTAATCTAAGAGAATCACCTTGTAGAGAAAAAGGGTCGATGACGATAGTGTATGACAAATGACTCTTATTTCATAGTGACGGAGACAGGAAGGAGAAGTGTTTAAAAGTTTAAGCATGCTGACGATTATGATGACCGAACCTGAGTGTAGAGAAAGAAGCGATATAAAAAAAATAAAATTGGTTGATATTGAAGAAAATATGATTATTGATATTTTTTAATTCGGCGACAGCCAGTGGCGCCGAACCCCACCATCAGGTATTGTAAAAACAATAGCTCTAATGGGTGGGTGGTCGAGTGGTCCTCACTCCTCAGAGATTGGATTGCATACGGTAATAGTTTTGAATAGTTATATAATTAAGACTCATTATAATTTACAAAAACTATGTATGTTCTTAGAGGTTGTAGTTGCCGTCACGCCAGTATTTTAGTGCTATTAAAGTATTGATATGATTTAATACCATACTACTATACTAGGTACACTGCAGATAAAACACAATATTATATATATTATGGGAGTACCGCATTTGAAAATTACTGCACTGTTCCCAATTTTCAGTAGGTAACATCTTTGGACGACAATTTTAACAATACAACTCTTATTAAAAATATTAAATATAAAAAAAAAACTATATAATATTCATACGTTTACAACAGTAAGTATTTTAAAAATATAGTTATGGTAGTATTTAGGGGGAATAGCCCCCACGGGTGTGTTTGACATTTTTTAGGTGGGTGGTACCTAAGGAAAAATTTTGACAACAGCATTATTTTTAGAGTTCGGCGCCACTGGCGACAGCGGGTTATTACGCAATCCGCGCGCGCGCGCACGAGAGAGAGAGAGAGAAAGTTTTATTTTAGTTTTTTATTTTTTCGAATAATTTATATAATTAAAACCCAAAAATAAAAACGTCAAACCCATACGATATTCGTACGAATACTATAATGAAATTCCGACGTTAATAACAGTGGCCGAGGGGAAACAATAAAAATCCTATGCAGCAATAAAACTCTACGTGTTAAATAAAACACGAGTAGGCCATAAGAGCGTATTAAAACGCGTGTGTAGTTGTGATACGTTAAGTTTTCCCCTTGTCGTAAATACCACGTATAAATTATTTAAAAAAAAATAAAGTCGTAAAATTTAAATTTATTAAAAGTATAACTGTGTGTGTGTGTGTGTATAATAAGGACGAAAAGAGTTTAAAAAAAAAAAAAACTATTATACATAATAAATATCGAGAGAAGGAGAGAGATTGTTTTAGTGCCACTCCACCGTCCGGTAAGTCACCGTAAATAATAAAATGATGATGGACGCTATATACACTCGTGTGAAGGTTTTCATCAAAACCATCGCTTCGCGCGAGAAAGAACTCAGCGAAGGCTACTTTAGACACCAAATTAAATAAATCACAATATTACCTATACGACCGAAATGACATAGCCGTTTTTTTAGAATATCTTTTGATTCTTAAAAAAAAAGAGCTTTTTAAAAACACGATTTTATCTCTTTTTTTTTCGAAAATCTATCGTATAGAAAATATTTTAATTTATATTGAAAAATCGGTGACCAGTTATTGTGCGCCGTGAAACGCTTTCTATCGTAAACATTTCAATTTTTCGAACTTTTTCTGTATTTTCGTTTGCTCGCTGTATCTTAACACGTCTCAATTTTATTTAAACGAACAAAATACCCCGAGTTTTAGTATTGGTCGGTTTTTTTTTTTTTGTTACGTTTTAAATAATATTGAATAATATCGTATAATATTATTATTGTTGTTGAAACAACTCGAGATTCAACAAAGAAAAAAAAAGGAAATAAAATTCTTACAGTATATACGTTAATAAACTGTGTATTGAAATTGTTTACATTACACTCGAGTACATATTAAAACAGTCGGTTATACGCGCATTGTATTGTGTTTTAATAATAAATGTTTAGTTTTTGTTTGCGATTTTTTTCGTTTGTTTTTTTTTTCTTTATTTAATTCCATCGAGTTCACGTAAAATGTTTTTCATCCCCCCCCCTCTTTCAATATTCCGGTAATACTCCGGTCGCGGTTTTCCATTAATTTCTTATCGAAAAGTATAAGTATACTTGTATAATACGCTGTGCGGCGGTCGTAAATACACACGAAATATTTTATTCGTTCTCGGTACGGTTTCTCCACCTCGTTTCTTTTTTCTCTTCCTCAAATACGTTCGATTACTCGAAGTGATTCGCCTGCAGAGCTTTTGTAGATATATATATTCTTCGGGCCGAGCCGCGAACATTGTTTAATAAATATATATATATATATGTGTATAGGTATATATCGCGTTACAATGCAAACTGCAGATCGAAAGGAGCGTCTCACGGCAGCTTCGCTAATTGGCCGCGTGCGCGCGCATCTTATCAGTTCATATTTCATCTGTTATCATCACAATTCGTCGTTAAAATGATTGCAGATTCGTGCTTACTCGATACGTCATATTCCTTCTTCTCCGATCCAATCGTTCTCATTAGCGGTCCGTCAGCACACACACTGAGCGGTCCGATGGTTTCGGACCGCTATTTATAAGCGCCTTTCTGCCACGCCCTCTACGTTGTGACGTAGCGCTATCTGGTGACTACTTTCTCTTCCCGGTCGGCTGACGCGCTATATCGGTATGGGCGGGGGGTGTTCAGTTCGACGCTGACCGAGCGACCGATCGTACGCGCGCGCATGCGATCTTTATTATTTATTTATTTTACTATTATTATTAATAATATTATTATTTCGGGTATTTCAACGAAATAAAATGAACGCGAGGATTCATACTCACATTTACACGTTTACTGGTTTGTACAGTATTGACGCGGTGATATGAAATTGAAAAATATTTTATGACATAAATTTGACGGTACCGGCACGAGGGTAGAAAAAAAATATTATCTAAAATAACCACATTTTTTTTCCGGTGTATTATTTATAAAACGGTAAAAAAAAAGTAATAAAATCCGTGATATAATAGTTTACACGCCTAGTGCTTTTTAATTCGATGAGTTTGTAATTCGGTCATTTTCACACTTTGTGGTGTGCACCTAACCATAATAAGGTGGTTTAAAAATTAGTACAATTCTCAAAACATAATATATTAACGGAAACGGAAAAAAACGACAGACGATCGACCCCGATTTAATTTTCTATTATCCGGTTTCACCAACTATTGTTAAATACACTCTAACGGCCGTGTTAAAATTAAACATCCGGTTAAATTATATAAGTTTCACCATTACGTTATTATTGATAAATGCTATTTGTTGAGTTAACAACACGATTAAAGATAGGCAGGTTGAACAACGAGTTCTAGTAAAGTGACTAGCAAACCTTCTTTTTATCAAATTCTAACGTTAGCGCTCCTAACGGAAAATGTTCCAAATAAATATTATTAATATTATAATTATTCGTAACTATAAAAAAAAAAAAAACAAAATTTCAAAAATAATATAATTATAAATAATGATGTTTTTCGTCAAATAACTTATTTTACCGTCAAAATATCATAATCTCTTTGTACAGTATAATCACAGATTAGCTGTACATATATTCATCTAATTCGTGATATAATAACGAATAATGTAATGTAGTTAATATGTCGAACCACTTTAAGCGCTAGTTGTAGTGAAATTTCTCAGCTGATTTACAAAGGTTTATAAAGTCACGGTGAACGGCGGAATAGCACAGCTCGTTGTTCGACCTGTCTACCATTTTATCGTGGTTAACAAAACGTCGGTCGCGTTACCATAACGGGTAACCTCGATTTCAACGTTCTCATTGGCTATCACGAAATTTGATAACTGATAAGTGATAATACGATATTGAAAATATGCGATTATAACCTATAATGTACTATATTATTATGTTTTAACAATCCGATTTCGGGTGATTGACTTAAAAACGCGTTGAGCCTAACGAATCTCGGTGAAGCCTAATTTTTGACTAAATAATCGTTAAATATAATTTTAAAAAAAAGTTAAATCGTCGAAACCGGCTGTATAATGCATATTCACGTACAGAAAAAGTAATAAGAATAAGAATTTTTATAATCGTATAGAAAAAGCGAATGATTTATATATATATAATCCTGTGTATTTATTTTTCCATGGACCATCGATCACACCGTTCACAAATCGTTGTCGGTCGCGTTGCGATGGGAGTAAATCGAGAATAGATTTTTATTGTGTGTAAAAAAAAAAAAAAAGCGCGTATAGGAGCGAAGAAGAAACCGTCTCGTCACCCGGCAGTGTCCGGCCGACGGGAAATATTATATTGTATAGAAAGATAGGAAAAAGTAAAAAAAAATAAAATAAAATCGAAGAAACATAGGTCTGCAACTACAACGCTTCGCGGTCGTCGTATACAATATAATAACGTAGCGGTCGCCGGTGATAATCGCCGCTCGGTCCGGCCGCAGATCACCGACCTCGTCTTCTTCTTCTCCTTCGGACTTCCTCGAAGGCGCCCCGAGTGTTGTGCGTGTGTTTATTGTATGCCTACGCGCGTATTCACCACAAACGGTAAAAAAAAATATTTTTAAATTCGTGTTTGTACGCTTCAAAAAAAAAAAAGTATTCCTGTTCTTTTTTTTTTTTTATACATGTTTTATCGACTTTATTATTTTATTCTCTAACGGAATATTTTTCAACAGTTCTCCCACACGTCCGCCTGTGGTCCGCGGCACTGGAGTATTTAGGATTTCTTCGATGGGGGGCGGGGAAGAACGACTAAAAAAAACAAAAAAAAATGTTTTCTCCCTCCACTCGAAATCACATTTATATAGGTAATATCGATTTTTTAATAACTTTACACGCGTATACATTGTATACAAAATTGTTTCCAGTGAATTCATATATCTGTGCATTTAAAACAAACTCTAGTCTCATATAGGTTATTTTTCGTCGATTATTTCCTCGACGTCCAGTTTAACGTTATTACGTGAACGGACAGCTACGCGATCTATACTCGTCAAAATTTAATTTCTTATAACAAACGAAAATAACGAATAATACTGCCTTCGTAAAGTTTCTTAAATATATATTTTTTTAATCTTTTTCAACGTGAAACCGTGCGTTCGGGGGGAGTTTTAAACGTCCTGTTAATTAACGTTTTCCCAATGAAAATATTTATTACCTACTGCTTAATCGATAAAAGGAAGCACCAACTCGCATATTATATGTTAAAAAAAAAAGCCAACGAGGACGGATATATTATTATGTCCGTAAATACGCCAATGGTCCGCGGCGTCAAATTTTTCGATTTTTTTTTCAATTTTAAAAATAAAAATTGATTTCGAATTAAAAAACGGTATTTTTAATGTAAGGAGCGAAATTTTATTCCGTACGCGCGGCGTCGTTCCGAAGACGACCGACCGCGAGACTGCAAGAGCCTCAAATAAACCTATTTAATTTTTTTTACCGAATCAATAAATAATTTTTTTTTTTCAATAGCTGAACGCTGACATCCGATATCATATTTCCTGTTACAAACGATCGTACGGTGTATTATAGGTATAATACAGATTACATTATAAGTATGTAGCGGCGTTGAAAATTTTTGCGAATCCGAAATCGTCAAACTATATAATAATATAATATCGAAGTTCCAGTACGACGGAGCTATTAAAATGGTACGAAAACGAGAAATTTTTTTTTTTTTTAACGACGATTTACAAGAAAAAAAAGCAAATTATTTTTGCCATAAATCGAAAAATAAAACCAAAGTGTTTTCACAGAGAAATAAAAAAAAAATTACTCCGGTAGAATAGTATTGTTCGAATAATTAACGCGCTCCTCATCTGTTCCTCGCTATCCTCGGTTCCGTAGTTTACACATCAGTATAGGAACATTATTGTTTCTTATTGCAGACTTCGTTTTGGGCACAGTTGCCTTCCGGCACATGCCTTTAAATTAAATCTTACTAACTGTCCCGGTTGTATTCTTCCTAAATTGTGGTAATGAAAGGTGTGATGCGCTACACCTTTTACTCAACTGTCCTTTTTTGACCGCAAACAGACAACAAATGTCCAATTTATGTGTATCCTTTAACGTTTATATTTTAAAATTCAATTGTTGAGTTGTAATAGCTACCGGCTAATAACTATTAATATAAAAAAAAAAAAATTAACGCGCCTTTGTCAAATTTTTTTTTTCTTATAATCTTAATAATACGAGCACTCTGTATACAACAACAACACACTACTACGCGTACGCGCGCATAAGAACGCGCGGTGCGCAGTGGCGCGTCGTACACAGCGCACGACGTATATATAATATAGAAGCGAAAGACCCGCGAAACGCACTTCCAACTTCACCCACCCACCCACCCACTACGGCCACATAGGCTCGTATTATATCGTAAACGGGCGTAGCTATCGTCCGGTTCTGCGGCCACGTAATACGCGCAGGAGTGGGTGGCCGGCCGCAGAGAGAAAATACTATTCACTCCCCCACCTATACGCCGGCGCGTGTACTGCAGTATACACGGCGCAGCGTCGGAACGAGTCCGTCGCGTACAACTTCAGCCTCGTCCGACAGGACTATTAAATATAATATGTACACACACACACGGTTTGAAGAAAAGTATTAATATAATATAAAAAATAAATATAAAAAAAAAAGTGATGCGTACGCGTAACCGGTTTTATACGATTCACTGCGTGTACGACCGGAATTTTACACCCTAAAAACGTATAGACGAAGTCGGAGTTCACGAAAATCGCTGTTTCGTTTTTTTCCCCGTTTCTAGATCCTTCGTCCTTTCTTGCACCTTGTATTTCGCACAAATCCTTCCGGTTTCAAGGATAAACGCGTTACCGTTCCTGCAGTTGCTTCTCGAAATCCTTCCGCGCGCGGTCACGTTCCGTTTTTGTCTACCTTCTATAATAGGACATCGTCTAAATCGGTCCTTGCACTCGGACCCAGCGCCGCGGCCAGACACTTTTATTATTTTTTTAATTGATAATTTATTTATTCGAGGCTTATTTATCCTGCCCCGGCACTGCTCGGACCTATATACTATATAGTATATGTATTCGATCGTCCCTAACAATATTCAGCCATTACACGGTGTGTTTACAAGTCGAAAACGACTCGTAATAGTCGCAGCCGAATATTAAAAAAAACGTTTAATATTTTAACTGCGTATATACAGTGGACAAAAATTGAAACTCCGCCTTGAATTTACATGACGAAAAGAAAAACTGTACTCTGAAACGTCGCGTTGATTTTAAAATAAATAAATAAATTGTCCGCGGACAAAAAAAAAAACACTTTTTTTTCCTTCGCAAAATAAACAATATATATTTAATAAAACAGTAAAACAAAAAAAAAAATTAAATAAAAGATTTGTTAAAGAAATAGTAACAAAAACAGGCTATAAAAATCAATACTGGTAAATAAAAAAAAATTATACATGCATATACGTGTACAAAAAAAAAAAAATACAAATACAAATACACATGAGCGTATATTATTATATATGTTAATATACAATCGAGCCGAAGAGTATATTATGCAAAACAAAGAAAAAACTATAATACAGTTGTTAAATATGTTTGTTTACAACCGGTTTCGACAAAAAAGTCAATCATCGGGTAATTAAGCAAAAAAAAAATACAACAATTCGAACAATAAAAATTTATTAAATTTTTCCGGAAATAATATTTCAAGTGCGTTTTCGATTTTGTCGCGGGGCATTGTACAAACCTGCAGTGTATACACCGCACAGTTATTATATATAATATATGCACACACACACACACACGCGACCAAACGGGATTATCGAATAATGATAATAATTTGAATTTTTTTTTTTTTTGGTATTTAGACCGGTGGCAGTATATATGTATAATATATGACCGAGTGGAATGTTGTTCGTGAATAATAATAATAATAATAATAATCGACTGTCGAGATAAAATGATTTTATAATATTCGCTGGCCGCCGCCGCCGCCGTTGTATTCAGCGTTTTCACGGTTATAATAATATCGACTATAATACTATCGAATTCGTTAAACCCGTTTTATTCCCTCTGTACACACACACACACACACACACACACCAACAAGCGCGCGCGCTCGCATAGATAAATATCTTAGAAAATCAAAACTATAAAGATATTACGTTACGCGTTCCGCGGCTAGCAATAAACATTCTTTTTTCCCCGTCCTTTCCTTATATTTTTTTTTTGTATTTTTATTTTTTTCGACGATACAAAATAATACGCATAAAATTTATGCGTGGTCAATCCATTTTTTTACGGGCCGTGTCTGCTGCAGTAAAAACGACGGTTTGTCCGATACACTTGACGGATCGGAACAGCGCGCTGAACAACGATAAATAATAAAAATAATAATTATTATTGGGTATACGATGCGTAACTATATACATAGGCGTGCGCACAGGGTGTGCCGGGTGTGTCGTGGCACACCCCGTGGCCCGTGGCTTTTTGTACAACTTTCATTCATTCGGGGACTTTGTTTGAATTTTAAGCTATAAATAATAAAAATTAGAGAAAATAAATTGGGCGCTCTAGCAAAATTTTTTAATATTCTAATGTAGGTTACTAACCACTAGGTATATAGGTATATACTATATTGTAAAAATATATCTAAATGTTGTGAAGCACAACATTTAATCAATAAGTTTTTATGAATTGATATTTTGCATTAAATTTATCCTTTTTTTAGGTTGAGAGTTAGGTTAGATTTGCTTAGGCTCATATAAGGGAAAGCGGCCCAATTTTCTTCGTGGCACACCCCATACAAAATTCCTGCGCACGCCTATGACTATATATATATATATATATATATATATATATATATAAATGAGGTTGGCGAGACGGGCGACATTTAAATATTATTATATCGAATATTATAATAATAATTTAAATACAACCGCGGCGGAGTGTAAATTATATCGGTTCGATTTTCTAGGGGGTAATTTTACGTTTCGGTAATAATATTCTCGATGTCGAAATAAATTAAAATTTGTCTTTTTTTTTTTGTTTAGTGTAAATCTTAACTCGCTTCGCGCGTGTACGCGCGCAAAAACTAGCGAAAATATCGATTTACGGTTTGTTTATTTTTTTATTTATTTATACATAAAATAATTCGCGCAGATCGTTCTGAGCACCGCGGTTTGAAAAAATATCTTTGCGGTGATAGTGAAAAATTAACGATTTCCCGACAACCGCATAACGATATGGTTACAAAGCGGGCGACGATTTTTAAGTATTTTTTTTTTTTTTGACGATTTTTGAGAATTTATGCGTATTTCGAGAAAATTAAACGGGTACAATATTAGGTACGAGGAGAAAACTGAAAACGGAGAATTTCCTGCAATTGACCCCCGAATACGCTTTTATCGCTGAAATATTACAGGCCATAACGATTTTCCGAAAGACATCGGTCAAGTAGTTTTAAGATTCTACCGTCAGTTACCAATATGTTGATATTTTCACGGTTATACCGATATCGGTTGACAAAATTTTTATAGAATTTTTTCCTACCACGATTTCGGGCGAGTGAAAATCTAACGAAAACGTTTCCCCGCGACGTCGTTTATGACGGAAGTAAAAAAAGATTGAAGGCGATGTCCCTGGCATAATCCGGACGATACTGCGATTAGAAAATACAGATTTTCTACCGTTTTTCCACGGTAAAGTATATAATAATGAAGCGATACGAAAAATACACGTTTTAGATTCTGAGCGGAGCGAGGAATCTAGTGGTTTTATAATGATGTTTAATTTTTTTTTCTATCCCGTGTACAGATTTTCGACCAGAAGGAGTGCTCCGATCTCTTCGGTCACGGTTTGTTTCCGGCAGCAATTCGCATCTAGTTGGTACTTTGGCGAGATCGTTTTTCCATTTTCTCAATAGTTTTTTAACGCGACGCGATAAACTACCGAAAAACCGTTGAAAATAGGATTTCATCAATATCGCGTATAGTTTTTTCGTTATAATTTCGAAAATAATCGTTCTATTCATCTATTGTCTTGAAATTTTCAACGAAATCGTATCTTTGTACTGTACAATTTCATTCAATTTTACACTATTTATAGCTATTTTTAAATGTTGAGCTTTTTCATTCATAAAAAAGTTAATTTTTAGTTGTTTGACTTGAAATTCGGGACACAACGTCAGAGACATAATATATTCATTTCATTTATTAATAAAAAAATAATATTACACCGAAGCTCCGCTCAGAATCGTTTTATCGGATGCAATGATTTATCATTGCTTTCAAATTATAATAAAAACAAAACTCTAGAATTTTTTTATCCATGTAGTTCACTTAAGCGATATCCACAACGCCACAACGCGGCTCGCTACCTTCTTTTTTTTCTTCTACGCATTGACATCTATGCGACACGTATTCGAATTTGAATTCTTACACCGTTCGAATAACGTATTCTATATATACAGCGTTTCTGGACGAATAAATTCGAATAATTCTTTACCAGCATACGTATAATATATATATTATATACGATTGCCTCCTTTACAAGGATGGACGTTACGAAAACGGTAATCCAGAATAAATTTCGTGTATACAAATAATAATACCGCGTTATTGGTGGTGGTATCTCGGACCGAATATACATTACGGGTACAGGCGTATGCCGGGCGCGCGCGCGCGGTTCTTTTTCACCGGCTAGCGCAAAGAGAGAAAAAAAAAAAGTATCCATTAAAAAAACATTAACGCGACGTAGACGTTAAAAAAAAAAATTCAACACCTCGGAATTATTATTATTATTTTATATGCTTGGCGTGTATTAAATAACGTTAGCGGCCTTATTGCCTGCCGCCGCAGTACTATGTCATGAATAGGAGGAACTATCGTTTTCACATAATATTATACCGAGCCTTACTATACATACTGTATACGATAATAATATTTCGTAATGAGTTTTATTCTCGTGGTACGTATAGTGCGTTATAGTAAGTATTCGAAAAAGAATAAAATAAATAATAATCGTGAAAATACACACGAGTCGAACGAAATTTTAACGGTTCGGAAACGAACGCGTTCTATATTATTCGACGATATAATTCGTCCTCTGCATGATGTAATATTATTATAATTCTTCGTTACACGTGCGCGATCCTGCAGCAACCGCTAAATAAATAACTCTCTTCCTTACGGTTATATTTCATATAGTAATTGATTTTTTTTTATAATATTAATATGTCAATATATCGTTTCTACGAGCCACGCAAGAGATGGCGCGCACACACATACAAACGAGATGCTAGCAAAACGAGTCTGGACCGGAGTCGTTTTAATGATCCGACTCGATGATCAACATCGATTTATTTAACCGCGTAACGCAAAAAGTTTTATACGCCGAGACTTTACACGTAAACAGCCAAATCTCGGTTGCTTTTTTTTTTAAATTACAAAAAAAATTCTTTAAATTTCGTTTTCCTCGTGTAAATAATAAAAAGAAAAAAACGATTCAAAATAACAGTTGTAGCGTATACACAAATATTGTTTGAAAAAAGAATCAAAAACCGTTGAAACATCGAATATATAATATCCGTGGGCGTATACATAGTTATACTTTCAAACGGCGTGAAATTATTTTCTAAAATAAAACGACAATAAATTCAACACGCGCGGATATCGAAACGAATGAGTTTTTATTCCCTTATTATTTCCCAAAATCAATACATAATTATTTTCATAATCGTTAAACTATAAAATTAATTAATTTTTTTTTTTTTGTTCTATACGACACTTCACGATTTATTAACCCGTTTGCGGAATGTCGAGAGACTCCGACAAATCTGTTCAGTATTTTACTTTATATTGCAGCGATTTATTTTCATTCGTTTTTTTTTTTGATTCATTAAAACTTTATTGTCGTTATTGGTACTCGTAGATTTTTCGTGACTAAACGGAAAACGACACTATTCGTTATTACTCGTTGTTCTGTCTAGGTATAGCCGAGATATGGACGGATATTGCGTAGGTATATTATTTTTTACTTTATTTTTTTTTTTTTTACCCTAATTTTCTCGAAAATAAAATACTGTTCGTAATTATACGTGTGATAAAATCGGTTTGTATATTCGTGCGTTTTTTCAAATATCGTTTTAAAAATTAATAAGTAAAAAAGTGACCACACAGCTCAGCGGGGGGTGGTCCATCCCTGCGTCTCATCTCGAATAAGTTCGTGCATAGTATATATATATATAGTGATCGTCGAAGCACGTTTCACGTATACCAAGAGAAATAAGGGTTTTACGTAAAATATCCTCGAGCGTATAATATCACGGTTTGTGTACGCGTAATTATTATAATTATTTTATTTTTACTACTCTCGATGTTACATTACGTATATATTTTAATATGTTCTCGCGCAGAGAATTGAATAAGAGAAGAATAACGGATGCGTATCTAATTATATTTTTCTCTTTTTCCTCCGGTACAAAACGTAATATCGAACACTCGTAATGTGTACACAATATTTTATTATCATCAGTCAGACTTACTCGGCGTGCAGTGTAATATACAGAGTGTATCGCGCGCGGAGACCCGGAAAAATTCGATACAAGATTAGTATTGTTCTATTCGATATTTTTTTCCTTTATTCACGTAATTTTAATGACATTTATTATTGTCCGACGAAAACGAGTTATTTCGTAGAAAAAAACAATTTAATCGATATCTGTCATTTAGTGTAACGTCGATTAATAAGAAAATTTCAACAAACGTTGAAAACCCGTTTAAAAATCAATGACGCTACTTTTAAACACCGCGAAAACGTTTACTAAAATGTACATCTTGTAAATGTCTGTTTCGATTATTATTTTTTGAATACTTAAATAATTTTTTTTTTTAAATTTCTTTTGTAGTTGAAATTCAAAATACGTTTATTATTATTATTATTATTATTAAATTTAAAATAAATTACAGTAACTTTTATTACCCCAAGCATTTAAAAAAAGTTGTTGCTGCTATTATATTTAGTAATATGCAATATGGGAAAAATTCCACTAAATACGCGTTATATTATTTATTATTTTATTATTATTGTTATTGTTATTGTTATTATTAAGACCTGTTATATTAATACAATTGATGTTTTATTATTATATTAAATTATGCATATTATTCATGTCATTTTTATTAATTGTCTTTAGTATTGTATTAGCGTAATAATCAAGTATTTGCAGTATCAGTATCTTATTGATATAATATTTTGTTTAATTTTGATGAACTCTCACCTCCGCACAGCCTTTGGCTCGGAAGTGACCGACACTAGATAATTATGTAATTTTGTAACTTACATGTTAATATTGTTATATACTTATTTGGAAAAAAATAAATCATTATTATTATTACTATTTTTTTTTTTTTTTAAATTATATAGTTTGTCCGACGTCCGTGAGACACTCTGTACACGATATATATATACGTATCCTTTTCATATATATTTTTTTTAACTCTTCTTTCCCGTCCGAAACTTTTTTTTAAAAATTATTTACCCATTACACACACACACACACACACACACACACACACAAGATTAATATTATTAAAAAAATAAATAGAAGAAAAAAAAACTGACGTTCAAACACTATACGTATACCTACACTCGTACCTTTACTATATAGTCCACGTATTTATTATATTATACGAACACAAGCTGAACTCTTGCGGGTGGGTGGGCCGTCATCGTATATACACTGCACATAATACGTACTCGGAGGTCTGTAGGTCATTAGATTACCAGAATACATAAAACCTGCACACACGCCACTATGCTGCTGGTATACCTACCTACGCGTTTAAGTGGAACGCAAACAGAAATAAATTTCGTAGAGACGTAAAAGAAAAAGTATCGAACAGTATAAAAAATTAAAAACGTATATAAATTTGTTTCCGTCTTGATACGTTTTTATACGGCTGCTTATTCTTTTTTTTTTTTTGTGATGATATAGTAGTGTAGACAACGTCACTCCAACGAAATCGTGCGAAAACGATTGTGACCGTATCGAATACCACAAAACGCGATACAGTAGGTATATTATAATAAATTTGAAAGACGAATATTTGTCGCGTATTCGCCCACGCGTAGTTTGTGTTGACGTTTAACGTGAAAATAACAAAAATAAATTTACTGCCAATAAAGTGCCCGGGGTAGAGTGTATTGTCGGGTGGGAATATTTTTTTTTTATTCGTTCGCGCATTTTATAAAGTCGAGCGATTTTTTTTTTAACGTGAAGTTTAAATGCAATTCGAACGGGTAATCGTCGAACCGTGTGATTATAAATTCGTTCTCGTGAATGTTCTCACGACGACGCGCGTAGCAGTGAAATCTCCCGCGAGGCAATTTTTAAAAAAAAAATCGGAAGTCCGAGTAGAACGGACAAAAGAAAAAAATGTTATCGATTATCGCAGTATCAAGCGCAAGTGCGTTTGAATTGCAGTTTAAAAACGAATAGAAAATTTTCGTGTAAAAAATACGGTATTTGTTAGAATTTACGGAGAACGTTATATTTTCGACAAGGATTTTATAACAAATATATACCGACCGTATACGAGGGCGTCCATTAGGGGCACGTGTCCTGGCTTCTCCGTGATTATTATACGTAAAACATTATAATTTGTATTGAAATGCATCAACGACCATGATTAATAATTTTTTTAATAAAATATTAAATAATGTCTATTTTACAGTTGTTTATGTTATATTTTATTATAAATTGAACTAGTTATTTTACAAATAACAATATGTAAATATAATAATTAAGATTGTATGAATATAATCGTATAGAATTAAGCTTTCGTATAACAGTTAACACGTTAACAGAAATTTAGTCAATATAATTAAAAAAATACAATGCCCCCCTCCGTAGGATTTTCAAAGATGGAAGATCAAAGATCGTATACTTAGTAAACAAAAGGAGAGCGCATATATTTTTCATAAAAGAATAATGTTACAAAAAAAAAAAAAAATTAGAAAAAATAATATATTACTGTTTGAATTTTGGTAACCCACTTTATTTGGCGGGGAAAAAAGTCTCTGAGCCGTACGCGCTAGTATATAAAATATATTATGAAACGTAAGTTGAATCTTTTTTTAATATTAAAAACGTCCTTCTCCTCGTCCCTTCGCGCGGTTTAAGCGGTATACGCGGTATTAAAAAAAAAAAAAAACGCGGAAGTCTTTTCGAATATTACATTCTTTACTTCCGCGGAAATCCTTATTACGAGATCGTATGTAATAATAAACCGTCGAGAAATTACGCGATTTATACGCCGTTCGTTCCTTTTTTTGTACACATATTTATTTTTTTTCTCCAAAAATCCTTTGTCTCGTATGAGGAGTTTTTTCTTTTTATTAGAAAATTGTCGTCATAAACTATTATAATATACACGTGTTATTACACGCGTATAAATCGTACGCTCTTCCGAAAATTAGATTTTATTCGTTTCTCCGCGACGTTTAAACGAACTATACACGCTGTGTTTAATACCGCGTATTAAGTCCTTTGACATAAAAAAAAAAGCAACGACTTTATTCCGCGTACAACAACGTGTATATTTAGAACGCGGGTTGTAACAACCGTATAATATATTTTATTAAATATTTATATTTTATACGGATAATTTCGACGACTTGAAGCCGTATATATGTACGGCTGTACCGACAGCTATTTAACCTGTCACAAGTAAAAAAAAAAAAAATCAACGCATTTAACGGGTCATATAGCCAGAGAGGGTTTAGGGTTACAATAAAATTTAATGATTTATATTCTGCTATTAGTTTATTGTTTTTATTTTATTTCGTATTTATACTATCGGCCCCCAAAAAAAATTTGTTGCCTACGGTCTTGTTCGTGGAAGTGTAACGACAGTTAAAAGTATATACAAACTAAATATAATTGGCGCAGTAAAAAATTAATAACGTAATTCCACTTACACGTATGTAAATATTATAACACCGACGGAGCAACTATAATAATTGATGTTTAATTTCCCATCAGCTGTTATATAATATAAGAGAAGAGTGGATACTCCGTCAAAATCGAGGACGGTTACGGTTTTTTTTTTTTTAATAGTAAAATTTATAGTTAAAGTGAAATGTCAGATTTTGATTAGATTAACTGTGCTGCAGACAATCCACAAGTGTGTTTTTAGACTATTGTAAATTTTGTATATAAAAAATACTATTTTCCGTTTAAAATCACAAAAAAAAATTATAAAATAAAAGTTAAACAGGACTCAACAGTAATACCGTATGTATTTAAACGATTTCTTTTTCAATAAACGGTTCGGTAAACGCTGATTTTTTTTTTAATTGAACTTACAAAAAATTCACTAGATACTCGTTGGCGGATAACTATACGATTCAATATAAGTAATACAGTACGCGGACTAGTCGAATTAATAAGTTAATATCGACTTAACTTTGCGTTATATATAAAACTATAGTTGATGTTTTATAACTGCGTATATATAGTCAAACTTAACGAATTACTTTAATATTTCAGTATTATTACACGAAATCATGTATAATTAATTTACAGTAACGCGATTCAGTTATTGAAATCCGCCGGGCAATTTTGTGAATTGCACATGCGCGATTCATCGATCGGGTTTAAACGGATTAATACGCGTTGCAGCAGGAACGATTATTATTATTATTATTACGTATACATATAGGTACCGAATAAATCGATTCTCTCTCGCGTACCATATTAATACGCGTAGGTATATGGGAAAAAAGAATTCCTATTCTTCCCGATATTGGTTTGAAATATTAAAACGCAAAAAAAAATAATAATAATGTCTTTCAATTCTTTCATTAATTTTCAGTGCGCGCCGTTTCAATATTAAAAAAAAAAAAAATACATACAACTCTCGTATATATATATATATATATATAGTTGAACGTATTTTTATAATATATTCGTTTGAATATTGTAATTCACAATACGCGCCGTTCGTTGTTTGTACGGATTCTCTCTTCAATGACCTACAATTTTCACATAATATTGTGAAATATTGCGTTTTCCATTTATCTCTTGTTGTACTCGACTCTGTAATATACGACGCGTACCCCGCGCAATAATAATAACGCGAGGTTATAAGATCGTATTTTTTTATTTCGTCGATTTACAAAAACGCTATTTTAAATTTTATTAAATTACGTTAAAAAAAAAATTGCGTTTAAAAATATGCATAGGTATTGTGAATTTTCGAGTGATTTTGAACGCTGTTACGTTGTCAGAGGCGACGTTAAGCTAATAATAATAAGAGACGCAGTATTCGGTTTCGCTCAACCAGGCCGTTGACAAATCGAAAAACCTAATCCGGAATTTTTATTCGACGACTACGTTTTTAAATTAAGAATATTTCGTAGGAAAAAAGTTTAAATATTCAATGAAAATTTGAAACTAGTTTTGTTGGCAAAATAAACGTTAAACGAGAACTCGAAGATTTTTGGTTCGATTCGGTGCAACCAATAATGTGTTGTTGAGAACGAAGTGCAATTTATAATAATAATAATAATAATAATATGCGCTCGTCTCTTCACCAATAAATTTCGCTCTACTGGAAATAAAAAAATCATGTCTGACCTGCCGCCTCTGTTTGTTCTGCTCGCTGTCTACCTAATAAATTATTATAAACTATTCTTTTGAACTTCTTTCCGAATAACACGCGCACACAAATAAACAGTGTTGTTTCGAAACCGCCATCGACCGCCGGGAAGTCATTAATTTGTTTTATTTCGTATAGTAATAATAATGAATTACGAGAAATTTCCATCCGGAGATTCTTCGGAAGTATCTCTTTATACGCACTGTATTTACGTACTTGATAATCGATTTTTGAACTGTAGACATTTTTCACTCGACATTCGTGGCACTTGATCGTAACAGTGCAATGTGAAAGGTTGTTCGGCATATGAAAAACTATATGATGTATCTTCTATGTATTAAAATCGATACGTATATTTTCTTCGAAAGTAAAAAAATTATTGCGAATCAATATACATATATATATATTCTTCATCGATGGGTTTTAAAAATTTTAAAAACCACTTAATTAATTTTAGATAATTATAACTTACGGCGTTTTTTTTTTTTTTGAGTAATTTATTGAAGGGCGTGAAAAACACGACGTGGAGAAAAATTCTTTAAACGTTTCAAATTGTTGGCAGTCTTAGTAAATCAATTTTATTCCTCTCGTTTTTGTATAGTATATGGTTGAACAAAAACAGACCCAAAAAAAAAATATATATATATACAGTAATAATAAAATATGATTTATGTGGTAAGAAAAAAAAAAGACATTCGTCATTAATATAATTACTGTTTTATTAGTTGAATGTGCAGGGTCGTCCTTGATAACTGCATTAACGTTCCATATCGTATTATGATTGATTCGAGACGTGGGTAGAAGTTTGAACAGTTGAGATTTGTTCCAAAATTTAATTTTTCGTCGCAACCGCGTAAGCGAAAATTCGACTTTGCAATATTATAGAATCGAACGGGAAGTAATACAACAGAAAATGTTACCGCGTATGCGCGTTTCGAAAAAAAAAGGCGACAAGAATTCAATTAAATATTTACGGTTCGCAACTCGTTTCCAATACTGTCTTCGAACAGATCGATTTTATTTTTTCGGCTCTTACTGGTAACTCTCGTCGTGTGAACGTCTTTCGCCAACCATAGTTTTCCGTCTAACATTTGCGGCTTAGAATACGCTTTGTGTTATACATTAGTAAACTTATTGGCCCCGTCGGAAAAAATCGAATTTTCTTAAGAAAAAGTAGCATTCCACTTTTACCGCGTATTTCGTACGTACTCGGAAAATATACTTTAAAAGATTATTTTTCCAACAAAACGATCCCGATTCAAGAGTAATTTCAAAAAAAAAAAAAAAAATTGCTCGCGTTGAATCGCGATAACGTTTAAAATTATTATATTACCCATTTATATTTAAATATTATTTTGATATTTTTATATTACGTGCGTGCGGCGCGTATCGAACCGTTTTCAGATTTTTTTTTTTTTTTTCTGTAGCGCGATGGTTTGTAATTCAATGGAGAAAATACGATTTCGAGTGGGAGGGGGGGGGGGGGAGGAAACGAGTAAGGACGTATCCTTTTTTTTTTCTCAAAAACGAAAATAACTCTACACTGTCGACCGGGCAAGGGGTGGGGAAAAATAAAGAAAGAAAAAAAAAATGAGGAGAACTGAATCGTTTGACGGCTTCCAAGGCCGTCCGCGGCAAAGACGAAATACGCGTAAATATACGAAAGGTCCTTCTCTATACACAATATCCTCTCGTCCGTCGTCGTCGTCGTCTCGACAATAATAATATTCAATTATTCTGCTGCGAGTAAACGTTAAAACAATGGCGACTTTCGGAAAGTATATATATATATATATATACGCGTTTGAATATTACGTATTACCACGCGTATCGAGAGAGGAAAAAAAACCGATCGATCTGATGGATAAAAAAAAAAAGGAAAAACGATCGAACTATCTATCTATCCGTACCGTCGTCGGAGGCGATCGAACAATGGCGAAATCACTTAATTGCATTCCGTCGTAGTCGTCGGAATCAAAACGACAAATGTACGCAGACGCACATCCATTCGAAAAGTCTTCGTCGTCACTGCGTAGTGTTGTGCAAGTATTTTTGAGCGAAAAGTTTGCTTCGCCTATACGATTACATATATATACGAGTATACGCGCGTATTTTCCGCGAGAGAACTTTAATAATAATAATAATAATAATTATAAAACTTTACCGAAACTAATTTTCTTGCTAACCCTCTGTGCAGTGCGCGCTCGACCGCGCACCGTATTATCCTATCGGACCCGGAGTAAACGCGACTTTTCCAGTAAATCATCGACTTCGGCAATACTCTGACGGGGAGTGGCGGCGGGCGGACGGCGTCACGAAAGTATTACGTACTGTCGTACCGAACACGTGGTATTCCGAAATGATTCGTCATCGTATTTAACAGAAAAAAAAAAATCGTGTTTATTGTAAAATTTGTGTAATTATAAGTCAGAGTAAGTTTCGGTGAGCATTGGCGATCACATTAAGTTTTCGCTACGTTAGGTTAGATGACCTAAACTAATATCTACAACGTTCAAAGCGATCCCCAGTACTCGCATATAAACGATAGTCAAAATTCCTCGTAGACCTCTTTGAAGCATATCAACAGCGTCGGTGTTTAGATTTATGTAGGTTAGGTTTAGATAACCTAACCGTGTTTTTGTTTGTGATCTCGCAATCGAGTTCATGGGACTTTTCGGTTCGTCGAAATCTCTCGAAAAGGGACGTACATAAACTGCAGTGTCTTTTGCCGACACCCACAAAGAAAAGAAAGTGAGTACGGGGCGATCGAGATGGATAAATTCATGGTTGCGACCGGTGTGATAACTCGTAGTTGAGAAATCTGTAGACTTCTGATGTGGTGGTGTTGCGTTTTGTTCGAAGATGAAATCGTCTCCGTCGGTTTGCAGCTAATCGTTTGTAAAACTATGGAATTACCGTTGTCGCGTTCCCATCAGACACAAACGGTCCTTCTCTCTTGAAACGACGCAGAAAACGTTAAATTTGGGTGATTCCTCTTTCATTATCGGAGCACGCCAATCGATTCATATGTACACAACCTACTGTAAGTCGAAAAAACTCGACAACACGGGTAGGAGGCCGAAGCGCAAAAGTCGGCTGAGGCGCGGTAACTATGACCGACCCCTTTCCCAGGACCTCTCGGGATTGCGAGTAATACCGTTTCCTCGTTGGTGGTTCGGCCTAACGACTCTTGAACGTTTTCGAGCCAAAACTACGCTCGAGACTCTATTAGCACTCGTCCGTTCGGGCTCGCTTAGCTCATGTCCGGATGTCCTCGCGTGAAAATATTGCCCGGGAGTGAAAAAAAAAACGGAGGCCTTTGCGTACGGATTCGACTCGATTTAGAAGGACGACGTACCGATCGAGTTAATAAAATATTTTACAGTATTACTCGCAATTTCGTTTTATTATGACTACATTAATATTACGATTAAGAGTCTCACATCATGACGATCCTAGAAATCTTTCCTAGAAACGTAATAGATAATAAAAAGGTTATTGGATCATCACCCCTTCTAAATAAATTCGTTCATGCGTCCGGATGCATTATATTTAATAACTATAAATTCTTGAAAGCGATGAATTTAACGTGGAATTCTATTTCAATTTGTTTTCACTTCGGCTTTTTCAATTTTACAAAATCAATATACACGAATATTACGTGTACAATAAAAATTACTGTACTTACGTGTTGTTTATTTGAAGTGCAACATGTGTGATATCTGATAAAATTGGAAATAAAATATCTTTAGAAGTTGTAGTTTAAACGTTTTTGAAACGTTCTACGGACATTGGTCACGGAGTAATCGCTTTAACGGACCCCTTCATGTTGTCGTAACGTTTTTTCCTTAACAGGACGCTACTGTTTATTAACGAGTCGTTTAAACGTCCATTTTTCGAAACACGTCATTGGTAGTAGAATACTATCGTTAAAAGTATTCCTTCGAGAGAAAAAAAAATCACGAATTGTACACTTTGTGTGAAACAATAAGAGATTTTTAAATGTATTAGTAAAAACAAAATTACATCTCGCGTACTACGCACACGATCATTTTCAAAAACAATAAAATAGGCATAAAAAAAAAAAATTATTTTCAAAATGTACGTATTATGCGCTTGCTTTGATTAGGTGAAGTTGTGTTACTAGACGAATTAGTTTTCTCAAAAAATATCGTCATTCTGTATCGAATAATGTCGATTTATGGATAAAATATTTCTGTACGTATCTCCAGTGAAAATAAAACACAAAAACGAGACGAAATTCTTTGACTAACGTTATTTCGAAATCAAAAACATGGTTTTTTTTTCTTTACTTTTACGCCCTTGTTTAATCATTTTCCCTACATTCACTCGGTATGAAAATCGTTTTACGTTTTCCCGCCCTTACTCGTTGTATTTTAATGTTGTTATTATGCAAAACAGCGAATTAAAAAAAAAAAAATCACGGACTCACTTATATAAATACTTATAATAAAACCGACTTTACAATATGTATTCGGCGTGTTTGTGATATTTAAAAAAATATACCTACGTATGAACGGCTTCGCATATAAGAATCGAATAAAACACTTTTATCGAAATTATATTGAATGTTTAATAATTTAGCGATTCCTAACAGAAAAATAAATCGCTTTACGAGATGTGAAATTATTTTTCATAAACCCGTATCTATTAGTGTTCAAAAAACGGTTTCGAATTCGTCGTCTTCCATCGAATACGTCGCATTATGTCGCGTGTACGTATTATTATATATATATAAGTACTAAAAGCGTAATGTTTGATACGAGGCACTCCGTCAAAAACCAAGGAAAACGCAATTTACTTTTAATGGAATTGATCGAAAAAGAAAATAACTTCAAACGCGGTTATTTATATACTTTTGCAGCAGCGCACGATTTAATATTTAATTACGCACTTATTTTAATCAAACATTTCCTTTTGATATACACTTATACTACGTACAAAACGTCAACTTGTTGCTGTCGTCCGCCGTTTGAAAAAAAAAAAACGATTTTAATTATTTTCCTTTGCATTGCTGCGGCTTGTTTGTACGCGGGGACTATATAACGAGAAGAAAAACGTTAAACGTTTTTATTAAAGTTATTTAAAAAACAAATTTTTTTCATAAAAATTGGGGCTAAAAGACGAGTACAGGTACACTAAAGTATCGTCGAAAATCGTAAATACTTAAATATATTTACCGAATACGGCTAATACTTACCTGCACCTTAGTACTTTATTATTATTTTCGTTTTTTCCTCCCCCATCCTGCGTGTAAACATACTATTCTGTGCATTTTTTTACACACAAATCGAAATCGTAATTTCCGTCGTACGTAGTCTTAATAGTATTGGATTTTTTTTTTTTTATGTACAAGTGCACTCGAGGGGAATATAATTTATTTAAGTATATACTACGAGGTAGCTATTGTGTAGAACGGCAGGAGACGTCGATTTTTTTTATTTTTTTTTTTGTACTTATATTTACTTTTCCACTCGTACATACTATTATTACTTAATAAACGTGTAATTCGTATACGCACGCTTATTAGCTGGTCCGCTAAAATTAACGAGGACCAATGAACGAAACGGAACTGGGCACATACAAAAAAAAAAACAGTGAATCACGCGTGCATTAGAAGAATAAAAAAAATCCTTTTCCCCTAACCCGGCCGTTTCCTCTCGCCGGAACGATCGGGCGAGTATCGTTAAAACCCGTTCGTCGAAAAAAACGACTGACTCATAAAAATGATAAAAAAAAAATAAACAGAAGAACGATATAGGTACGCGGAACGCACTCTCATAATTAAATTCCACGGCGCGATGACGTCTAGTCGTCGTAAAAAAAAATATTAATGCTCTTCTGCTTTACCGAAATACATTACAAACAACCGCTGTATAAAAGTGTTGTGTACGCGTTTTTTTTTTTTTTTTTCGAAATCCGCAAAATTTTACACACTTCTCCGCGGTGAATTTCGTTCGAAACGGCATATATAGTCGGTATATAGTAGCTGTAAACTCGGTTTTATGTATACGCGTATTTCGGAGTCGGCATATAAAATTTTACGACTCGAAAATTGCAATAGTTCTGTACTGCGTACCTACTTTATAATATATGACAACAGGGCGATTTCTAATTTTTTTTTATCGCTAACCAGCCGCCTTTTTAATAATTATAATTTGTCGAGGAAAGAATTTTATTAGAAATTTATTCGCAGGAAAAAAGTATTATAGAGAAAAAAAAAGGGTATTTTTTAAATCGTATCCTTTCCCTTGAGACGAGCGTTTAATGGAATTGGACTCCGTCTCCGTCTAACACGTATATAGTGATATTCTATTTTCAAGATCGACGTACACGATAAAAAAAAAAATATATAAAAATTCGTCTTTGAAGTGGACACTCGAGGTCGAATTCGATTTTTTCCCTCGGGCGATTCCTACGAAATCACTTAAACGAACTTTGAATTGTCAGTTCTTATAGTTTTCAAAGAGCTTGAAAAAAAAAATTGGAGTAAAAACGCGATAAAATCGATCTACCGCAGGATTGAATTTGTTTTTTGCAGAATCTTTATTAATACCGCATTTACTAGATCAATTTCAAAATCGAATTTCACGTCGGAAGTGATATTTCGCTGCAAACTACTGCTGACCCGAATGTATTTCCACGTGGTCACGGTGCACTGCTCACGCACTATCACTTCCGTTTCGTACGAACGCGCACAGCGTAACGCGCACAAACCGTAGGATTGACCAGCCCATAAATCAACGACAATTAATATTGAAATCCATCAAATAGAAATAAAAATAAAAAAGCCGCTGATATGGTGAAATACAACGCGGTGTTATTCGGCACACGGAATGCTGAAAAAGCGATCTTTTCTCATTTTTGTTTCATACGTAATAACAGATGATCCCAAACCTTTCCATCGTTTTTTTTAAATTTCCAAATCATTTTTACTGCAGTATAAATAAAATATAAACATTTAATAAAAAAAAAAAAACGTTCCACACACCACGTCGACTTGTGTATATGGTTAATTCTAGACGCAATAATTTTGACGGTTGAGATTTGTTCTATATAAAATATAGTTTTTTTTTTTTATGACCGAAAATCCGTCTTTGCAATATTATAGAACCGAATGGGCAACGGAGTCTTTATGCGTTTTAAAAGAAATAGTACGACGTGTATTTCGAGCGGGCAACAAGATTTTCGTTAAATATTTACGGTTGACCATACATATGCGATAATATTGTCTTCGGACAGATCAGTTAATAATTCTCTTCTCCAGCTCTTATTGATGGTAATTCATTCGTCGCGTCATCACCATTCTCATATTTTATAGGAACGTTTGTTCCGTAAGTATATTATAACGTGGAAAAACATATTCGAAAATCAAAACTAATAAGCCAAAGCTCCAATACAGGAAACATGATTTTAAATTCAATATTTATAATCGAAATTGAGATGAAATAATGGACAATAATAATAATCGGAGACTCGTGATAGAAATTAAAGCGAAATCGCGCCCTGTATTACTAAACACAACTGCTGGTAACACGTTACGTAGGTATTGTATATAAGACTGAGAAAGCTGAAAAAAAAAATTTATATATATTTTTTTTATATTCGCGTATATAATATACGCACTCCTCGCTCGCAAAACAATGAGCTATACATATAATATATATATATTATATACGATACGCGTTTCGAAAAAAATACAAAATTACAATGGATACAATGGCCGATTTTGATTCAGAGTCTGATTTTGGTCCGTCGTTCGAACGCCCGTTTCCGTATAAGATATATAATAATACATTATACGCACTTTCTACATTAAAATATCGGCCGATTGTTCGGTCGTACAGTACGTATTATTATTGTTGGTGCTAGGACGTCGTTGCATTTGCAATTTTTTTTTTTTGTTGTTCGGATTTGTTGCCAAGCATAGGTTTTAAATTCGTTTCGTACAAGTACGAATTAAAATCTAAAAAATTTTTTAACGTAACTTTTTGCAATTTTCAGCATTTTTTTCAATTTGAATGCAGTTTTGTTGATTTTTTTCCATTTTAATACAATTTTAGATACTTTTCGATGTTATTCGCATACCCATATGCTATTTCAGCGGTTCTCAAACATTTTTGTTCGAGGAGCCCTAAAGTTGTTAAAAAAAATTCACGGAACCCCAAAAACAAAAAAAAAATTTTTTAACAACAACTTATAAAAATGATGCATAAACGATTTGCTTTTTAATTTGGAACTTTATTATGCGTATAAAACAAAATTCTTTACCTAATTAATAAAAAAACATAATTATAAATTTTAATGTGTTGATTTTTTTCATTTACCAGTATTTTAAAGTTAGGCTGTATACAAGACAGTTAAATGCGCATGTCTGCTTCGGCATCTAATTTGTTGCGGTATTTCGTCTTCATAGATGCATATAATGAAAATCCAGTTGCACAAAGATATGTTATTGGAAATGGAAGAAGTATTCGTACAGCTGTTTTAGCCAAAGATTCAAAGATAAAAGCAATATAACCATCAACCAACTCGTATCTAATCTGATTTTGACTAAGAGAAAATATGCGAGTTTATTTACTAATAAAATAAACACTATAAACGCTATATTATTACATTTTGATTTAATTTAGATCCAGATGTGTCCGCGGAGCCCCTAGATTACTCTCGCGGAGCCCCAAGGCTCGCGGAGCACACTGAGAACCGCTGTGCTATTTAGTTTAAGAGTATATCGGAACGCCCACTTTGAATGAAAGCCGGAGCGATACTAGACGGGGGAGGGTCGCCTGGGGGGAGGCGGCTAATAGCTGATCTGTCATTGGCAGTTGCCCTCCCCACCCAGGCGGCTAATAACTGCTCTGCCATTGGCTGTTGATGTCGGCAGCCATTTCACGACGGTTTCCGCCAATCAGAATACCGATAGAACCGCGCCTGCGCGAAACGAACCAATTCTCGCCCGCCGCCCGGTTTACTCTTAATCTGAATAGCATATATAGTTTAATTTTTTTGTTACGTTAGATTATATTGTGTGCGTATTGACGGTTGGAACGTGGAAAACCGGAAAAAATTCTTCGGTTTTTTTCAATTCACTAAATGTTTATTTTTAATTGTACTTTATGTAAATAATTTTTTTTTAAAAATTAACTTCAAAGAAAAAACGTGTGCAATTTCTTTTTTATTTTAATGCAATTTTTAAGTGCGATTTTGGGTATTTTTTTACTGCAATAATGCAATCAATTTTCAAAGTTTTTAGTACAATAACTTCCGAGCCCTAATTATTATTATTATTATTATTATTATTATTATTATTATTATTATTATTATTATTATTATTATTATTATTATTATTATTATTATTATTATTATTATTATTATTATTATTATTATTATTATTATTATTATTATTATTATTATTATTATTATTATTATTATTATTATTATTTATTATTATTATTATTATTATTATTATTATTATTATTATTATTATTATTATTATTATTATTATTATTATTATTATTATTATTATTATTATTATTATTATTATTATTATTATTATTATTATTATTATTATTATTATTATTATTATTATTATTATTATTATTATTATTATTATTATTATTATTATTATTATTATTATTATTATTATTATTATTATTATTATTATTATTATTATTATTATTATTATTATTATTATTATTATTATTATTATTGTGTTTAAAACGCAATTCTCCGTGACTTAGGCGCCGTTTTTCAAATTCATTTAAATATTCTGAGCGGATTACAGTGAATGTTTTTTTTTATCGTGTACGAATTTACGACAAAACTAAAAACTATTTTCTTAATAGTTTTTAAACGCGACGCGAAAATCCACCGAAATAATGGTCCTAGAGTCTTGAAATTTACGCGGAATGTGTAAATTTGTACTACTACATATACTTAAAATAATGTTCAACAAATTTCTTCCAGTTCATAGTGACTATTAGATGTTGCGTGCTCTTCAAGTCATTAAATGGGATAATTTTTGGCTTTAAGGGCTGACAATTTTACACAACATAATTCCTGCGCGTTACTTCAACTGTATTAATTTATAATCCAATGATAATTGATAATTTCGCGAAACGTTTTCATTTTATTCGCAATTCGTACATGCGTTTAAAGCGCAAATTTTGTTTGAAACTGAAGATTTTTTTTCTTCTAAAAGTTTTACTAATTAAAACTAAATTAAATTACGATTATTTTCATCATTATTATTCCTATTAAAATTCAATGCACTAACAATTTTGTGTTAGGTTTCGCGGCAGTAGTGTGGAAGTAATTCCCACGTCGATTTCACGTGTATAATAAAAATTCATAATTGGGTAGTTTACAAAATTTTATATAGACATACGCAAATATTGTGGAAATTTCAAAAGTCACGATTTTTTTTTTTTGAAGTGTTTGAATATTAAAAATGTTTGTCATGTAGTTGAATTTCGGAGGGAGTTTTTTTTGTAATATTCCAAAAATAATATTACACTGGGAAGTTTTTACCGATTACGCGATATATACGCGAAAAAACATTCCCAAATATTTCGATCGGTTTTGGACTAAATTGAGCATTTACAATTTCCGCGGGTTAGCATTTGTCTACCTTTTGCTGTAACAGATCTCTGGATCGAATCCTTATTGGATGATCTAACTCAGAGTCGCATGACGCATGACTGAATATTTTTATTATAGGTTTTCGGCATTGTAATCGAAAATGTTGTGTTTAAAACATTCGAATTTTCCTAAATATAATTTTGTTTTTGTTACAATACACAGTATATATGGTCTGCAGTATAGTAGTGGTAGTAGATCGACGAATTGTTCACCATCGCGTGTTTTCATTACCAAACTTGCAGGTTAGGGTATTTGGTCGAGTAAGACGTTACTGCGCAGTGCACGTCTCTTTGATCTCGAAAACAGCAGTGAGATAGTAATACGCGCCATAAAAGGTCTGAAACTCCAATTATAGGAACTTCACTCGAAATTCCGAATTTGGGCGGGGTTCTTAAATTCGAAATTATATAATACCTACGTATATATTATAATACATAGATTTATAACCCGAATTGTTTAGGATTCGATATTGCCAACTGCAGGTAAAACAATTCGCTTCGTCTTCTATACAAGTTCGTATAACTTATTATATATAGCACGCTGTTCTCTTTTTGAAATAAATCGCGACATTATTCGTTACGCGCAATAATGACGTACATATTTGTTAAGAAATTTTCGCTTTTATCTCTCTCTCTCTCTCTCATCGTAGAATTTCCAAACGTTTCGGGCGAAAATGTCAAACACGAAAACACGCGATAAAAATGTATAAAACGCTCACAAAAGCTTTGTGTACCTACATATTTTATATTCGTAATGTAAATTATCAAAACGCAAAAAAAAAAAAACGGAAATGTTCTTTTTTTTTTTACACCACTCTACTTTAAATATATACGCACGCGAAATTAATGCGAGAATTTTGTTTGCTCGTGACTTCTGGCGACGGCAACGAGACGACCGAACGAAATAAGTGCCCACTATTAAAAATTTTTTTTGAATAATGTAAATATTTAAAAAACGGATATCAATGTGTACTTTGAAAAAAAAAAAAACACCGCCTTTAAATAAATACATACCTATATTATATAATATATATGCGTGTAAACTTTGTATGAAATTAAATTACCGTTATTATTTCTTTTACAGAAATACGGTAGAAACGTATAACGACGAGTAGAGGTCTAAATCGCGTTCCAAAAAGAAAAAAGCCGAAGAAAAAATACGCTGAATTTTTCTCCGTCAACAAAACTAAACGAATAATTTTCAATTTATTTATTTAATATTATTTTGAACATTTTTTAGATGAATCGAGGAGCATGCAGACTGAGACACTCCGCGGAAACGGGTATTACGCTGTGAACTTTTGAAATCGATTGATTCTGTTTTACCGGGCAACAATTTGTTTAAAAATCTTTGACCTAATGCTAATACCATAAGCTTCTCGGCTATACAGGAGCATATATAGTCATGAAGTGAATACTTTGTATGAAACCAGTAAAAACTTTAAAAAAATGTATGTCGAACGCGTTCTAATTAATTACAATGATCAGTATAACTGCATACGAATCCCGCGTATAACGTATTCGAGGATAGAACGAATTAACGCACGATATAGCGCCTTGACACTGTTGATTCCCGTTTGAAATTTTTGACAATCACATAACGAAACCAATAACATTCAAAGCTCTGCAACCAATCGTTTCAATACGACGTCCATGGTCGAGATGTACGATTACATTTAAAACCAAGGTCAATTCTACGTCCTGTACAATATCAAAATCAGACATTATAATAATATACAAGAGTTCGTAGCCCAAATAAAGACATTACCACGTTCACTTTTAAAGATTTAACGATAAAACCGCATCGAACGAAACCGTTTAATGGAACTATCGAGATCGCATTGAAATTTCGGACAATCGTGAAAAGAAGTTATCTCCATAAAAAATGCTGTTAACAGTGTGATAAATGTCCGCCTCGAAGAACGGGACGAGAAGGCCTTTGAAGGAAAAATATTTTTTTCGCGACTGTATATTTTTTTCTTATCCATAATTTACACACATCGTCCGGCCGCGAAAATCCGCAAAATTAGAAAATCGGGAGCGATCATTTTTTTTTTTATGATTATTGTTCTCGATCAATTTTTACGGATGCCAAAAATTAATTTTTGCACGAAATTTCTCGAAGGATAAAAGTCGAGATGTTACGAAGGAAAATATAATTCATAGCGAGTTCATGGAAAGGAAAGACAATTTTTTTTTTTTTAGATGACATAGCGTCATAACGATTTCACGCGAGAAAGAATTCTGAAGGCAACAATCATTTTACATGCGATTTTTTTTTTAAATATACATTTAATTATTATTAAACAATTCTAAGCGTTTTAAGAACAAGATTTTATTTACGCTGTAATTAATTTTACGTAAAAATCTGGCGTTCTTAAGTATGTACTGTGAGGTTCTTAAATGTGTACTTTGCAGCTTAAGATTTCATCATAAAGACGTTTCCGATGTTTGAACAGTACCTATTCACTGCGATAACGGGGCGCGTTCTCTCGGTGTTCGTTTGTGTCCTCTGCGGGAAATTCGGTTTCGCGAATTTTCCTAAAAAAAAAAAAATCATTTTTTTATCAATTTTAAATTAAAATACTTACTGCTATTGTTATTGAGTATACCTATATAAAGACATTAGCCGCACATCGAACGCACGCGCACAATAGACCTTAGCGTGGGGCCGCTGCAGGAAGAATTCGCGCGCAATCAAAGCGCGCTGGCGGGCTAGTGTAATGAATTTAGAGGTCCATGGCGCGGTCGTCGTCCCCCGTGAAATCCAATTAAACGTGACTTATGCGAGGTAAACTGCAGCGGTTCGGATACGACGCGAGCCGTACACTGGGGGAGAGGAGTAGTGTAATATGATTTCGCGACTTTGCACACGCGTGTACGTGAAATACAATTATACAGAACGAGGGCCAGCCCGGCGTGTACGCCGTGTTTGTACGTTTAATATTTTTTTAATTACCGTAATAATTTAATTTTCGATCGAATCGTCGAAAACCGCGCGCGAAATCACATTGTGCCAGGATTTTCTTCGGGCGGGTCGGAGAAGAGAGTCAGAAATATAACGGACTTGTGGCGCTGAACAATAAAAAAAGCGTTAAAAAACGCGCGCTGGAAAAAAACGGCGGTCTTGACTCGTCACGACGAAATTCGCGGATTCCTAGTCGATTAATCGGGTTAAACATTCAGCAGGATCTCGACGGTCCGAATGCGAACGTCTGACATTCATACCGCTTTAATTCGAGTTTTTTTCCGTGTCCTCGTAGAAAATCAAATAGACACTCACTGAGTTAAACAGTGTAAAAGGACCGTTTGAAGTATCGAAATTCTGTAAAAATAAAAATTAGCTCACAAAAAGGGCGAAACACCGATCGACACGAAACGTGCGTCAACAACGGCTCATCGTTCGTCCCGCGTACGCTAACGCGAATTGGATATACATTTTTTTTTTTTATAATTATTTTACATTCGCAATGACTGGAGGACCAAAGATATTTTTTAACCACACCTGCAATGACGATACAGTGACGTTTGTCGGTCTTGAAATCTGCGAGCGCGAAGGAAAATATCTTTGGTTAGAAAAATTATTTATTAAATTTTTTTTCAAAAACAACGACACAACTACTGTTTATTATGCGTCGTAATCAATAATAATCGTTTTAATTAAATGCCGTAAATATAAAAAAAAAAATTTTTTCGAGTTTACAGAACAAGATCGAAAAGGATATTTTAAAATTATTCACTATTAATACTTATATTTTTATTGTAATTTAAACTATTGTTCGACAAACGTACGTATATATTTTTTTTAAATTTAAATTTCGTCGTATTTTATTCAAATTTGTATTTATAATAAACGGGACATTTTTATGCCAGTGTCAATTCCTGTTACTTTGTTTTAATGCATTTTAAAGTGCGATTTTAAGGAATTTTTAGATTCAAATCATAATGCAAGCAATTTTAATCACATTTTAATGCAATAAAGTCCAAACCCTAATTATGACAGTAAATATACACAAAAAAAAATGTTATTTCTATAAAAATAAGTATATACGTATATTTATTGTTTAGTCGCGGCGGTGACTTACTCCGAAGATGGAACTTGAAATGTCAGTATATACACGAATGCGGAGAATACGATACTTGCAAATACTTCCGAAAAAAGGCAATAATAACGTATATGTATTAAAACACTATAATATTGAAATCTAAAAAAAAAAAAATGCGCAAATTAATATTTCGAAAAACGAGATTATAATTTTGAAAAACATTTCTTTTTTTTTTTTTTACTGTCCTATGCGAAACACCGACGCGCGAACACAATCATATCGAAAAATAAAACGACAAAAACCGTGTGTGTGTATTTTTTCGGTTTAAATGAAACCTTACTTTTTAGCCGCGTCGTTCGTCGAAAATATGCAAAATAAGCCCTAAACGCCACAAAATCTGCAAAACATACGCAAAAAAAAAAATGTAATATTTTGAACTCCGCGAAACGCGTTCGAATATTACTTTTACTACATCCGGATATGCAAATGCTATAAGTCCCGAACACCGTTCGTATAACGAAATTGTTTTTTTCCCTCAATCGCACGCGTATATTTACGGGGGAGGAAGAATAAAATAATATAATTTTATAAAAAAAAAAAATTCCGTTCATTTCCAACAGCCTGCAGCGTGAAATGAGCTCCTGCTCCGGATAATATTCACGCAATAATATGGGTGTTAATAAAAGGAGATACGTCGAACTTGTATAGTTTTCTTGATATTTTACAGTGTAGGTATATGTATGTGTTTTAAAGAATTTTTTTTTAAACTCGTCAAGTCGACATAAACATTCTTAATATTTATTAATTTAAAAAAAATTAACCTTACTTAGAAGTGAAAATATTATAAATATAGCGATAAAAAAAAAATATATCGCGAAAAACTTTTAATAAATTTCTCGAGAAATGCGCGTAATACAAAAGCGCGTGTGATACTTAAAAATTTTAAAAATTAAAATTAAATTTTTATACGAGCTATAAAAATTTAAAAAAAAACGAAAATCGACCACACAGAAAAAAGTTGCTTTTCTCGCAAAATCATACCGCGTCGTCGTCGTATAAGAAAAATAATCGATTCCGAGTTAACGAGTTTAATTTTTTTTTTTTTTTAGATAACCCTAATCGCATAATTAAAATTAACGTCGTGTCTTAATTTTTAACCGTTTTTTTTTTAATGCCTTGCAGCATCGCACATTATACGAGACCGTTTCGATTTTGGTTTGTTTTTCGACGGTGGATAAAACGCGAAAATCCGCCGCTTCTCATAAACATTTCACGATGTAGTTTCCCGAAACGCCGCTCGTTTCCATTACGGAATAAAACTCTAGACAAAGCCCTCTCGCGAAACAGCGGATTATACGGTTTTGTGCGCGGTAAAATATTAACGTCTCCCTCTGTATACGCGTTTCCAGTTCGCCGTTTTAAACGCGTTTTCATATTATAACACACGCGCGGCTTGATTTATAAATACAAATACCAACTAACAGTAAATACAGAGATCTGTGGCTCGGGTAGTGTTCACGCCGGCCGTTTCCGCACTTTTTCTGCTGTTGAAAAAACTCGACGCGAATTAACGAGCGTATTATGTATTATGCAATACGCGTTGACGACACCGGTATTGGCGAAGAGAATTCGTTAAACAGAAACATATTGTCCGCGTGTTTATCCAAAGCTCGTTGGCGTATATATTGTACGACCATATATAGTGTCTCTGCGCCGCGGTGATGACGGATTTAAAATATTAACGGACGTATATGTCATGATTCCGTTCGAATAGAAACCGGGTTTATAGGCCCGGAATAGCGAAAACACCGTAGAGACTTTACGAGTCGACAAAGAGAAATCAATAAATCAGCAATATTATGTTAGCACCGAAATCGGTTATTTTACATAACGAAGTTGGCAACGAAAATAGGAATCTAGAAACGAAACGCACATGTCGGCTTACTTATTATACGCATAGGCGGACGCAGGGGGTATGTATAGCTAATCAATTTTCAAAAAAAAAAGTAGTAATATTTATTTAAATAGGTACCTTGGCTATTGGTAATTTGTAAAAAAAAACATATTTTTATACATATTAATAAATTGTTTATTAAAAAATAATTTATAAATCAAAGTACTTCGCTTTTTTCCTTTGGTCTGCCCAGAAATCTCTGACCTCTTGCATACCCTAAATTAGGGTCCCTAATCATAAGGTCTGCGTCCGCCAATGATTATACGGAATAGCGCGTTGCTGCGTACGCCACTGCGCCAAAGTACGTATTACATATTGGCGCTACTCACGCGTCAGTGGCGGTTATACATGACGTTTAAGGGGGGACTGAAATGGAGCCAACCCCATCTGCCAATGAAATATCCACATCGACGAGGAATAACCAAGAAGAAAGATCTATTAATGAGACGAAATGCTGATGTAGAAAAAGGAAGAGCAACGTGCGTGGAACGTAAACGAAATAACAATAAAACGAGAAAAGAAAGTAGTCACCAGATAGCGCTGCGACACAACATGTCTCGAACACACACACACGCACTGCAGTCAGACGCGAACTACGTAGTTTAACCGCCGTGACTACACTGAGCTGTCCGATGGTTTCGGACCGCTATTTATAAGCGCCTTTCTGCCACGCCCTGTATGTTGTGACGTAGCGCTATCTAGTGACTACTTTCTCTTTCCGTTATATTCCGGTCGGCTGACGCGCTGTGTCGGTATATGCGAGTGTTAAGTTTGACGCTGATCGAACGACCGATCGTACGCGCGCATGCAATCTTTATTATTTATTTGATTATTATTAATAATATTATTTCGCGTGCTTCAAAATGAAATGAAATGAACGTATAATAAGGATTCATATTTTCTCGTTGTACGCTCGTTTACACACGTTTACTCGTTTATTTTACACGTTTACTATTTATTTAACGTTCACTCGTTTATACTGTACACGACCGACCGAGTTTGTCGTCGGCTAAGCATTAAACGCTCCATCCACCCCCCCCCCTTATAACTGCCACTGTCACGCGGTTATTTTCGCAATATTATTTGGTGGTACAAACGATTTAATAAGGTCGACGGCCGAAACGTTTCGTTCCTGACGATATGGATCGCGTTTTCGGCCGAATTCGACCGAATCCGAAAGAACCTGCACCGCGCGATATTACAGTATACGAGCGTATTTTTAAATTTGTTTTTCGGAAAACCGCGGAAACTTTCGGAGTGAATTATTTTCGAACCTCGATCGGATCCTCGGGGAATGTTTCATCTGCAGGGCCGAGTGTTGAACGACAACAGCAGCCGTTACCTCGTTTCCGTCCTTCTGTGTATACACAACAAATAATAAAAATATCGTCGGAATTGTCGCGACGCGATTGAATATATACTTTATTCAGAAAAAAATTTTTTTTTTTTATATAAATCTTAAAAATAATTCGATTTGATTTGATTTCGATATATTTGATTATTTCCGCACCAAAGCGAAAACAAAAATTACAGCACTAATAGAGTTATGGTTATTCACTGTATAATAGTGAATAACCATAACACTATATAAGTATAAACAGCTGGTATACGCGTGTTCTTTTAGTATCGGCTGCTTGAAAAAAGCATTACCCAGTCGAAAATAATACGCCAAAAAAGATCTGTTTGAGGTCTACAACCGAATCGCGAGAGATCGAGTAAATCTCGTTGCGGAAGAGACGCGATAAAAAAAACGATTGAATATTCAACATTTTACTAATACTGGAAAGGCGCACGCACGCGAAATAAATATTACGTGAACGAACGTTTAGTACCTATATGTTCAGATTTTTTTTTTTTATGCGTATGATGTTACTATAAAACGTACGAGTAAATCACTCGGAATAATATTAATAATCGCGTATATTTATTACAATTTAAATTTTATTATATTAAAATTTCCAAACGGAGAAAAAAGATTTATAATAAAAATCTATTGTCTTTGGAATTTCTCTTTCGAAATTTTTTTCTTTTTCTCGGTTTGTATTCATTTAAAATCACGAAATTCGCGACGGTTTTGGGTTTTCTTTCCTTCGCGTATAGCACATAATAAGGACAACAACAAAAAAAAAACCGTCGTTTTCTCGTATACAATATATAATATACGTGTGTCAATATCGGAAGTAGGTACTGTTATGTGTGTTAGGATTTTTTTTTTTTCCTAAAAAACAAGCCTATTATATCCTTTACAGTCGCGATGCTTTTTTTTTTTTAGAAATTAAACGAACAAATGACGAAGGGGAAATATATATTCCGTGTGTATTATTTTTTTATTGTTATTTTTTTTTTTATAGAAAAGGAAGAGCAACGTGCATGGAACGTAAACAAAAATCACAATAAAACGAGAAAAGAAAGTAGTCACCAGATAGCGCTGCGACACAACATGTCTCGAACACACACACACGCACCGCAGTCAGACGCGAACTACGTAGTTTAACCGCCGTGACTACACTGAGCTGTCCGATGGTTTCGGACCGCTATTTACAAGCGCCTTTCTGCCACGCCCTGTATGTTGTGACGTAGCGCTATCTGGTGACTACTTTCTCTTTCCGTTATATTCCGGTCGGCTGACGCGCTGTGTCGGTATATGCGAGTGTTAAGTTTGACGCTGATCGAGCGACCGATCGTACGCGCGCATGCAATCTTTATTATTTATTTGATTATTATTAATAATATTATTTCGCGTGCTTCAAAATGAAATGAAATGAACGTATAATAAGGATTCATATTTTCTCGTTGTACGCTCGTTTACACACGTTTACTCGTTTATTTTACACGTTTACTATTTATTTAACGTTCACTCGTTTATACTGTACACGACCGACCGAGTTTGTCGTCGGCTAAGCATTAAACGCTCCATCCACCCCCTTATAACTGCCACTGTCACGCGGTTATTTTCGCAATATTATTTGGTGGTACAAACGATTTAATAAGGTCGACGGCCGAAACGTTTCGTTCCTGACGATATGGATCGCGTTTTCGGCCGAATTCGACCGAATCCGAAAGAACCTGCACCGCGCGATATTACAGTATACGAGCGTATTTTTAAATTTGTTTTTCGGAAAACCGCGGAAACTTTCGGAGTGAATTATTTTCGAACCTCGATCGGATCCTCGGGGAATGTTTCATCTGCAGGGCCGAGTGTTAAACGACAACAGCAGCCGTTACCTCGTTTCCGTCCTTCTGTGTATACACAACAAATAATAAAAATATCGTCGGAATTGTCGCGATGCGATTAAATATATACTTTATTCAGAAAAAATTTTTTTTATATAAATCTTAAAATAATTCGATTTGATTTGATTTCGATATATTTGATTATTTCCGCACCAAAGCGAAAACAAAATTACAGCACTAATAGAGTTATGGTTATTCACTGTATAATAGTGAATAACCATAACACTATATAAGTATAAACAGCTGGTATACGCGTGTTCTTTTAGTATCGGCTGCTTGAAAAAAGCATTACCCAGTCGAAAATAATACGCCAAAAAAGATCTGTTTGAGGTCTACAACCGAATCGCGAGAGATCGAGTAAATCTCGTTGCGGGAAGAGACGCGATAAAAAAAACGATTGAATATTCAACATTTTACTAATACTGGAAAGGCGCACGCACGCGAAATAAATATTACGTGAACGAACGTTTAGTACCTATATGTTCAGATTTTTTTTTTTTATGCGTATGATGTTACTATAAAACGTACGAGTAAATCACTCGGAATAATATTAATAATCGCGTATATTTATTACAATTTAAATTTTATTATATTAAAATTTCCAAACGGAGAAAAAAAAGATTTATAATAAAAATCTATTGTCTTTGGAATTTCTCTTTCGAAATTTTTTTCTTTTTCTCGGTTTGTATTCATTTAAAATCACGAAATTCGCGACGGTTTTGGGTTTTCTTTCCTTCGCGTATAGCACATAATAAGGACAACAAAAAAAAAAACCGTCGTTTTCTCGTATACAATATATAATATACGTGTGTCAATATCGGAAGTAGGTACTGTTATGTGTGTTAGGATTTTTTTTTTTATTTTCCTAAAAAACAAGCCTATTATATCCTTTACGGTCGCGATGCTTTTTTTTTTTTAGAAATTAAACGAACAAATGACGAAGGGGAAATATATATTCCGTGTGTATTATTTTTTTATTGTTATTTTTTTTTTTTATTTTATTTCCCTACGACTTGTCACGTCATGTTTCGAAAATCAAACAACAATGCCAATACACACACACACACATTCGGACCATAACACACGCACACACGTCTTATTATTACATTTGAGATTTTTCACGTTTGTAATCCAGTGCTGCACGGTCAATAGTTCCGTGGTATATTATTTCCCACACGCATGTGGTGTCCCCCGTTGCCTGTATACAGTCTACAGTTTAGCTTGACGAATTAACGTTTTGTAAAAAATTGTCTTGTTTTTTATTTTCCTCCTCGAACCGCTTCCAGCACAATGGTATATTTTTTTATATAAAAATTCAATTTAAAAAAAAAAATTTTTTAAAGCGAAACGAGCGTATATTATACGAACTTTTGTCCGAATTTCGTCCGTTTCGTCGAGTTAAGAAGACATGTTCATTAAAACACGCCGCGGTAAAAGAACTCTGAAGACTACACTTTAGACGCCAGATTTTAACGCGAAATAAAATAGTCGTTTTTATTTTACAAATATTTTCTGTTTCTTAAAAATATTTAAAGAATATAATTTTTTTTTTTTAATCTCATATGACTTTTTAAGAACGAAATACGCGTACGTATTATTATTAGTTTCTTTTGTACTTTGTCTATACAACGCACGGTTTATAAAACTGAATTGAAATCCGTCCGTTATACTCATTGCCGCACCCCGTATATGATGTTTATATAACAATAAAAAGAACCGAGAAAAATAATGATTTTTTAAAAAAAATCCAAAACCCTGGACGTTGTCCTGCGGCTCTGACGACGGATTTTCTAAATTATCATTATATCATTTGCGATTTGCACGAATCAATAGAGTAAAAATGTATAAAGTCTAATTTCGCGAATGATTAACGTGGCGAACAACAGCGATGTAATTAAAGGGATCTTTATTTTTTTTTTTTAATTGTCGAATTCGAAATCCCGTATTTTGATTACGGATCTTTGTAAAATCGATTTTCTACGGCGATATCGCCCCGAATCTCCCCCACCGCCGGGGAACGACAATACGAAAACTAAGTCTTTTTTAAAATAAAATATATATATTATTTTTTTCTATAACCGCGCCCGAGAAAAGTCGAAACGTATAATATATTAACATAATGATAGCGTTACAGATGATATAACACGCATCGAATAAATACACACGCCGTCGGCCAATTAAATTGAATATAATTGTATACGCCGCGTTTAAAAGCCGGAAAGCCGCGTGTATAAAATAATACGCGTATAATAATAATAATAATAATTCGTGTGTAGTACCGACACATAATATGCCTAATAATAATAATAATAATATACGGAACAAAATGTAGAAGAAGAAGAAGAAACGATCGTGACTTTACTCGGCGCGACGTTAAGTCCATTAGAGTCCCACGTCTATAATAAATACACGGTATCGTATGTATAGTCGATTTACCACAGCGCGCGCGTGGGACGCTGAGCGATATGAGCACAAATACGTTTACAGCGCAATAAAAACTGTTATTATACTTGCAAAACAGAAAATGTCGGATTTTCTAAACTCGTACTTTATCGCGGCGAAGAAAAAGGATTTATCGGCTTTTTAAGAGTCACGGACTCGCGCGTTATTATGCTCCAAGTACAAATAAGTTATTTAACGACTATAGTAGTACTGTAGTAATAGTCGTTTCCCTTTTGACGGGAAAGTCAACTGTTTCAGATGTTCAATACGTTTTATATTCACAGATTTCCGCATAGAACTGCGGTGTAAAAGGCGAAAAAACAAAACACTGGACCCAATTTATAGCGCGTTAGATATTTTCTGTTATTATTTGAAATTATTATACGGATTTTTCCACAATACATCTGTAGAAATACGACAAAAAATACGAATTCGAATCGAAACATTTTTATTTTTACAAAGTCATATGCGAGTAACAGTAACAATTTATATTTTTATAGAAAATGATTTATTACGTGTACATCTGGTAACTGATTCGTATAATAAGCTATAAATGTATTTTACGTTTTTTTTTTTTATAATACAAATTTTATTTGATAAAAATATAATTTCATCACTATAACCCGCGAAACGGTTTAAAAAGTGTCCGCGGTTTTCATTTTTTCCTACCTACGTCAATCTATTTAAATCGCTTTTGCCGCGCGGATTTCCCCCTCGAAAATTTCTTCTTCCATGAAATAATTTACACTGCGCAAACGACTCTGCAGTTTTCAAAAGTTTTTTTTATTTCACGCTAAAATAATATTTATTAATTTGATTCTAATATTGTATGAAAAATGTTATTCTACTTTTTTCTTTTCTTTTCTCTAATAAACATGTTTTGTAAATGTAATTTTTTTAATTTCGTTGAATTCAAATATTTTTTTTAATATGTATAGCCATACAAACGACATTTTTAGTAAACTTTAAAGAAACCACTAGCCTTTATTAACAATTTCTAATATTAATAGTTTACTCTTATAAAAATAAACTAAAATACAATAAGGAGAAGAAAACGTTAAAAATATTATTAACAGATCCAATAGATCATTGCATATTTTTCAAATCTCCTTGGGACACTGAACACCGACATTGTTTATATACACGTATAACTCAGGCAATGTGAAAAATCAAAAAAATCGATTTATTAACTTCTATTAAGGTAATAATTATCATATATATTACTATATAAAGACAAAATACAAACACTACGCGTTACACCGAAATTACTCAACACGTATTTCCTCGTACAGTCATTATGGCACATTCATCGCGCCGCACAATATTACGCCATTTATGAAGCGTTCGCGAGTTTCGACTAATACACGGTCGATTCAAAACGAAACATTAGTAATAATTAGTGATTTCCTCGGCGGCGGTGTTGCAGTTGTATTAGCGCGTATTTACATCTTTCATAAAACAAATTGAAACGCTCAAAATTTCCAATTTAAATAATTTGAATTGATACGAATATTATTACGCCACTCGCAAAATCATATACCTACGAGATCTCACGTTCAGAATAAACCGAAACGAAATTTCATAAACTCTTTCGTTATTGATTAATAAGGTCAACACAGGCCCCGGACTAAGGCGAGGAGATGCGTACCCGGAGACCAGAAAAATAAATTTAGAATTATAGTCAAACACAAGACTCCTTGAAATCATTTATACCGTTATCTTCTGTGCATGATTTATTTATTATAACACCAAACTATATTTGACTTTTGCCGAAGATAAGGCAAGGAAAAAATGTGTGCAAAGTGTGCAATTTCAATTTTTAAACAGTTAAATGAAGTTTAATTTTGTTATTTTTATAAGAATTAATTAAAGACTGAAATATTGATAAAGTCGCAGTATTCTAAACCTTTTTTACGAAAAGTCATATACGTTTGGTGGGGCCCACTTTCACTACATGCCCGGCTATAGGGTCCAGTATTCTTCAAATCCGGCCCTGAGTAAACGCTTTTGGAACTCTGTTCACGCCACACACATTTCATAAAATTAAATGGTGGTAGTTTCTTCAAACGAGTTTTGTTTTTTTTTGGGGGGAAGAAATTTTATAAAAAAAAATCCTTTTTCATTATAAAATCCTACTGCGTAGATTGTAAATCTCTTTGAGATAAACAGAAGAAAAAAAAACAAACGTATTATAATGTGTACAATTAGAGTCTCGGGATTTGTTTTATGAAATGTACTATAGATCATAACGTTTCGATAGAAACGATCTATGTGGCGGCGTCTGTGTTGTTCTTGTGTATTTATCGCGGCGTCTCGAAACTGCCGGGCACGACGAAATCATTAAGCTCTGCGATGGGTACAGATGCAGCGGCAGATGACGACTGTGTACGTCTCGTCTTATATATCGTCAATGATCTTTTTTTATATTGTTTATCGCGTCTTCTTTTCTCATAACTCTTTTCTCATTACTTTATTTTTTTTTTTCAAATCTTTGAACGCGAGACCTCGCAGCAGACGGCCCCCGAAATAAACGTACTGTGCACACGGCTCGAATAAGTAAACCGCCTCGCTCGGAGAATCGTCGCCGTAATGCCCAACGGTCATTAAACACACGTCATAATGACTATTGAACTTTTTAATAGTAATTTATTTTTTCCATTCGCTTTTATTATACGTATTATATATATATATATTTTTTTGTATACCACGTACTACGTCGTCTCGACTTTCTCCTTCGTGGAGTTCCTCCCCCATCCGTTCTTCTGCAACGATAACGTCTGTACAATAGCGTTATTGTTGGCGATTATAGTGTTTATAAAAATACGCGCAATTAATACGTGAAATTCACCAAAACTCGTACAATCTCGTGTGCCGGGCGTTTCATTAATTTCGCGGGGGAAATTAATAATATATAGTTTTCTCTACAGAAATCTCGTTCATATAGATTTCAGTAATATTATTTTAGTTTCTCGCAATGCAAACGAAAATTTCATCGCGTTCGTCCGAATACAAAAACCGATTAGCACACTGGAGTCTCACCACACTCAACGTTTCGAAATGCCAAAGAAAAAAATATCCTTTTACAATCTCCGATTATCGCAGTAAACACCCGATTATCTGTTAATTCTGTTCGTTGTCTTAGGGATTTCGTTTCACTCTAAAATCCTAGACTATACGCGTTTTACGGGATTCTTTGTAACACTCTGTGTCACCCAAAGGATTTCTCGGGAGTTCGATTTCAAGCACTCGATAAAAACCCTTCTCCTGCAGTGTTCCTACGCGCGTTCACTGTTCTGGAGTGAATACGGACCTGCGTTCTTTGGGATCGCTCACAGCTGCAAATGATCCAGTGACGAGATAGAAACAGTTTTCTACGCTTTACTTCCTTAACATTCCACGTCCTCCTCTCGCGATTACACTACAACAAGTCCTTCGAATTTTGAAAATTCGTCTGGCCCAGCTAATCGCGGACTAATGCGCGGATGTTTTTCTTATTTTATATTTTACGAAAAACAATTCCGCGATATGAATAAACAACAATGCATATAGAATACGTTTACATATTTTAATAATTAGTACCTAAAAAAAAAAAAAAAAAAAATGTATTTAAATATTTTTATTTGAATAAAATCATTCGATGATTGTTTCGCTGCAAGCGTTGTTTATTCGTTTATACGCTTCGCGGCTTAAAAAAATCTTATTTCGCGCTTTTAAAATATATTTTATCGATTACTCGTACACTTTAGCAGAACATAAGACGTAACGAATCGCACGTAGCGTCCGTTTAATAATGTTAATCACGTACTGAAATATCCGCACGGTACAGAAATCATTTCGTTACACAATAAATATTGTATTATTTGATTAAACGTTTTTATAATACGCGGTCTTACGATTTTCTACGGAATTTTTTTCTCCCTTCCCCATAAAAAGTCACGTCCGTTTCGCTCTTTTTCCTCCTCCCTACCATATATATATGGTATATATATAACGTAATACGCGTTTATTAACTGTACATAATGAAATAGAAAAAATAAAAAGGATATACGCGGAATGAGTAGAAATAAAAACCAAAATTATGTAAATACTCGTAAATAACGACGAATTATTAGAAATTTATTAAATTTAATCCGAATTCAAATTTTGCGAGACGTGTTTTAGAAAGAAAAAAATATTTACATAAATTCCGTTCTGGAAGAATTTGCGTATTTTATATGTGTAAAGGAATTAAACGTAACAAGTTTTAATAATATTTTAAATACATACCAAACAGATTTTTCTATCTGGGTCTGTACTATCTGCATCTAGTCTGTACTTTAAACACGTCATTTTTCGATTTTCTCAATACATTTTTCAAAAGTCAGGAAAAACTGCCGAAAATCACATAAAAACGGTAAAAACGCAATTACGTCTTAATCGATTGTCGTTTATTTATTACGACGGAGCTCCGCTCAGAATCGTTTTGTCGAATGCGACGATATATCATTGCTTTCAAATTTATAATAAAAACAAAACTCTAAAATCTTTGTCCGAGCAATTCACTTAAGCGTTATCCACAACACCCCGCGGCTCGCTACCTCTTTTAAATCCATTACACACACACACACAATTTCTTGGCCTTTTTTTTTTATATACTTTTTTTTTTCTTCTAACTCTGTAGTACCTTTTTATCGTATAACGCGCCTATGATGTGATTCGTTCGTTTTTTTTTGTTGTATTTTTCATTTTTCCGCCGACTTTTCGTCGAAACCGATGTAGTAAATAATAAATTCCCCCACGTGTTTCTATTACTTTCTGTCTTTTATAATACTCTTTTGGTTTCGTATCATTTTTTTTTTTTTATACGCGTACAAATCGATCGATATCGATTAATTATTATATAATTTCATAATTTATTATTAATTTTATAATTATATATTATGTATTAATTAATATCCGTGTCTCCGCGACAACGAGCGCCGTTTTTATGGGGCAGGACGCCGTTTACGAACGGCAATATTTATATTTTTTATATATACCGTTTTTTTTTCTTTCTAAAATTCGACCGTTAAACGCTTTTTAATATATTTTTTTTATTTTTTTTTCTCATGACCGACGAGAAAGGCCGCGGCGGCGCGGACGAAACGCCGCCGACGTCATCCTGTTCCGAAGTGACGGTCTGCAGCGAACGGTTCGAACGTCGCCGATGGTTCGATTCCGGCGGCTGCTGCGACGGCGTACCGCGGTCGTGCGGCACGACAGCAGCAGCAGCAGCAGCGGCGGCGGCGGAGACTCGGACTTGGACGACGTCGACGCAAAACCAACGGACCTCCTCGAAGACGATCGGACGCTCGAGGGCGGCCACGGACTTGACCGGTAAATCGAGAAAAACGACTTGTGTTCCGTTTAAAAAGCGTTTTACCGGGTCTTCGTCCTACCGCGGAGACAAACGTTTGCCAATAATTTCCGGAACCATAGCGACGCGAGTCTTGTATTGATTAGACGAGCGTTTAAAAATGTTCGGATTTTTCTCCGTAAACGCGTGTTCTGAGCGGAGCGAGAGGGATCCAGTGGTTCTACAATGATGTTTATTACATTTTTATTATTTTTTTCTATCCCGCGTACAGATTTTCGACCAGAAGGAGTGCTCCGATCTCTTCGATCACGGTTTGTTGGCGGCAGCAATTCGCATCTATTATAGTCGGTACTTAAACGAAGATCGTTTTCGATTTTCTCAATAGCTTTTTGACGCGACGCGATAAACTACCGAAAAATTACGCCAAAAACGGGATTTCGTCAATATCACGTACACGGGTTTTTCGCTATAATTTCGAAAATAATCGTTCTGTTGTCTTGAAGTTTTCTCTGTACTGTTGTACGATTTCCAAAAAAAAAATTTTCAAAAATTTTCATTCAATTTTAGGCTATTTATAGGTCTTACATTCATAAAACAGTTGATTTTGAGTTTTTTCGACTTGAAATTCGGAACACAACGTCAAACGTGTATCACTTTAATTTTGTACGAAAAAATAGACAAAGTGTATTACACCGAAGCTCCGCTCGGAATCGTTTTATCGGATGCAATGATTTATCATCGCTTTCAAATTTATAATAAAAACGAAATTCTAAAATCTTTATCCGAGTAATTCACTTTATTGTTCCAAGGATACTGGACACGAGCACGGGCGAGTGAAAAATTTTTTTTTAACGTCATAAGCTAAACACGTGTACACGGGGATAAGCGCACTTGGTTTAGCCCTTAATCATACAGTGCCACCCAGTACGAATTCCTTAAAACATGCTCTGGTTTACTTAGCGGAGCACGTAACGGATCTAGGGGTTATGGTACTGGTCACAAAGGGGAATTGTACGAAATGAAATATAATAATCATTAAAAATAATATTACTAAAATCGAGTTTTTTTTTACTTATTTCCGATATAGAAGAATCGAAGTAGAAAACGCTTGATTTCGGTGAAAATCGGTATTAAAGAGAATTTTCGTTTTGGACGTCATAAAAAGAAAAAAAGAACGCGATTTTTCACGCGCATTTCAAAACGAATGCTTAGAAATTAAAGCTAGAATTACGACGATTTTTATCGAAAATTAAAAGCGCTATCCGTTGTAAAAAAAAAAAAAAGTCTTAAAAGTGATAAATCGGTATTTCGACCTGTTTGGGGCGAAAAAAATTGTTCGGCGAGGTCGTTAATTTGTAGATATTTAAAAATTTTTTTTTTACTTTAATATTCGCCAATTTCCTGTACTCGTTGTTAATTGAAATTAATCAACGAGAGAGCTAAGAGGTGCGAGAAACGTACGCTCGTCCGGAAAAATGCTATTTCGTTCGGGTCTTTGCCGGTTTACGATCCGTGTTTTTTACTTAGATAATACATAATGGATAGGCCATGTGTATACAGTATGTGTAGCGGCAGCGTTCCTGAATAAAGCAGAGAGATAGCAATATTAAAATCATACCTTCTATCCTACTCAGCAAGAAATAATTTTTTGTTCCATGAAATAATAATTTGTTCCATGAAATAATAATTGAAAATTAGTACATTCTGTTATCTACGCATCGGTTATCTAAATATTTGCTGAGTGAGACAGAAGATTCGGGGACGCCTGATAACGAATATGGCCTGTCCATTTATTTATTATCTATGGTTTTTTACTGCTGCCGCAGCGATGTATTTCGCTGAATATAGCTGCGTGTCTCTCTTTTCCGAAAAGAAACTTTTTAAAGTGTAAAAAATTATTATTCGGGGGATTTCGTGTCGATAGACGTTTGACACGCGATTTAACTTCGCCAACCTGCAATACTCATCGTTATTCGTCTCCGCGAGATACATTTGTCGTCTACATTGGCCATAATATATACGTACACCATGTAAATACACGAGTGAACTTTCGTAATCTTTGCAGCTTCCCGAACGACCCGCTGTGCGTCTCACTGGCTGTTATCCTCTCGAAATCCTTCCGCAATAAAACCGTTCGTCCGTCCTTCGAGAATCCGTTTCCTTCGTTTAAAACGCGGGAGTTTCCTTCCCCCCCTCAGAGTTTTTATTACTATTCGAAAAACGCGCGTGAAATTCGATCGTGTTTGCACACGAATACAGTATTATTATATATCCTTTCTGGCGCTAGTCTTTATTTTCAAAAATTCCGAATATAATAATCGTATAGCGTTCGACGTTTCGTTTTAGATCCTAAACGCGAAACGACGAAGTTATATTTACAATGATATCCGCTTTTTTTTATTTCTGTATTGTTAAAAACGGCAATAAAACGATTTTTCTCAAAAATTCGTTATGAAATTTCGAAAATTCGGAATTATTACACCGAACCCGTAACTATATATTATTGCGCTATGTGTACGTAAACGAATTCTCATCGAATTCCTTCCGATTTCCGAGCTATTTAAGTCGTAAAAGAAATAATTTTCAAGTGACCTACGCGTGACTGTATTCAAAAAAAAATTTTGAAAACCCTTTGTCAATGTTATTTTTTTACGACAAAGTGTATTATTTCGATGCGATAAGAGAACAGCGTTTAAATACTTTTTCCTATTACTAGGTACCTATTTATGAAAATTATAGATTTCGATATTTTTATTTAATAACAAAATTCTAAACAAATGTTCAATAGTTATTCTACTTACGCGAAATCCAACGAAATCACGTTTTATTTCATTTTTTTTTTTGTAATCGACGATAAACGCATATTTATAAAAAAAAAATAACTAGAAAATTCTTCACAGCAGACACTCTTAAATTTACCACTGCGTGCGATCGCGTATATAATATTCTAATATATATATATATATATATATATAATAATATAAAAATACATATAATAATAATATTCTATAATCGTCGACGAACCCCGGAATTCGGATTTTTTTTTTTGAAAATCGACGCTTCTCTGTAATTTTATGCGCAGGAAAAAAGTTTTCCGTATAAAATTCTCGTCCGGTAACGGCGTAACGGCGCGCATCGAACAATTATTAAACGATTAAAAGTTTCGCCGAAAACATAAAATTATTTTAATTTCCGTCCGGTGGACACGAGTTGATGACCAAAAAAAAAAAAAAAAAAGTTTGTCTCGCCGCCGGGCCGGTACGGATTATAATATTATTATTTCGTCGGCTCTGCGCGAAACGCCGTTCAGTTTATATTGTTTTCGTCGGCCGAAAGTTCTCGTCGGCCGTGTTATTTTACCACATATTATTATTCCGAAAAACGAATTTAATATAATAAATTCGTTGTAAATATCGTTTTTCGCGAGTATGCAAACACACGACGACGTGTGCGTAATGTGTGTGGTTAGAATACTCATTAATAAGCAACGCGTATATCAGTATTTTTTTTTATAAATAAAATCTCGAGCCGTTTCTCGTTAGGAAAAAACTCCTCGGCAAAAGCAATATTATTCTGTCTGAATTTACAAACGAAATTATCGCATGATGGTTTACCGAAAATATAGTATAGAAATAAAATTTAATTTTTTTTTTTTTAATCGTTAATACTCCCACTGCCCGACAAGCCGTCGTTAAAGCAATACGTCGAGCAACCTAATCGAATCCGCCGCAGTGCGAGTAGGGTTAGATTTGGTTAACGAGCATATTATGTCATAAGCGGAACGGAAAACTGCGAGACTCGTGTTCTTCTTCTACGACTTATTGAAACGCACCGTTTCGGATCCTTCGCCGCTCCTACTGTCCTCTCCCACTGCAGATCTCCATTCATTTCGACGCTGTGCGTGGCGTTTAATACTCGTCAAATCCTTTTTCCCGTTCTCTCTCCGGGTCTCCTTAACGGTCTCTTGGATTTCTTTACACGATACCCTTTTGCTCGCCAAACGCCCGCTACTTTACGCTTCTTATAAACTGGCAAACGTTTGCGGCGATCTATATAGACTCTTCGTACCGTTCCTACGCGAATTCCCGAAGACACATCGTACCCCATGGCCCGTACAGGTCTTTCTCGATATTTTCCATGCCGGTTATCCTTCGTTTCCTTTTGCGGCGCACTAGCCCCGCGCGTCTCGCACGCTCGCCACGTTACCCGCGGGCTAGAACTGTATTGAATCATCGTACTCTCGTGGCAGGAGGAAGTGTGTGCGGACGAGTGCGGTGGACCGAATGTCGCAACTGCTGTCGCCATCGGGGAGGCGGTATGGCGCCGACGGTGCGGCGCGAGCGTTACGGTCCGGACGAACCGGCCGGTACGTTCGAGATGGCCGTGACCGCGGTGCGCCGGGCGGCCCGCGGACAGATGGCGCTAAGCGCGGTGGAGTTCGCGGTGTGGCGGAACCGAACCGACGGCCGTCGCGGCGCTCTGCTGTGGTTCAGGGGCAGGAAAACGATGGCCGCGGCCGCGGCGATGGCAGTCCGAGCACTGGAGGTGTGGACCGACCCGGACGACGGACGGTGCCCGTCCAAAGTGGTGTTCTTGAACGAATGACCCGAAACGTTTTTTTTTTTTATTATTCTTTTAACACTATACGCGAACTCGTGTTGGAATTTTAACATTATAACCCCGCAACCTGACCACCCACCGTGTGGCGTAGTCAGAATTTTGAAATTGAAAGCGCCAAAGCCAAAAATAAAAAAAATACTCAAAGATAGACTATAATAATTCATTTTATTTTTATAACAATTGTTTAGGCTTAAATGTTTTAATTTATTAACGTCCATTTTGACCAATCCCAGTGGCGTGTCCAGGAGGTGGGCCCGTGCCCCACCCACATTCGTGTATACAGGTCCGAGACATATTTCAACCGAAATAAAGTGCCGAAAAATACCTAAAGTATTAAAAAAAAAAATTGTTTTCATAATCTTATTGATTCGTAAGATCTCGTACATTTTTGACGTAATTGTGATTCTTAAGTCTATCGTCTGTTTAAAACTCCATAACCTATTTAATATGTGTTATTTAGTATTATATTAGGTAACTATTACGGATTAAATGGTTCTAATAATAGGTGGGAGGTGGGAATGAGGAATAAAACCATTTTGAACCTAACTTCAGTGGCCCGTCCAAAAAAATAGTTCTGGACGCGCCACAGATCAATCCAATAATAAGACACGTCGGTGAGATATTGAAAAAAAGAACGTCAATCGTAGACCTTTTATGTAATAGTCTCGTAATGGCATCACTGTAAACACTTATTAGTTATTACCATGACCGCACTACCCAATCCCGCCGGTCCTATATGTTCCGTCCACTATTTCAACGTCTGTGGCGTTACCACAGAATGTGCCGACGACATAAACCGGGTTCTATCACCCATCGACCGTTTTGATAAAAACTGATTCGAAAAAAAAGTTACTATCGAGAAATTAGATAAGAATTAAGAACACTAACCGGTTGTAGCAAATTTTCCAAACGTATAAAATAAACTATGTTGATACGGCCAATGAAGGATGAAGACCGTGGTCCCCGTGGCATAATATTAGGTATATTGTATTTAATCGTATACGATTACTGATGTTTTCCTTATTTTTGCAATCAAAACGAAAACAATCTCCTCGCGGACTCGCTGAGCGCAATAAAAACATTTTAGAAAATACGCCAAAACGAGAGGGAAAAAAACGTTTTCGAAAAGCTAAAAGATATCATTTGGTTGACCGACCACAAGCAGTAATGAAAAAGCGGACCGAGAATCCATTGAGAAGGCGACCGAATCTTTAATCGCACCTGCAGCGAGCAGTACATTACAATCTACGCAGACACGAAAAACTAAATAAAAGATCGAATTGCGAAAATCAATACTCGGAGAGATCAAAAACGCTGTCCGAGAATGTCGTATAATCCGAAGAAAAGAAAAAAACGATTATTGACAAGCTACGAATTGGATACGCGAATATTAACAAATGAAAGAAATATGCAGGACTTGGTTAACAGCTATGGGCTTAAAATTAATACTTTTAGGCCACTTTCGGTCCCAAAAATCCGATGAATACCGCGGCGGCATACTGATGTATACTTCAATAAAATAGAAAGTTTTCCTAACGTTGGTTATGGCTTTAAGAGTGTTTAATGGTTGCGAACCGTAATTTAAAAATTATGTTTACCCTTTGCAAAGAACGTCTTACTTAACTAGCCATACCGAGTATTAAAAGTAAAGTGTTCGAAACACATTAGATTTTGTGAAAATATTACGGATGATTTCGCGAGAAAAAATGTTTTTAAGCCTAGGATTTATTAATTTTTTTAAAAATTTTTACGATTTAATTTAATTTTACAATTGTTTTAAATAAATAAAAATCCACGGCATTTGATAAACGATTTCGATTAAACGTTCGATATTATTACGAATAATAACGTTTAGAACCAAAGAAATTGTATATCTTCTCCGTTGCGCTGAAAAAAACACTGAATCGTATAGATATGTTTTTTTTTTTTTTTAAGAATTTGAAGGCGAGTCAATATTTTTTTCTATTTTCAGTACACTGCGAGTGTAGAAAGAGACCTGACGTCATCCAACGGTCTTTGGAACGAATTGTCGCGAAAATTCAGGTCTTATGTAATCCATAGCGGTAATTTGAACTCTCCGCTTTTCAAACATATCCGCCGTGTTAAAATGTAAAGAAAATATTGTCTTTGTATTTCCCGAACAAAAATAGTAGTCCGGCTCGTTATAAAAAAATATTAAAAAAAAATATATATCACTGTAAAAATAAATAAGGTGTACATGACGAAAACGCTATATATTTTACACGACGACGCGCGAATTTAATTCCAAACTTGTGTGATATATTATAATGTACTCGTAACGCAGTAACGAAGTGTCTATACAACCCCCGTGTTTTCGACAAAACTTATTATATAGTTTTCGAAATTCAAAAAGCGTGTCGGGAATTTTACACGCGAGAAATTTCAAAGTGCGCCCCCACGTCAAATCGAAAGTTTTAAAAGTATTTCGGTTATATTTTTCACGACGCATTCCGTCTCGTATGTATTTCGTTTTCGTCTCGAAACGTTTTTCTTTTTCCCGAAAGGTTAATGCCGTTTTCAGAAAAACATGGAAAAATAAATTTTTTCGTTAAAGTCATTTTTAATTTTAAAAAAAAAGAAAAATACTTTACGTAGTCGAGTGGGAAGAGGGTACCGCCCATATGCGGAAATGAGGGGGGCTTAGGGGGACTAAGCCCCCCAAATATCTTATCATTTGTATGTATTTTGGATATTTGACTGATTATGGCTGATATTAAAAACGTTAGCCCCCAAGAAAATTAAATAGATTTCCGCCTATGGTACCGCCATCAAAAATATTGTACATTTTTAATCGCGATAAACGCATATTATTGCAATATAAATAATCGTTTTACAATCACTTTTTCTTTCGGATCGACTCGACCGGGAGTTATTATTTACAATAATGTTTACTAAAAATAATGTTTGAATACATTCCACGTAAGCTGGACGGTTTAAATTAATAATAATATAAAATACGGCTACGAAAAAAATTAAATCTTTAGCACGTGTTTAGGTCTTGAGAATTCGTTGGTAAAATTCCCGCGTTTATTTTCGAACGGGATATAAACGTACAATATACCTACTTGAAATTCAGTATAATTTTTCAAAAAAAAAAAAAAATTCCAACGGGTATATAAGACGTACTTGCATGATATAAATAGAAATTCAATATATATTTTTTTTTTTGTAAATCCATACGGATTTTCATTTTCAAGACGTGTTGAGACTATTTGGTACAATATATAAACGTATCATTTACCAAATTCGTTTCTCGACGTTTCTGCTTTTGCAGGAGGATCAATTTCCAAAATAAGTTTACTTGTTGATTCTTTTACCTACATATAATATATATTACCTCAATATCTAATTCAAATCTGACTTACTTTGCGACTTAAAATTTGACGTTTTCAAATTGTTTATAAGTAGTTGATTTTTTTTGCGTAGACCTCAATATTTGAATAGTCTCCTTCCTTTTATTATTTTCACAATATATTCAATTAAATCGTTTTAAAAGAAAATCGTCAATGATTTTTTAGATTAAATTTTTAAAAAAATACCCCCGTTCACGTTCTACTATGGACCAAAAACTTTTGGAAAGTCCGTTGCTACATTTCACTGCCTATCGATTATGAGCAGTCTGCAATCATCACTCATCTCGGAAGATCTTCCGTTGTACTCTTAAAGAGACTTGTTAAAATATTATTACGAAAAAAAAAAAAATTGAAATTTATTTTCATAAAAATTCTTACGCCTCGATTGTTTTATTTTTTTCGTGTTCGCCGCGTCACTGATGTGTATTATTAATTCCACTATAGAAAAGCTATAAGACAGGTTTTCGGTATTGCGCGTCAGACTTTATATGCATAATTCATGACGATAATAATTATTATGTACGCGTAATACGATATACAATATAACGCGTATATTATAATATTCGACGTATGTACGTATCTCAGCGCTTTGAATATAGACCTAAGTGCGTTATTAGTACATATATATGCAATAATAATAATAATATTGGCAATAATTGTGTTATATTCGGAGGGAATCGTGCAGCTTGCGTTAAATTCGATATAACGTCGTAATATTATTTTCGAGAGCGTATTTATGTATATATATATATATATATATATATATATATACAGTTTCACGTCTTTCGCGAAACGTCAGACGCGATGATACTGTATCGAAAACGTCGAACCAAAATATGCCGAAATTGATCGGAATTCAATTTGACGCGCGATACTACCATTATACTTATGTGATAATTTATATTGGAGGTGTTGAAAACTGTTTATTATTCATTTGCATAAACGGTTCCAAAACGAATCTTCTCTGGATAGAAATAACGCGATCAACCGTATCGCTTGAGTTCGGGTTGTTATCATTTTTTTTTTTATCAATCTCGTCGCCTGGATATAATATGCGCGCGAGAAGAACATTTATTCGAAAAAAATAAATAAAAACGGAAAGTTTATAAGAATTTATTTTTTTATACTACGGTATATGACGGTTCTTATTGATTTTTAGGAATAGAGTAAAAGAATATCGTAACACGCGCACACGCGTTAATACATAATATTATGTTTGTATAAAATTATAATAAGCGGGTGCGAATTCTCTGTGAAATTTACCTAGCAAGTTAAACGTTGTTTATCTTTGATTTGTATTGAGTCTCGACGACGACGAACATTAAGAGCTCCTCGAACAGATGAGGGCCGATTTACCCTGTCCCCTGTGATTTCGTAAACTTTCATGGATAACACTAATATTATTATTGTAGTTTTCGGAATTGACCGCATGTTATCAATTTTGGTCCGACGTTTCGGAACCATTGCAGGTTCCATCTTTGGAGGAAGTAATAATAAAAAAAAAAAGCTCTACTATAATGAACCGAGACAATATTAATGCAGATGTAGAAAGACGCGCGTGGCACGTGAACGAAACAACAATTAAACGGGAAAAGAAAGTAGTCACCAGGGTAGCGCTACGACACAACATAGAGGGCGTGGCAGGAAGGTGCATATAAATAGCGGTCAGAAACGAGCGGACCGCTCAGTATAGTTACGGCAGTCAGACGCGCAAGTCACATGCTCCGAAGATGGAACCCGCAATGGTTTTGAAACGTCAGACCGAAATTGACAGCACGATTAGGTAATTCCGAAAACTATAATATGGTTGAGATTCTCTGGTCCGGATACAAAAAAAAAAGTATTTCGTCCCGGATTTTATTACGACCCGTTACATAATATAAATGTATACACTTTGAGAAAAAAAAGACCGTGCAGATCCGGTACCATTTCGCATGAAGGAGAAGGTGTTAATAAATAAAGCCCCTGGCACGTTATACTGAAAACACATATGTTTAACCGATTTTTTGTTCGAGTACAGTACTTATGTATACAATAACATAAAACAGGTTTTTAACTGTAACCGTTCGCCGATTCGAGCGATAAAGGTGATTGAAATCATTTTAATCATCAGTCCTTCGAGATGTACAAAAAGAAATGTTACGGGACGACGAAAATTTGTTATTATGCACGTGTACACTCGCCAAAATGATTTAATATTTTTGGTTTTTATCGACCGGCTTGTGTTGTACACACGCATTATGTTATTTCGGCGATTATTATGAGCGTACACTCCCTCGTCTAATAGTATTTAACACGCGAAGTTCGAAAACTCCTCGAATTCGCAAAACGAAAAACGACTCGGAACGTAGAGCATTACAGCTCGTTGCAAGTAATATTTTTTATAATGTACAATATTTTACATAGTCGTTTTGCTGAACGGATGGCTTTTGTGTAAATTTCGAGGTGTGTGTTAATATATGTATTATACGAACAATCGAATGTTTCCGCGCGTTCGCCAGTAGTCGTCACAATACCGTAAACACATTGATGAGATTTTGTTTTTACAAAACCTATTCGTATTTATAACGAACTGGGAGGGACGGTATCGCCGTTTTAAAAAAATAAAATAAATAAATACGTTTTTTCGTATAATATATAATAATGAACAAACAACGGAACAAAAAACAAATCGCGTGCCTATTGAAAATTACAATGATAAAATATAACGAGTATCGACAAATAATTCCGGTAGGTGCGCGAGGAAAAAAAACGATCGATTTTTTTAGTTTTTTTCTGCGGAAATTATTACGTTTACAAAATTTACGAGAGACACGTCTTTCTCTGCAATCGAACGCGTTCGATGGAAAAATCCGTCAAACCGGCGAAATAATAATAATATTCCAAAATAGAATGCTAAACTACTCGCCTCAAATTATTTGGTTTCCTTCTCTGGTAATGGAATTTAGGGGAATGAAAAAGCAGCTCAGGAATCGTTAACGGACGAGAATTCCGTCCATTCAAACTTTGCCCTAGTTAAGGATGTCCTTAACGAGATCAAATCTATACCTGCCAAACCGAATGGGAAACATTTTTTGGAACGATGAAGTTCCGAACGGCGATAAACTTTTTTTTAGAAACATTCGAATTGAACAAAAAGACATAATATAATCAATAGTAAAATCTCCTCATCGACAACTCGACTCCGTACAGGGCATGCAAAACTAACACGCCCATTCTTCTTAAATAACGACCCTCCTCCTATCTACGAACACAGCAGCATCTCGCCTATCAATATACGACACATCCTTCAAGACTGCCGTAAATTTACTACTAAAAGATCTACCTACAGATTCTTAATTCCTGGGAGGAAGCGCTCAGCCACGAAAATACTGCTAACCTCGTTCTTAAGGCCATCCAAACGTTAGATCTAATTTACAATTTGTTTTTAGCTTTATCTCGCACTAAATATTTGTTTCTGTTTTTTGTTTTTTCCCTTTCTTTGCACTAACTTATTGTATGAAGTAGCTGTAATAATGTCATATTGTAAATGTACACTTTTTTTTACAAAAATTGGGCTAATGACACTTGTCGTCGAAGCCGTCACGTAATAAATAATAATAATAAAAGTAATATTCATACGTTGTTGTTGCTGTTCAATACGTGATGTTATTCTCGAGGACATTTCGTACGAAACATTCAAACGATATCGATTTCAAAATACGATTTTGTTTATAATCATTGCTACCGCAGTGTACAAGAATAAAATGATTATTTGTGTGTAATATCGACGTTGCGAATTATGGTGACTCTACTTTCTATTTAATTATTAATTACTGAAATAATCGTATGAATTTTTAACGAAGAATAGATCGTATATAGGTACGTCTCTCATATGAGATATTCGCGAGATAATTGCAGCATTTTGTTGTGTGTATCTGACGAATTGTAGAATTTAAATCATACCGTTCTGGTTTGTATTCATATAGAGTTTAAAACACTTACAATCGAATTTCAAGAGAATAACATTTTCGAGTGCGTCCCGTAGGCTTTTTGTAAAAAAAAATTTTTCAGTTATATTTTTTTTTTAAATAGCTTCTTTGTCGGACGATATTTTTTTTTTACAAGAACTCGAAAACATTAACTTTCATTTCTTTTTTTCTCTCCGCTAGAACGATTTTATTTTCCCGCCGATCAATCGAAATTGATAAAATACGTTTATAAAAAAAAAAATTATAGTAATTAATAATCGACACTTGCGTCCGGTCGGAGTTACTCAACTAAAGAAAAATATAATCACTACCTTCCAACTGTTACTCGAAAATATTTAACGTATTTTCATTATCTGTTGTGTAAAACGTAAAGGCGGAAAAAAACCGCTCCTATTTCTAAACACACGCACGGTCAAGCATTATTGATTACGTCAAATATTTAAAAATTATGTTTTTTTTTTTTATTAAATTTTAGAA